>VWZX01005687.1:0-84689 GCA_013399015.1 Galbula dea
ACTCTCCAGCCTCTCTAAGTCACACTGAATAGCAGCATAACCCTCCAGTGTGTCTCCCACCCCACCCAGTTTAGTGTCATCAGCAAACTTGCTGACAGTGCACTCCGTTCCCTCAGCCAGGTTGACACTGATTATATTGAAAATTACTGGTCCCATTACCAACCCCTGAGGGACTCCACTAGACACAGGCCTCCAACTAGATTTCATCCCATTGACCACAACTCTCTGACTTCTGTCCTCCAACCAGTTCACAATCCACCTCACTACCTGATCAGCAAGACCACACTTGCTCAGTTCAGTTGCAAGGATGCTGTGGGAGACAGTGTCAAACGCTTTACCGAAATAAAGATAAACCACATCCACTGCTCTACCATCGTCTATCTACCCGGTTATGTCTTCATAAAAGGCTATCAGGCTGGCCAAACATGACTTCCCCTTGGTAAGCCCATGCTGACTACTCCTAATGACCCCCTTATCCTTGACATGCTTAGAGACAAAGTCAAGGACAAAGTGTTCCATCGCCTTTCCAGGGATGAAGGTGCGGCTGAGCAATGTATAGTTATGCAGGTCCTCCTTCTTGCCCTTTTCAGCTCACATACTATTGTACACTGAAGAATAACATCTGTGCTTGCAACAGTTCTCCAAGTCCAGACATACTGTAGCCACTGTGTCCCATATTAATGTGGGATAATATCAAGGAAAATCGGATTCCTTTCCCTTTGTCCTTATGCAAGGATGTCAATCAATATGACACTTCGCAAAGACACTAAAATGCCAGTAGCACCAGGCACTGCTGCTCTGTCAATTGTTACTGAGTCAGACAACTGGAGAGTTAGAAACATATTGCTCATACCCCTTCCACCTGGCTGGCTTCTGATAAACCTGCCAATAGACTTGCCTGTCTAAACAGTCTTATATTAGTACCAGAAAACTTTTTGAAGCCAAAAGTTACTGTGGAAACTATTTTAAATCAAACAAATGTTGATGGTGGCTCACTCCCTTAACTGCCTTTCTCTTGCTCTGACTCTCAAATGATGATAGTCCTTTCAGCAACACCAGTTGCAAGTAAGTTTCTTCCATATCTTATGGTATTTACATAATAGAATAATAGCTCAGAAAAAAGAAGCTCCATGGATGGGACAGTGTGAGAGGGAGAGCAGAAGTCAGAGCTAAGACTTCCCTGTACTAAAATACTGCCCTAGAACCGGTTCCAGCCTCGCTACAGTAACAGTAGTATCCTGGCACCAAAGTTACATATACCTTTAAAGTTCTGAATATGAATCCTTAAATACTGCTCAAGTAACAAACTTGAAAACAGTGTAAAGCCATAGAAAAGAGAGAGGAAAACAAAGACAAGAACTGTAGGTCAAAAAAATAGAACACTCTTTCAAAGGGCGAAAACGTTAGGAAGGGCCTCACATATCACTGCTTGGCCATAGGCCTCTAATCATATCTGCAAGAAAACAATAAAGCTCCAATTTTTGACTGCAGCTAGGGCTGGCTCGAACCCTCAGAATTATTCAAAAAAAGAGAATACTTTAGTCTAGACAACACACTGCACCCTATGCTTTGGTATTACTGAGGGAAGAGAAAGGGCCTCAGTGATCCCATTACTTGATTTGCAAGAAACAAAGAATTGTACCTTTGCATGAATGCAGCAACATTCGTTGGTGAGCACATAACTAACTTGATGGTAGCCTGGTCACTTGATATTAATAACAGAACACACATCGTATGGTCAGATTACTGCCCATCTTTCATCATAATGCCAGTGAGGAAGCATCTTTCAGTGCAGACAGCTCGTAACTTTTTGCTTGCTAACAAGTACTTTAATACACTAACATTATTTTCTGTTGTTGTCCAAACTACATAAAAATTAACACCTTAACTACTTTGTAGCTAGGACCCAAGCAAGATGCACATAATCAGTTTAAAGAGAACCAAAATAATGGAGATGAAGTATGTTGGGAAATTTCTACTGCTCCAGCTATTGATGAAGGGATTTTTTTATTATCCCCCTCTCCTTCCCTGTATTTCTAGTAGCGATGCCTGTATGCATGGTTAAAGTAGACCAATTTGACTATCCTGGATTAACTTTTGATAGCATAAGGGACAGATTTCTCTTCCTATTATCCACTGAGATGGGGACAGAGGAAGGGGAGGTGAATGTCTTAATTTCTTTAGATAAACATTGGTGGAGAAAGTATCACATCAGTCAGTAAACTGTCAGTGATTATTTAAACATATCTGTTTAAAAAAAGTCTTTATTTGAATTCTGTTTCTCTAGCTATAGACCCCATTTAACAGCCCTTCTCATGCTTTCATGTACTAGACTGATGAGTCCTTTAGTGTCACATACTTAATAAGCACTTCTGCAGACAGAAGATGCATTAAAACACTTAATAACATTTTTCTTTGAACAAAATGGACAATTCATTTTTATCTTATTACAAATCAAGCATCTTCAAATCATTTTCTACAGCTTCTTCCTGCACTAACTCTAATCTTTTTACAATATTGATACCCAAAGCAGATTTGCCAGCCTAGGAATGTAATGATCTTACCACTACTTCATATGGAAATACCAGCACTTCTGACTCCAGGCTAATATTGGTCTTTATTTATTATTATACATATCCACATAAGTCTGTTCTTAAGAGCACTAGAGAAAATACAGATAAATTTAACTGGTTGCAGCCTTTAGCCTTATTATTCACAATATAGGAGTCTGTTAACAGACTATAATGTTTCTTGCTCTTTGTAAGAGTGTTGAAGCAGTTAATCTTGCAAAAGCAGCTGAGAGCTGGAGAAGTATTCCCTTTATGAACCTGAGGAAGCAGCAAATGGAAGAGACAGGATTCAGAAGGTGATCAAAAGAGAAGAGCAGCTGGAACCAAAAGCTGAAATAAAGAAACAGGTTTAATAGTTTAATCACATTTATACAGAAGAATTATGAGCCACCATCTCAGAGAGAGTCTGATCATGGCACTTTTGAGAAACTCCAGCAACTTACACTGCAGAAGTGCATAATTACTCTTTCCAATCCAAATATTTCTTAATAATTGGATTGTGAATATAAAGTTGTTAAAATACATTATTTATGTTAAAATTTCTAAGACACTGTGAAGTAAAATGGCAAGAAAGAACATAAGAAAGCAGCTGCACAGCTGCGGTGAACTTTAAAGCTCAATTTCAATGCCAAGACTTTTAGTTTGCCCAAGGCAAAGGCAGCCTGAGCACTTCACATTTCAGTGCTCCTGCATTCACTTTGCATCTAACCTGAAAACGCAGATGATCATAGTAGTACATGTATCATTCAAGGAACATTTTCACTATTAGCAGAAATGCACTCTGGCCCTTAAGGACAAGAGTTCATACCAAAATGGCAAATTTCTAAAACCACTCTTCAGATCTTTCCCATCCACTCAACAGGAAAAACATAAAAATAAAAATCCTCTTGGAACAATAGTTACAGAACATTCTACCTGTACAAGGAGAAGAATCAATGTACAAGGACCAGAGAGCAAGAGAACAAATTAAAGAAATAAATTAAACCCAGAAGTTTTAAAGTGGTTTACTAACAAAAAGTTCCCTACAAAAAGGTCTACAGGGCAATAATTTGAAGGGATCATAGAATTTATTTCCCACAGAAACAGAACAAATACAGTAATTGAGATTCTTCAGCACGCTCAAATCATCATGCATGCAGCAAAGGACATGAGAGGAACAAGAAGGTACTGTGTTCATCAAGGCCATGCATATGAGCTCCATGAAATTGCTTCATAAGACATAAGAAACATAGCAATTCAGACATCAATTTGTTCATAAATATCCCTTTTTATTATTAGATATTTAGGAAGAATTACAAAGTCACTCATGAAATTATCCAAGGTGAGCCCCAAAGCTCTCATATGAGTATGTCTGAAGCACAAAATAAATGCAAACTTGGTTTTGCTGCGATACCCTGTAGTGTTTAAATTAAAAGGCTCTCAGACTACCTTGTAGAGCAATCTCTGCATGACCTACCTGGAAAGAAGCCACAATACAGGACATTTGGACATTTACCTTCAGGAAGATTAGAAATCAGTGAAAAGATCTAGACACTCAATCTGGCTCAGTTCTGTTATGTTTGCAGACAAAAATGCCCCGTGTGTCCACTTTATCTGTCTTTTGTACTCTCAGGAAAAGAAGAGTAATTAAGCTAATCCTGTCAGCTTCGAGAGAAATAAAAGGAGAATGTGGTGCAGATCCTTCACCCCAGTGACACATTTAACATCAGAGAATTAAAGGAGACCATTCTCTAACTGCCAACCAATGATGTCTATTTCACCAAATATGGAGCTTAAGCCCAAAACCTGACATTGTTTCCAGGATACTGTTTCCAGAGGGACTAAGGGGTGTCTGATACACCTCTGTCATGGATGAACAGCACAGGTGATGGATAACACTGTTCCAGACATTAAGGAAAGCACCGTCTTATCCCTTTCAGGTGTTTTCAGAACAGTGATGGGCAGGGCTCTTCAGACAGTCAGGAAGGAACAACATCCATCTTTCAGCTCAGGGTCAAACCTCCGTGGCACAGAAAACCATGTCTCCTTCTCAGTGACCAGCTGTAAAGCCTAAGATACAAATGTTTCAGCAACTATTCCTCTTCTGTCACAAATGCCTAATTTTAGAAGTTAACAAGAAGTTTCTTGCTGGTGCTGGAATATGTGAAATATCACATTTACCTTTTGCTGAGGGCAATGTTCATAGTCTGAAACACAGACTTCCTGTGAATTAGGTGCTAATTGGATTCTTTGTTGCTTATTTAGGTTTTGTCTACTTATTTATGATAGAACATTACCAGCATGAGTAACTCAACACGGCTTGAACAATGACAGACAGAAGAAGTAGTACTAACAGGTATACCAGACTGACTCATTTCAGCTCCAGGAGAAGATTATTCTTAGATCAAGTCCCTGTACCCCCAAACTATACACCAGCTGAGCACCTGGGACAAGGATCAACTTGAGGGGCAAGAAAGACAGCAGGAAGCTTTTAATGCTTGCATAAATTCAGTCATGATGTTCATTCTTGTATAGCAAAGGGGCAGAAGTAGCCCTTCATCCACAGTGTCATGCTGGGTTGGTGATAGACAGGAATGTACATGTTTAGAACAACAGAAAATTTAAGACAAATATATAAATGTACTTCTATTTCTTGAAGTTACTTCAAGCATTAATGATTATAGACCTGAGAATAAAGAATTGCAAGACAACATTCCTCTTGGTGTCATTCACAAACAGAGGAATGACACCAGCACACCAGCCTGTCATGTCACTGGGGTGAGGAACGACACCAACTGATGAGACTGTCATGTAGTTGGGTAAGGTTTACCTGGGGCTGATTCCAGCTCCCACCCACCTTTCTCATTCACTGGCCAGGCAACAGCACCTCATACCCACTGGGTCATCTTCAACTCCACTGCAGAATCTACTGCTAAATATGTACCTGCAGCCCACCCTTGACACATAGTTGGGTTTCAGACAATGTTTGTGGAGCAGTTGTTCCCCACCACACTGAGGAAACAGAGCTTTTCCTGACATTCTATGATCTGAAAGATGCCTACCTTTAAGATAGGCTATACTTTGCTTCACTTCTGAAGCCACAGGCAGCATTTGGTTGAAGAATCATCTTAGACTTGCTCAGGCATAACTTATCTGACTTCTGCACACAACAATATGACTAAGTTACAGCAGGTCCAAGATTAATTTTTGCATTTGATTATTAGTAACAACCAATGTTGAGAGTTACTCATTGCAGTCTGGGGAATACCTCTCTTTTTCCCCTGGGTAGGAACCAGGGTAGGAACCACAGACACTGCTGAAATATCTTAAACACTGGATGAAAATTTTGAACTTGCCGCTCTTTCTGCAAACAGACAAAAGGGAATTATCAAGGACTACACCGGTGAGAAACAACAGGTTGTGATATACAATGCCACAAGATACCAGATAGTAACAACAGAAATAAAAATGAATCTGCTGTTTGCTTTCAGTACCTGAAGACTACCAAATGCTGAGAATTTTAGCACTGGGTTTGTCCACAGTGGAACTTTCCATTAGAAGAAAGAAGAATCCAGAATGGATAAGGCCATAAGAAAGGCAACAGAGGCACCACCTAAACATGCTTCTACAACAACATGCTCCTGGAAAGCTAACCAGACAAGACTAGGGCAAGGATGAGGGAGCTGGGTCTTTTTAGCTTGGAGAAGAGGAGGCTAAGGGGTGACCTCATGTCTTCTTTTAAATATATGAAGGGTGTGTGTCGGGAGGATGGGGTCAGGCTCTTCTCAGTGAAGCCCAGTGATGGGACAAGAGGCAATGGCTGTAAGCTGAAGCACAGGAGATTCCGTGTGAATGCACATAGACATTTTTTCACAGTGAGGGTGCCAGAGCACTGGCACAGACTGCCCAGAGAGGTTGTGGAGTCTCCTTCTATGGAGGTATTCAAAACCCGTCTGGACGTGCTTCTGTGTGACCTGGTCTAGGGAATCCTGCTGCAGCAGGGGGGTTGGACTAGATGATCTTTCAAGGTCCCTTCCAACTCCTAATATTCTGTGATTCTGTGATTCATTGACAACGTGGATGAGGGAACAGAGTGCAATGTCAGCAAGTTTGCGGATGACACTAAAACTGGATGGGGTAACTGGCGCACAGGAGGGTTGTGCTGCCATTCAGCATGACTTAGACAGGCTGGAGATTTGGGCAGGGAGAAACTGAATGAAATTCAGTAAGGCCAAATGTTGGGTTTTGCACCTGGGAAAGACCAACCGCATGGATCAGTATGGGTTGGTGACTGACCTGTTGGAGAGCAGTGAAAGGGAAAGGCACCTGGGGGTGCTGGTAGATGGAAGGATGAGCATGAGCCAGCAGTGTGATCTTGTGGCCAGGAGGGCCAATGGGATTGTGGGGTGGAGTAGAAGGGGTGTGGTTAGGAGGTCGAGAGAGGTTCCTCTCCCCCCTCTACCCTGGTGAGGCTGCATCCGGAATATTGTGTCCAGTTCTGGACAGACTGCCCAGAGAACTTGTAGAGTCATCTTCTTTGGAGATATTAAAAACCCATCTTGATGTGCTTCTGTGTGACCTGGTCTAGGGAATCTTGCTGCGGCAGGGGGATTGGACTAGATGATCTTTCGAGGTCTCTTCCAGCTCCTAACATTCTGTGATTCTGTGATTCTAAAAGGAAAAGAACTGGGAGAGGAAACTAAAAAAGTCATTATAGGCTTTTGGCTTTATGAAGACTGGGGGCAAGCAGTAGAAGAATACACAGCAACTCTATCTAAATTTGCTGTAATCCTACCCCACTGTTAAATTCAGAAAATAAATTGTATTATTTACTATAGACAAACAAAAGTAAGTGTCTCTCTAAGTGTACCTAAGAGTAAGTGTCTCTAAGTGTCCTAAGTGATACCTCAAATTAAAAAAACTCCAGAAACCAAACAAACAAAAGCAAAAAAACCCAGCCAAACAAACAAAAAAACCCCCAAAACAAAAACTAAGATCTGCTATAGAAGCTCACCTGCCATTAATTATATCCTGCCCTCTGAAATTCATTCTGGTTGAAAATTCCTATAAAATTGATCCAACATAATTTTTTTTGTCACTTATCACTACAAGAAAATAACTTCATTTTTCAGACGCACTAGAGCCATTTTTCCTATATTGTTGCAACATTCACAGATTCAGTAAATGGAACTTTTCAGCAGCACACAGCTTACAGGGCTAAATCATCCCATAAAAATAGATATCTAATGATGAAAACGGTGTAGCATTAATCCCTCGATGCAAAGGTATGAAAAAAGTCTGCCAAAAAAAAAAAAAATTAAAGGCAAAAACCTAACAACCAGAAATCAAAATATTGTGTGTTAACAGATGTCTAACAGATCATAAAAATCAGAAACATATTTTATTACCATCAAAGCCATCAATGCTTGAAGGGATGTGATGCCTTCCCAGAAAAGGATGGATGACAGGCAACCTGTACCAGAGGTCTTGCTGCAGTCAGTTAGGCTTTCTGGACATATAACAACCTCTTCCACAAAAAAGAAGAGAAGAGTTGTGGTTGTTAGAGACTTGATCCTAAAGGGAGCAGAGTGCCCAATATTCAGAGTTAACCCTCATCACGGGGAGGTCTGCAGCCCTCCTGGAGCCCAAATCGGAGATATTACTAGGGAACTTCCCAACATGGTGCAGTCATCAGAATTTTATCCATTACTAATCTTCCAGACAGGTGGGGAGGTAGCTGCATCCTGTAGTCTGAGGGGAATGAAGAGAGATTTCAAGGCCTTGGGATGGTTGGTAAAAGGGTCTAGGGCCCAAGTTATTTTCTTTTCCCTCCTTCCAGTATCAGGCCATGATATGGAATGGAGTAGAAGAATTCAGTCCATAAATACCTGGCTGCGAGACTGGGGCTACAGGCAGGGCTTTGGGTTCTTTGGTAATGGCTGGTTTTACAAAACGCCAGGCCAGATGATAGGAAGTGGGAAAAGCTTATCTTGTAGGGGAAAAAGGATTCTAGGACAAGAACTAGCAGGACTCATCCACAGAGCTTTAAAATAGATTTGAAGGGGGATGGGGTTGTTGCCAGGTCTGCACCAGTGGGCCAGTGTTCTAGTGCTAGTACTAATACAGACCAGAAGGCCTCCCACCCCCCTAGAGTAGAATTGGCATGCTCAGCTCGCTGCCTGAAATGCCTGTATACCAATGCATACAGAAGGGGGAATAAACAGGAGGAGTTAGAAATCCATGTGAGGTCAAGGGGTTATGATCTGGTGGCAATTACAGAGACATGGTGGGACAGCTTTCATGACTGGAATGTGGTCATGGATGGCTATGTCCCTTTTAGGAAAGACAGGTCTACAAGGTGTGGTGGTGGAGTTCCTCTTTATGTGAGAGAACAACTAGAATATATTGAGTTCTCTGCAGGGGTGAATGAGGGACAAGTTGAGAGTTTATGGGTGCAAAATTAAGCAGCAGGCTAGCATGGGTGATACTGTTGTGGATGGACTCTCAGGGGCCAGTACTGGGACCAGTACTTTTCAATCTACTCATTGACAACCTGGATGAAGGAACAGAGTGCAATGTCAGCCAATTTGCTGATGACACTAAACTGGGTGGAGTGGCTGACACACTGAAGGGTTGTGCTGCCATTCAGCATGACTTAGAGAGGCTGGAGAGTTGGGCAGGGAGAAACTGAATGAAATTCAGTAAGGCCAGATGTTGGGTTTTGCACCTGGGAAAGACCAACCGCATGGATCAGTATGGGTTGGGGACTGACCTGTTGGAGAGCAGTGAAAGGGAAAGGCACCTGGGGGTGCTTGTAGATGGAAGGATGAGCATGAGCCAGCAGTGTGATCTTGTGGCCAGGAGGGCCAATGGGATTGTGGGGTGGATTAGAAGGGGTGTGGTTAGGAGGTCGAGAGAGGTTCTTCTCCCCCTTTACTCTACCCTGGTGAGGCCACATCTGGAATATTGTGTCCAGTTCTGGGCCCCTCAGTTGAAGAAGGATAGGGAACTGCTTGAAAGAGTCCAGCACAGAGCCGCCAAGATGATGAAGGGGCTGGAACATCTTCCTTATGAGGAAAGGCTGAGGGTGCAGGGTTTCTTTATCTTGGAGAAGAGAAGACTAACTTTTGAACTGATTTATGCTTTTAAATATGTGAAGGGTGAGTATCAGGAGGTTGGGGTCAGGTTCTTCTCAGTGAAGCCCAATGACAAGACAAGGGGCAATGCCTGTAAGCTGAAGCATAGGAGGTTCCATGTGAATACAACAAAAAAATTTTTCCCAGTTCAGGTGCCAGAGCACTGGCAGAGACTGCCCAGAGAGGTTGTGGATTCTCCTTGTCTGGAGATATTCAAAACCTGCCTGGACATTCCTCTGTGTGACCTGGTGTAGGGAATCCTGTTCTGGCAGGGGGGCTGGACTAGATGATCTCTCAAGGTCCCTTCCAATTCCTAACATTCTGTGATTTTATGACTCTGAAACCCACCACATTAGAACTTTTGTCTGCAGTCCTGTAAAACCTGATAGTTATAGCTTAGTAAATTACGATTTTTTTATTGTGGTAAACATCAGAAACTTATCATCATTTTAACAGTTTAAGGTTTCAGGACTTGCCAAAATAAGGGAGTGATATTCATAGTGAAAAAAATGTCTTTCGTAAAGCATTTAGCATGACATTGGATAATGAGGTTTTTGACCCTGAAGTAGCTGTGTGTGTAAGAGTGACAACAGTCAAGGATTGAAATTTAAAATCATCTGGGACTCCAACAGCATCATCCTTTACCCAGATGCCCTTTCTCATAAAACTTGGTAAACCAATTTTTGAAATGTCTACCTTTCTGTCAGTTCTGGTTGGAACTGTTCAATGTTGTTCCTGTTAGTGTGAGGGAGAGAAATGAAAACTGCTAAGTGCACGGAAGAGGCTGTATGATCACACACACTTTGTTTCCACAGACAAGCTGAACTAGGAATGCATGAGGGAAGAAACATCAGAAAGACCAGGGGTGAAAGGAATTGGACAGAAACTGATCAAAGCAAGGAGGGGGTGGAGCTGAGATCACCACTGCAGATCGAAACACAGTGAAACCAAAACAAGCAGCTAGTCTGGGAGCACAGACTGAGCACAGATTGAAGTATGTCCAGAGGGTGAACTCTAGATCAGACTGTACAGGGGGGTTCCTGACCCTAGCGACACATGAGCAGCCTCACCCTGCATGGACCTGGAAGTCCAAGACACCCAATCAAAGCGAGGATGGGGTGGATCTAGGATCACCTATGGGAGATTCAAAGGGCTCTAATGAGTGTGAGCGACCTGGAGCGCAGCAAACAGGGACAAGCACATCACCAGGAATGAGCATGTTAGTTTGGAGGCAAACAGGGATGAGCACATCACCAGGGATGAGCACGTCAGTTTGCGAGTCAGTTCGTGCAGTCAGGGAAAGCAGGAAAGGCACAGCCACCCTTCCGGTTCCCTCTGGTGTTGTGTGTTGGTTTTTCTTCTTTTGTTGTTGTTGTTGTTGTTGGTTTGGTTTGGTTTTGTTCTTGGGGTCTTTTTTCTGTTTTTGTTATTTCCCCTACCCCCAAACTTAACTATACCCAACAATAGTTTCCAAACAAGTGAAAGCTGTTGCAGCTTCTACCAGGAGAGTACTGCTGCAGTACCTCCCAGAAAGGATGCAGCTGTTCAGGTCAGTGGTTGTACAGAGTGTCTGAGCCTGGCGTTAGTGGCAGAGAACAGTGTGAGAGACATCCCATGTACCATGCGACCAGGTGAATGACTTGCTTTGCTTGGTGGCAAGCTCAAGGAAGAGGTTGAGAGTCTGGGAAATATTAGGAAAATGAGAGGGAAATAGACTGGTGGGGTCAAACCCTTTTGACTTCAAAAGAAGTCCAGCTGGTGAAGCCCTGCCCCTCCTGCCTTCAGGAAGATGGAGCAAACCAAGTAGATGGGGAGGAATGGAGACAGGTCCCTGATCAAAGATATAAAAAAATTCTCCCCGTGCCCTCATCACCTCCCCACGTGTCCTTAGAGAACAGGTGGCAGTGGCAACAAGTTCCTGCTTGGCGTGACAGGTATGTTGCCTCAGTTATTCCCCCAACCTCCCAGGTGCCCATGCAGAACAGGTAAAATGCCCTGAAAGTGCAGCCAGCCAATGAGGAAGATTAATCATCTGGCTTGGAAGTATTCACAAGATGAAGGAAGCCCAAGCCCAGCATCCAAACATCTTCTACCAAAAAAAAAGAAAAGAGTCATTTTTATAGGTGACTCCCTTCTGAAAGGAACAGAAGGCCCAATATGCAGATCTCACCCTCTTCAAAGGGAAGTCTGCTGTCTCCCCAGGGCCCCAAGTTAAAGAGGTGGTAAGAAAGCTTCCTACCCTGATACAACCCACAGATTATTATCCATTATTGACCTTCCAGTTAGGCAGCTAAGACCTTGACAGAAGAAAACTGAGGGCTGTCAAGAGAGACTTCAGGGCCTTGGGTTAACTGGTCAAGGGAGTAGGAGCACAGATAGTGTTTTCTTCTATCCCCCCCACTGCAGGGACCAACCCAGAAAGGCTGAGGAGGACCCACCAGATCAATTCTTGGCTTCGAGCCTGGTGCCACCAGCAGGACCTTGGGTTTTTTTGACCAAGGGTCAACTTACATGATGTCAAGCCTGCTGGCAGCAGATGGGGTGCATCTCTCCCAAAGGGGAGAAGGTTGTTATCACAGGAGTTGGCTGGGCTCACTGATTGAGCTTTAAACTAGTTTTGAAGGGGGAAAGGGGAAAAACCTGGCTTGCAGAAAACAAGCCTGGGACATTTGTGGAGTGTTGTGCCAGCTCCACTGCTATCTCAGGGCTCGTACCAGTCAGGCAGTACTCTTGTATTGGAAACTCACTCAAATGCCTGTACACTAACGCAAGCAGTATGAGGAACAAACAGGATGAACTAGAGATCTGTGTGCGATCTCAGGACCATGATCTCATTGCAATCACTGAAACATGGTGGGACAGCTCACATGACTGGAACACTGCAATGGATGGCTATGTCCTTTTTAGGAAGGATAGGCTGGCAAGGTGGGGTGGTGGAGTTGCCCTCCCTCTATGTGGGAGAGCAACTGGAATGTATCGAGCTCTCCCTGGGTGGCAATGGAGACCAGGTTGAAAGCTTCTGGGTAAGGATTAAGGAGGAGACTAATATGGGAGACATTGTAGTGGGTGTTTACTACAGGCCACCTGATCAGGATAAGGAAGCTGATGAGGCCTTCTACAAGCAGCTGGAAGTAGCCTCAGAATCACAGGCTCTGGTTGTCATGGGGGACTTAACTTACCGTGACATTTGTTGGGAAAGCTACACAGCCATGCACATGTAATCCAGTAGGTTCCTCCAGAGCATTGATGATAACTTCCTAACACAGGAGCATCTACCCTATGAGGACAGGCTGAGAGAGCTGGGTCTCTTTAGTCTGGAGAAGAAGAGACTGAGGGGGGACCTCACCTATGTTTATAAATCACAGAATGTTAGGAGTTGGAAGGGACCTTGAAAGATCATCTGTAGTAGATTGTAGTACTCCAAGCTTCTACAATAACATTGTAGAAAGCAAAGGAAATAAGAAAAATCTGCATTTTTAAATCATGAATCTTTTCCATGGGCCTGAGGAGAAGTGGCATGAAATGTAATAAAAAAAACCCAGTTCACCTATTTTTTCACCCAGGAAAAAGGCTTCAGGTCTTAGCGGGGGTAAAAATCAAGGGTGGAGGTGCACGAGTTTGTGTAGATGTTAATCCTAACATTGACTGAAGACTGAACCATGGAGACTATAATTCAAAATGCCACAGTAGGCAAAAATGTATCTGAAGTAATTTTAAGGTCTGGTAAGACAGTATTAAAATTCCAGCAGTGGACAGGCAAATCCAGTCAAGTGATCTTTAAGAGTCACCAGGAGGAAAACGATTTCTTTTGGGTTTCTCTAGCAGAGGTGGTGATGAGCGTTTCACCAGGTTTTACAACCTCTTCCAAAGTAAAACTTTAAACACTCTGGACCCTTCTGGTCTCTTCCTTTGACACACTGCATTATTAAAATCTCGACAACAATTCATGTTCTGTCAAAAAAAAGACAGATTTGGAATACTGTAAACATTGATTTTGAAAAAAAGTATGTCCAAGTGCTTCAGCAGCTTAGGTCCAGCTCTCCAAATTGCACACACTGATCCAACACAGAGCATTGCCAAGCAGCCCTTAAACCTCATTAAAGAAATGTTAGCATGCCAAGGAGTTCACTGTCTCTCCTGAGACTCTAATATTAGCTAGTCCTCTACACAGCCTTACCTCTATTTTATTACACGCTATTGTACCCTGCAAGGGAACCAAACCCTCTTGCTCTCCTTTAACAATGTCAACCCGTCCACTTACCCTAGGTGCTAACACTGCCACCACACTGACTGATGGGACCTTGCAGAAATGCTGCTGCCTTCCACTTCTCCCAACATCACTACAAAGCCAGCCCATGGTGTCAGGTAAATCATGTTGCAGGTTCCCTTACCAACCTGCAATTAGAGTTCACAGCTTCAAGTAGAAACAAACTATGGAGCAATGGTTTGTACTTTGTGCCTCTCTTCTGCTCTCCCTCCCTCCCCTTGCCCCCCAGTTTTAAAAGTGTGAATCCACCAGGGCAGAAAGTACATACATAGCACTGAGCAACACATGCCAATTCTGGGTAGTGTTGGTCTCACAGGCTGTGATCATCTAGTTCTCCCTGATAAAAACCTCTGTAAGTCAGGTTAAATGGCAAACTTGGTATTGTGCACAGAAACAAAAGAATAATATTTTTTTCCCATGATATAACAAACTCTGGAAATCTCTAGTACTGGTTATCACAGCTCTAGATCCAATAGAAAGAGCTGAAAACTAGTACATTGTGTCTAGAGGAACTGGACAGTAGCTTTGTTTAACAGATCAGAAGCTAAACTTTAGGTGGAGTTTAAGCCTTTCAGGCAGCAAAGGAGATCTTAAAATTTTGGGACTGTTTGGCTCATAACTGTATGCCTTGGTTTGGGTTAGAACAGAATTAATTCTGTTCAAAGATTTTACTTTTCAGTTAGAGCTCCTCCGAGAAACTATTTTCTGAAACTAACAACATGTTTTTGCAGACACTGCCTGCTTCTAGCAGTGATAAGGCCTAATGTTTAGATTTACTGCCAGGGATTGGTATGCAAAGCAAGGTCACTGCTGAATCTTGTGTCTCATGTTGGGGGGTGCAGGATAAAGGCTGCACCTTCAGGGAGAAGCAGACAGGACAGGTGACCCTAAACTGACCAACTAAGTATTCCATCCCATGTATGTCATAGTCAATATATAAACATGGGGTCAATTGCTCTTTCTAGCTCCACCTTTTGCTCCTTCTTTTTGCTCTTCTTCCCTTGTGCTTCAATGGCTGGCATCTGAGGAGAACTCTGGCTGTTCTGCCCTGGATTGTGATCCATAAGTTCCTGCATCCAGTACCAGGATCCAGCCCCTCAGCCTAGTTCCAATCTGCTGCTGAGGCCTTCTGCCACAGTATCAGTGGTGACGCAGTTACCATCAAAGGGAGGTTTGGGTTGGGTATTGGGTTCTGTACATATTTGTATGCATTTCATTTATCAATATTATTATCATTAAAGTAGTTTTAGTTTTCTTTTCCAATCCACAAGTCTGTCTCTCTCTTATGCCCTTTCCCTTCCTGCAGTGGTGGGGAAAGAGGGAGTAATAGGGAGCATCAGTTACTGGTTTGGTGGTTGGCCTAGCCTTGACCCTCAACATTATATTTTTATTTGTATTTTCAAAAACCTATTCCAAGACAGTTCTTGGGGACAACTGTGCTGTCAGATTTTTGTTAGTACTCATCCTCCCACTTGAAGAATGAGCCCTTTTTTGGCTTGGTGAACTTTTTAATTTTCTAATGTTCAGGGTTTTTTTCATCTCTATTGTCACTCAGACTTTTTAAAATAGAAATAAGATAGATATAAATACATATGGTAAGTATAGGAATAGCTTTGTGTGGGACACTTTTCCCAGATACAGTTTTTTATCTTAATGTATTAAGCTGTCTGGAGAACAACCTGAGGGGCTCAGATAGGAAGGATCCCTCATGGCCCACCTCCAGCAGAAATATCAGAGCTTCAGGTCCCTCTGTGTCTTGTCCAAGGCTTGAATAAATAACAAGGAAAGAGCCTGGGCTGCCAGGCCTGCCTAAGGCTGCTCCACAGCGAGAGTTGAGAGGAGGAGGAATACAAACAAACCTTAGAGGCAGTCCTGGGCCTGAAAAGGCCTGTGGGGAAGGGCCTGGAAACCAAAAGGGATGCAAAAAATCATCTGCATTGCAAAAATATTGAGGAAACTTCCCAAATGAGTAGTGACATTGAGGAGTAAAATAAACGAATTGGTTGCGGGCAAGTTCTGTCGTTGTCATAACAGAGGCACAAGGAAAAGATCAACCAGTGCCTTCCCTATATTAACTCTGCCAGGAAACTCTTTTTTCTTCCCATGAAGAAGGGAATGAGCACCTTTAGCATTAAAACACACACATTCACTCAAAACAACATTCTGATCACTATCTTCAGTGGTTCAACAGGGTGTAATACACAGAGGAGAGTGCACAAACACCGCAAGATTTCAGTGAAGCACATTATATCTCCTGATGTCAAGAGCTGTCACTATTCCAGTACCTCCTGTGAACAAATAGAAGTCCCCACTCCTACTAGCAACACACTTACAGACTCCATCCTTTTCCCAGCCCCCTCCAAATAACTTCCAAGATTCATTTTCACAGTCTTTCTGCACAAGCTGACTGTAATTCCGCCCTGAAGACAATCTGCCCTTCCCAAATTTCTCTCTCTAACCTTTTGAGAGACAGGTTCCTGGACCAGTACAGTGCTTGAGAGATTCATTTGTCCTCACTGGGTTTCAGTAAAAGCTCTTGGGTACAAGCCCATAAAACTACTCCCCTGACACATGCTGCATCCTGGTCTGAACATGCCTTACATCCCAGATTTCTCCCACCTCCATTCAACCCGAGATAAATTACACAGCACAGACTGAGGACATCCTTTACTGCTACAGGGAGAAAACCCCTGCTATTTTGTTTTAATCTAAGGGGTTGTTTCTTTTGTGCTGGCACCCCAGGGAAGGATAGACCTTACTCCCAATTTCAGTTATGGTACCAAGGTCTAACAAGAGAGTGTTTTCATTCAATGTATAGTTACAACCTCCTCTGCCTGTTTTTGTTTTGAGTTAACAAAGCAGCATTCAGTGGTCACTTGACAAATATTTGTATTAAAGTTTGGGTTTATTTTTTGAAAGCAGTTTCCCTTTTCAACTTATGACCAGGGCTTAGTTACCATGACACCTTCTTACTCCTAATTCATATTTTCTTTGAAAATCATTGGCAACATACATACAGCCAAAAATACTGTATAAAAATTACTAACACAGGTAAAGAATGAGGGCGAGGAGAAAGACTACACAGTTTTTAGCTGTTTTACATTACAGGGCTGCAGTTGGAATTTGCCCTCACAAATAGCCTGTGTTGTGTGTGGGAACTGCAATTCTAAACTAAACTGAGTAATGGAAGGGATTTTACTTTGAGGTAAAGATTCACACACTATTTTTCCCTTCCTTAGTAAGAAAACTCTCTTTTAAAGCAGTAAAGCAATATACTTTTTGGTTTGTTCTGTCTGTTTTTAAATACAAGATGAGAAAGACTAGGAAACCCAATGGATTTTAGCCTTTAGTTCAAGAAGTGTTGGTAAACTGTGGTTTTCATGACAGCATATTACATTAACATTAAAAATAAAACCAGAAAGTTCCCCAGCAGTGACCCACATAATCAAACCATTATTTTCCATCAAACTCATTTTTCTGGTTGCCAGTTTTGTACTAAAAAAAAAAAATAAAATTCAAACTACTACATAAAGCATGTGGTAGGAAAAGGTTTGATTGTGAAAGACACCCCTGCATTTAAAAATTGCTGTGACAGTGTAAATAGGCAAAGGATCAGAATTCTGGTAACATCTATGTGTTTAAATAATTTATTTTCTTGCCATGTACTCTTTAAAGTCAATGTCAAATATATAAAAATGCAAAGAAACTGATGTAGGAGGTTACTAAACTGCCCAAGGAAAAATGTCATGGCTACACAGACATTATTATCAGCTTGACTATTCAGGTTAGTGATTACAATGCTTTAGAACCAACACAAAAAAAAATTCATGTAGACCAAGATCTTCTAGCAAACCTAGTCTATGCTGAAGATCTTTGTACAAATATTCATCACATCCTGCTCCCCCTGAATTCAACTTCTCTACTTGCCCACAGCTTTTCTACATTTTTTCTTGCAGCATTGACAAAGATGTCTAATTATCATACCAAATTTTGTAAACTTTATGTCCTAGAAACATACAATGTTTGGAGCCATTATTCTGCTTTTAAAAGAAGTAAGGTAATTCAAACTATTTCAAAAGAGCTCTACCCTCAAAATTAGTTAGTCAAATAACACTGGAAAGAGTCATTATATTATTATCTTACTCATAATCTTAAATGTCTTTTTCCCCAAAAAGCAGACAAATCTACCTGAGGTTTGAAAAAGCTGCCAATATCAGAATGCCTTCAAGGCTGGAGAGGGGGAGCACAGGTAGGAACTGGTCTCATCACAGGAGCACAGACACCCTAACAAAACAGGGTCTCTGAGAACAAAATGTCAATATCTTCAAGATGAGTCACACTTCACCCTAGAACAAAAGCACTGTAAATGAAGAACTATCAATACAACCTGCAGAGACTCGATTCTGACCTGCAGCCCTTCCCCTGTGTTTTAATTGTGAAACTTTGCATTTAGGGTATAAATCCATTTCTAATCCTATCCCCAGTGAGAGAAGAACAGGTTGCACAAGCAGTGCAGTGTCTGTTACCATGCTCACACACTTACAGCAATCACAGTAAAATAAATATGTAGGCAAAATTCATTTGAAAAAAAAGATAAAATTGGTAAGCCAGCATACCTTTCCTCCCCTCACAAGCTGTATAAAAAAGTAATGTGAATCCCAGTAGCAACCACTGAAGAAACTGCTATAAGCAAATGTGTTTAACACTAGACCTTATCTCATGGCTAGGCTTCGCGAACGAAGATTTGGGAGGGGCTCTACCCACGTTTGTTGCAATTGTTAACACTAGACACTCTCACAAGAAAACACCTTGAAGATCACCAGAAACAGTTTAACCCAACTGTACAAAACCTGTCATCACAAAATCTGGTACTCCAACTGCTTAACTCACTGGTCCTGTCCATAGGTCTAACATCAAGCTTTCATTGCTAACTTGTACTTTGTTTTGAGACAAGATTATTAAGTGTCTGGAACATTTAACTAAGAAAGAAACAAGAGCAGGGAAATGTTGCACTTTTGAAAAGCTGGGAAACACCTAGTAGTGATATCTTCATGTGAGTCTTTATATAAACATGTGAGTCTTCACTTTATATACACCTGGAGTAGTTTATCAGAGTGTCTTTCAACCTCAGATGCATGACTTTGCCATTTAAAAAAACCAAACAAATAATCAGCAGATCAAGAAAAGCTTTCCATGTAAACATAAATCATGATGTGACTGTTTTTGATGCAGCTGCACTGTCAGTTAATCCATTCTGTGTTGCTTAAAGGCAATGAACCCAAACCTACCTTTCAGTTCTGTCTCAAGAAATCATTAGGATGACATAAATCCTCCCCTATGTCTTTGACCACTGGACTGAGATGGAGAAGTTTGTTCCATCATTGTTGTTTTACTTTTGGAGGGAATCAATTCAGAGCACACCTGTGACAGGGAATACAGTCTTCATCAAAGTCATCCTGCCACTCACCAAGGTGGTAAAAATTATGCCATTCCAAGAAAAGAAGTGCAGTTAGCATGATTTGGGTTACACCTGCCAGTAAGGCAGGCACTCAACCCAGCATCCTCTTCAGATATTTTGATCTTGAAGTGTATATTAGTATCTTCACTTGTATTTGCTAATAAGTTTTCCACTAAATAATACCTCTTTGCACACAGTAAAATTTACTGCTCCTACTAGCTAGACTGTGCTGGTTAAGAAAAAATAAAGATTTCTGTGCAGGTAAAACAAATTCCAGTACAATTGAGATTTTAAGAGCTGCAGTTTAAGTTCATTATACAGTAGACTTCAAAAGTCTGACTGTCCTTTCTTTCTTCAATTAATTCTGGATTACATGCTCTTAAGAGTGTAAGATCCTTTTGTTCAGAAATCAGGACTCATTAACAGAACATTCCAGTGTATTTAATTCCTGCTTAACTAATTATCATATAATAAATAAATTCAAGAAGCAGTTATGTTTCTCATTACAAATCATCC
The DNA here is from genome assembly GCA_013399015.1 of Galbula dea. Classification (NCBI taxonomy): domain Eukaryota; kingdom Metazoa; phylum Chordata; class Aves; order Piciformes; family Galbulidae; genus Galbula; species Galbula dea. The sequence continues at coordinate 19,927 of VWZX01005687.1, forward strand.
AGACACCAGCTTGCCACACTCCCATTTTATGTGTATCTTTTCCCCTTTTTTCCTTGAAATTTTGCACATATAATACATTGGTCCACAAATCTAATATTTCATTTTGGTTTACTTCTGTAGAAAGAGTAGTCTGACTTCATTTATTTTATTTTTTGGGAGTCTATAGCTTCAGTAAAAGCCTACTGGTGAATGAAAAAGTATCTTAAAAGAATGGAATCTTTTAAGTATTTGAAGTAAGAGGGTAAGGAAGAAAAAAAAATGAGAAATGGCAATGAAGTGCATAAGAGATGAAGGAAAACAACAGGTTCACAAATGAATAGATACCTCATGTATCCTCTGACATTTTAGGATGCAAATGACAATACTGCCCAGGAAAAAGAACAGGACAAAGGCAGGCAACAGCTGATTTAGGAAGCACAGGCAGCAGCATATTCTGCCAGGTGTCAGAGGAAAGGCAGGTTGGTTTGCAGCAGGAAAATGCAACAGAATTACCATCTAGGCATGACATGACACTGATTATGGTTCAAAATAGCTTTAAAAAAAACAACAAAAAGGCTCAGGCCAACACACTGAGTCCAAAAGCACAGTGGGGGCAGGGCTGTGTCCCACCAGGCTACAGAACTTGCCAAGGGACCCACTAGATCACATTTTAACTAAGGAACTAATAGAATTACAAAAGCAAAACATATTTGAATCAACAGAGGTTTTCCAAATTGTAAAAAAGAAAATAGCAGCAATGGAATAAGACAAGGAGAACTGCAGAGCTGGAACGTACCTTCAGGTATTTATTTCTTCCTTTTAAAGCAGGATAAGCTATATCCAAAAAATCACTCCTGACAAATGTTTGTCTAACATACTGTTTGGAAACATCTATGGTGGAGATCACACAGTTGTGAACATTTATTTCTATGCTTAACGCTGCCTACTCGTAGAACTGGGGTTTTTTTCTTGCCTCTGTTGTAGTTGAACATCTACTCCCCCAGACTTTCTTTCCCAAAATAATACAGAGCTGTACCTTTCAGGATAGATTTACATATCTAAATACTCTTTTTCCCCCCCCCATTTCATTAGTGTACATGCTCAATTCTTACAGATTTTCCAGTCTTCAAATATTTTCTGCTGACATTTGGTTTTGGCAACAGCTTGACCTTTGACTTGCAATAGATTTCATTCACTGAAAACTCCATAAGTTTTTATCTGAAGTTGGTGCCTAGCATCCATTCACCAAGGACATTAAAGTGGATTCTGCTCACCCAAGCTCAGTAACACTGCACATTTCTTATTAATTACATCTCATTTATTTGAGGTTATTCTAACCTAGTGAAAATTCTCCTGATGTGTAAGCCACGCTTTCAAAACACTTCATCCCTTTCATCATCAATGTTCAATATTCAAAAACATAGCAAGCATACTCCACTAGGAAAGACATTAATTAAAATCCTGAGTAGGCCTGGACCAAACAACAACATTCTCTACATCTTTGCTGTACATCCATTGTGAACACCTGAAAACTGCTTTGAGTGTCTTCCAAAAGTTGCAGGCTGTGAAGAAAAACAACCAGAGTTGAACAGTCCAGAATTTTTTCACTCTATGCTTCCTTGCTACCAGTCAAGATCTACTGTGTCCTCCTCATTATTTTATTACATTGAAGTGTATGGGAGAAGAAATAATCTCTACCCCAGTGGTTAAAAACTCCTGATTCTCTAGCCTTTAGAAAAGTCTAGGGATAGTGGAAACAAGCTGAGGAATAAAGGAAAGCAGAAAGGTTAGTCATTCCTGAAGGGGTGTGTAATGAGGAGAAGCCAAGCAATTCTGATTCAGGAAAGGGATCCCAGTACGAATACTGGGGCAGCTTCATAGGAACCTAAAAATATTTCATGTAAAAAAAACCAAAACCAAAACCAAACAAAACCAAAACACATCAGCAAATTCTCATGTCGTGTTCAAAGTGAAGGTCACCACCAAACCGGTCCATCTGTTCTCCCCTCCACTAAGCACCATCAACTCCTGCCCCCTTCCTGCCTTGGATCTAGTGATCATGCAGCTGCAGGATGAATTAATCAGCTTATCAATGTGATGGAAAATTAATCTGCCAAAATCCTCTCCATTAGATGAAACCAAATTGGTTAGTCTTACTATATGAAGAACTGAGACCCAACCAAGAGAAGGGGTGTGGGATTTGTGGCAGAGTGGGCCAGAGAAAAGCTCCTTCTGGGGCACTCTGCCCACTGACCGCAGCAGAGAACAGTAAAAGCAAAGGCATAAAACCAACAGGCTAAGGTACGAAATGAATTACAAGATGCATGGGATGTAAAACACAAAATTACAGTATCTGTATAGAGAAAAAGGAAAGTACTAATGACTGTTTAATAGAGAAAAAGAATGCTGTGAGTCTGATATGCTCATATCTCTTGATTGTCATTCTTCAACACACATTAGACATGAACAGTCATGTAGGCCAGCTAACCACAGTTTAGAAGCTCGAGCCCCAAAACTGTGTGTATGTGGGGCGGGGGTAATCAGCTAGAGAATAATAAATTTATTAAGAATTATCCAAACTTTCAAAGTTAAATAAAAATTAATTTTAATTTTCTTGGGAACTAGCAGAAACAAACCCCAAATTGACAGAGGACTCAGGATGTCCCTAAAGACTAGAGAAGGACAAATCTAGGACTGTCATAAAACAAAGAAAGAAGAAGGACTTGAAAAATTAGAGATCAGGAAGCTTAACTTTGCTACCCAGAGAGATGCCAGAACATATTATTAATCAATTTACAGGCATCTAGGGGATAACAAATAGATAGCAAACAACCAGCATGAATGTGTCAGGTACAAATCATGTCAAACCAACCTAATTTCCATCTCTGACAGAGTAACTAGATTAGTGCATAAATATGAAATGTCTTCACTAAGGCTTCTCCCAGTGACACGCATTTTCTTTAGAAAAAGTGAACTAAGTTTTGCAATTAGGTAAAAAATCATAGACTCACCAGAGTTGGAAGGGACCTTAAAGATCATCTAGTTCTAGCCCCCCTGCCTGGCAGGGACAGGTTGATCAGGTTGCCACTAGATCAGGTTGCCCAGAGACCTGTCCAGCCTTGTCTTAAAAGCTTTCAGGGATGGGGCTTCCACAACTTCTCTGGGAAACCTGTCCCACTGTCTCACCACCCCAACAGTGAAGAGCTTCCTCCTAATATCCAATCTAAATCTACCCTCCTCTAGTTTGCATCCGTTCCCCCTACTCCTATCACTATCTGACCTCCAAAAAAGTCCCTCACCAGCTTTCTTGTAGGCTCCCTTCAGATACAGGAAGGCCACAATAAGGTCTCCTCAGAGCCTTCTTTTCTCAAGACTGCACAACCCCAACTCTCTCAGTCTATCTGAGGCACAAGAGTAGTTTTTAAAATGTTCTTTCAGTCTGAAGACTGTTTCAAGTACAGTTCTGAAGAGATACATACTGTGTTCTTTAATATCTTCACTAATAATTTAGAAGATGAATTTTTGAGTAGACTTACAAAAACATACAGAAGATGATGACGACAAGGGTAAAAACAAGAACAAGATCAGAGTTCTGAAGCTCTCTTGGGAAACACAAAGAAAAGACCAAAAAATCTTATGCAAACAAGCCAATATAGTACACAGGAGAAATTCCATCAGAAGCAAACCCACATATTGAAGACCCCATGGCAACAATACCCCAAGGGAACAATGTTGCAGAGAGAGAATCAGGACTTTTTATAAGCAGCAAATCTAATGTGTGTGTGTGACAAAGTAAAACTGTTGCAGAAAGCAGAATCTCACTGTGGACATAGACTAGCAGGAATGAAGTGCAAGGCAAGCTGAAGCGCAGTTTTCACCTTGTACTCACAGCCCCTTCCTTATCTACAACAGGCACCCAGAGCAGAGTACTGAGTTGTAAAAGACATGGATTGATAGAAGAAGTTCAGGGAAAACAAGAAGAATAATTAAAGCACACACTAAAAAAAGCTAGCAGAACTGAGCTTTTTTTTCTTTATAAAAATCCAAACCTCACAGCAATTGTGGCACTTATGTTTTCAACTATATAAACATTATTATTAACAGGAGAAAAATCAGCCCCATTCCTGAGTCTTTTGGGAAAGAACAGGCAGGAACAAGCTCCCTTTACAGGAGAGATTATTAAAGTTGGAGTTCAGGCAAAAGTTCCTGAGCACAAGGCCAGCACAGCCCCAGTGGAAGGCACCTGGGGAGTTTGCAAATCTCTTCCATAAGAGCAAACATAGGCAAACATCTGTCAGAACACTTCTTCTTGTTTCTGGATAGGGAGACAACTAAAATATTCCCCTGTGATAAAAGAGCACAGGGTTTCAAGAAAGAGATGTATTCAGCAAATGAGTACTTTCAGGTGATTCAGTTTTATAGGATAAACCACTTATGCCCCTGTTTGTCAAGCACAGTTATTGGGAAGCTGACACAAAGTCAACAGAAGGATACAGGATCAGCCTCTCCGTCACTGGAAATAACTCTCTGGACTAAAACTTCTACTCTTATTTCAGCTTGTCAGTCATAATAATAAAAACATGCATTCCAATCTAAATGTACAGCAGGCAGATGATAAAATAAAAAAAGTAGCTATAATGTTTTTTCCCTTTAGTTCTGTAACTCTGTTAAACCCAAAAGTTTTAGGAAAGCTCTGTAGTCATCCTTATCAGTTAGAATATGTCCATGGCTTCAGGTAATTTTAAACAGCATCTGAACTCACTTAGCCTGCTGCTGTTCAAACAGATAATTTTTCCTCCTTTTTTCTCTGAGAAAGATGGAAGACAACATTAAAAGAAGCTCTCATGGCACACTCTACGTTGAGATATCATTAGTAAAAACTAAAAAATTGCAAATACTACATTGTGAAAACTAATACCACCTTGAGGAGTTCACCTATCAACAGGAAGAACTTTATTAAGGAGCTCTTGCCTCAGTAACTTTGCTAAGACATGATTTCAAGGACACTTATTAGCACCCATATGCAGTCTGGCAGACTGCTATTATCATCTTCAGATGGGAACACAGATGTCTGTAATTTGATTTGGATTACAACAGGAGCTTTCAACTCTGTTTTTCAGTCATGGATGTTTATTAAGGGACTTCTTTCCTCTCTGAATACAGGACACACTATTGATGTGGTTATATGCAAGTGTAGTCTGACAGAGTAACTCTTTCTGTAGACTGTTGCCACTGTTTCTACATTAAACTTCACTTTTTAAATGCTGAAGAATTTTATGTGCAGCATGACTTCCTTTCAGTGTCATCAAAAATGTCAGGGTAATCATTAAAAATAAAAATTAAAAAACAAGGGTATGAAATTTTTTCAAGTTATTTTTGGCTTTGCTTTTCTTTGTTTACAGTTTATGGACCAACTTTGAATACAAAAGTTGCCTCTTAAGGCTCTATCAGAGAAACTGAATATTCATTTTTTAAATACTGGATGACTTCAAGCAGCTGTAGCTATTCACTGCTAAGTGCTAAGTTTATACAGAAAGATTATTACTACTAATGACACTAATGGAAGTTATCATTTTCTTGCCACCTCTAATTTAGCTCTAATGCATTGCTTAAACAGATGGACCTATACCACCTTTTCTGTTCTTCCTTTCTGAAAAGGTAAGGAGCTCTTTGCTCAGGAACAAATTCTCTTTAGAACACACAGACCTACTTAATTTCCCAGTTTTGGTATCCACTCAGGTTCATTAGAGGACTTGTGCAATCCTGTGGTGCTTTAGCTCAAGAAGGAGTCAGGCCAGGGGTGAATGAAAGGTGAGTTGATAATTTATGGGTGAGAATTAAGGGGCAGGGTACCATGGGTGATACTGTTGTGGGTGTTTATTACAGGCCACCTGATCAGGAGGAGGAAGTTGATGAGGCTTTCTCCAGGCAGCTGACAGTAGCCTGGCAATCACAGGCCCTGGTCCTTATGGGGGATTTTAACTATCCAGATATTTGCTGGGAGGCCTACCCAGCCAGCCATTCACAGTCCAGGAGGTTCCTCCAGTGCACTGATGATAACTCCTTGATGCAAAAGATGGAGGAGCCTACTAAGAGAGGAGCACCGCTGGACCTGCTATTCACTAACAAGGAGGGTCTGGCTGAAAAGGTAAAGGTTGAATGCAAACTTGGCTGCAGTGACCATGAGATAGTAGGGTTCAGGATCTCGTGTGGTAGGAACAGAATACCTAGTTATATCAGAACCCTAGACTTCAGAGGGCCGACTTTGAACTTTTCAAGAAGTTACTAGGGGAAATCTCATGGGACAGGGTACTAGAAGATAAAGGGGCACAAGAGAGTTCATTAACGTTCCAGGACCACTTTGTCCAAGCTGAAGCATCAGAACATCCCAACACATAGAAAATAGAGGAAGGGAGCCAGGAGACCTGCATAATTAAGTAGAGAACTGTTAGGCAAATTGTAGTGGAAGAAAAGAGTCTACAGATCATGGAAGGAGGAGTTGGCCACATGGAAAGAGTATAAGACTAGTCAGAGGCTGTAGGGAGGCAACTAGGAAAGCCAAGGCCTCTCTGGAATTTAACCTTGCAAGGGAGGTCAAGGACAATAAGAAGGGCTTCTTCAAATACATTGCCTGAAAAACTAACACTAGAGGCAATGTAGACACCCTGCTGAATGAGGTGGGTGCATTGGTGACAGATGATCCAAAGAAGGTGGAGTTACTGAATGCCTTCTTTTTATACTGTTAGAGACTATCCTCAGGAGCCTCAGACCCCTGAGCCCCCACGTGATATTTAGGATACTGGAGAAGTTTTCCTTGGTTGATGAGGACTGTGTTAGGGAGCAGTTAAACCATCTGGACATTCATAAATCCATGGGTCCTGATGGGATGCATCCATGGGTGCTGAGGGAGCTGTAAGAAGTCATTGCCAGGCCACTCTCCATCATCTTTGGGAAGTCCTGAAGAACAGGAGAGGTGCCTGGGGATTGGAGGAAGGCAAACGTGACTCTCCAGTCTTCAAAAAGGGCAAGAAGGAGGAGCCAGGTAACTATAGGCTGGTCAGCCTCACCTCCATCCCTGGAAAGGGGACGGAATACTTTATCCTTGGCTCTGTCTCTAGGCATATGAAGGATAAGGGGGTCAGTAGGATCAGTGAGCATGGGTTTACCAAGGGGAAGTCATGTTTAACCAACCTGATAGCCTTTTATGAGGACATAACCAGGTGGATAGATGAGGGTAGAGCAGTGGATGTGGTTTATCTTGATTTCAGTAAAGCATTTGACACTGTCTCCCACAGCAGCCTTGCAACTAAACTAAGCAAGTGTGGTCTGTGACTGGGTAGAGATGTGGATTGTGAACTGGTTGAAGGACAGAAGTCAGAGAGTTGTGGTCAATGGAATGGAATCTAGTTGGAGGCCTGTGTCTACTGGGGTCCCTCAAGGATCAGTACTGACCACTGCTTTTCACTATATTCATTGACAACATGAATTGCTGCTGACACTAAACTGGGTGGAGTGGGTGACACACCAGAGGGTTGTGCTGCCATTCAGTATGACTTAGACAGGCTGGAGAGTTGGGCAGGGAGAAATTGAATGAAATTTAACAGGGCCAAGTGGTGAGTATTACACCTGGGAAAGACCAAACCCATGGATCAGTATTTGTTGGGGACTGAATTGTTGGGAGAACAGTGAAGTGGAAAGGGACCTGGGGGTGCTGGTAGATGGAAGGATGACCATGAGCCAGCAGCGTGCTCTTGTGGCCAGGAGGGCCAATGGGATTCTGGGGTGGATTAGAAGGGGTGTGGTTAGTAGGTCAAGAGAGTTTCTTCTCCCCCTTTACTCTACCCTGGTGAGGCTGTACCTGGAGTATTGTGTCCAGTTTTGGACAGACTACCCAGAGAGGTTGTGGAGTCATCTTCTCTGGAGATATTCAAAACTTGTCTGGACGCGTTTCTGTGTGACCTGGTCTAGGGACTTCTAGTCTGGCAAGGGGGTTAGACTAGATGATCTTTCGAGGTCACTTCCAACTCATAACATTCTGTGAGTTAAATTCGAAGTCTTAAATACACACTTCTTTCCTATCTAGCATTTCCTAAATTGCTCCATCATGGACCCACACCAGAAGGTAACCTCACCCAAGAGTTTAATTGTCAGCAGCAGAAGCAAACAGAAGGTGACTCAACAGGAAGCAAACAGCACATGGAAGCTTGTTACCTCACAGCAATTCATCTGTGCAAGTTGGTCTCCTCAATGGAGAATTGGAAACTGCTTCAAGCTAACAGGCAGGAGAAGATGGTGATGTGGGAAACACTAAGAAAATTGCCATCTGGCAGGAAAAATTTTGGATAATGAAGATGAAGTTTCAGAGCGGTTTACCCATTCAATAAACCACTTTGTCCATCCTCATAGGTTAAAAAAAAAAGAATAGTGCTTTTCAACATCAGCCTTTCTAGACAAAAGAGAAACTAATGAAATAATTCCATGAAAGGGAAGACATAATACTTCAGTCACCAAACAAGATACTGGGACAGGCAATTAACCCACTCAAGAAAAAAAATTCAGTTTCTAAACTAATCCCTATTTATAGTATTATTTTTCTCAGAATGAAAACTCTCTGAACTTTTCAATGAAAATGAAATTCCCACCACCAGCTGCTCCAGATTCTTTCAGCACTGATCACACATTTTCCAGCATGGGGATTTCTCAAGGAAAGCCTGTACTTAGCAGTGGTGTCAAATTCTCCCATTATACAATGGCCACCGCCCAATCCTTCTGTTATGGTTCTGGTTTCTGGGACAAGATTAGGAGACTTGACTCCTAAGGATTAGGAGTCCTCCTGGGTCTGAGCCAGTCCATCATCCTCCACCACTGACAGTATCAGCAGCCTGTGATACTTCACCTGCTGCTGCCCTTGGCCTGCCACATCCTTCCATGCTTCCAAGTACCGGGTGGGTGAACTAGGCAGCAACAGAGTTCCCAAAAGCTCTCATAACAACCAAGAGAACAGGTCAGGTTCTGCCAACTACAGTTTTCTCCAAACATACCCCATCTGTACAAAGAGATTTCCATACATGAACTTAGTGGAATGTAATGTCATTTATGGAGAAAAAGAACAAAAATAACGGTTTAAAGATAAAAAAACCACAACTTGGCAGAAAGCCAAGGCACTATCTAGCATATTGGTTACATTAAGGAGTTTAAGATAAGAGTTTAATTTAAAATATTTAAGAGCTTAACTTTTCTAACAACTTTTACCACTGTGTTTCCTCTCTTCAAAGACAGCCATAAAACCAAAAATATTTGTGTAAAGATGGAAACACACTGGTTCTGCAAAGCAGAAATATTAAGGAGATGTTAAAGAGCAGATTTTCTTTATTAAGCACTATCAACATATCCAGCTGTGGCAGGGAGAAGCGTGTAACAAATCTCCAAGATACAGAGTAGAAATAATGAATTTCCAAGGGATAGAAGTATAATGTGTATTAAAAAAATACTGACTTGGCATCCTGGTGTTATTCCACTATACAGAAGCCTTTCACATGTTTTGTCAGAAATCTGGCAAAGTACTGAGAATAAAATAGAAACTAGAGAGAGACAAATACATTCTTCCCAGTCCTAATTCCTGGAAAAGGATTCAATAAAAAATAAGGAAGTAGCAGAAAACAGAGAATCAAGAAGTAGACATTAATATGGGAACTACTGTTTGAAGGCCACCCTCAAATTGATGAGGGAAAATCTGTAGCATTATGTGAGCAGTGTGCTTTACCCATGTATTGTAAAGAAAAGGCAGCTGCGGAAGTCTGCTTTTGAATCCTACAAGGCAGAAAGGTCTAGCCACATTGCTCCATCACATGCTGAGACACAACATAGACCTTTGAACAGCACTTCTGACAAGTCCAGGATTGTTTTCCTCACTGTAAACACACATCTTGTATGTGTTGCATTGAGCCGAGTGTGTATTACAAACAACCCATCCCCTTGACCAGGAGTGCTGACTGATGTCCCTCCAGGTTCAGCTTAATCTCGTTCCTCCCTATTTCCTACAGAAATCACAACCACACCCTACCCAATCTTCAACCTTCTCCTCATTCACCTCCTTACTTGAAACACCATTTTTTAGTCACAAGAGAAAGTCACCTCTTAGTTCTGTTCTGAACACATTTCTGTAGTATGTAAGGCAATCTTATAACTACCAGCTTCCCCATCACAACTTCAATCCTTAGCTGAGATTGAAAAGGTTTTTGTGTGGATAGAACTGCACTAGTATCTTTTTAGTTCAACTTCTAGTATATTATGTATTTGTAACACACATAGCTTTACAGCTGATGTGCAGAACACTTACAATGCATGATCAGAATATTTAACATAGACATTAGTTACCAATCCAAAGATATTTAGCAGGCCTTCTTGGCATCTCATTTTCCAGCAGGATGGCATTAGTGGCAATGGACAGATGTGAGGCTGCTACACAACCTTCCTCCAAGAGTTATCTGCCTTGCTGTCACTTGAGAAATTAATGTTGTTATGAATATGCATGGAGTCATGCTGTTCTACTGCCAAAGAATCTAGTGATACTAAGGGAACAGCATCAATCAGTGACTGGAGAAGAACAGCCAGATCAGCACCTCTGTCAGTGAATCACCTAAGTGTAACTGAAACACAGAGACCCCAGAGGTGAGGGGCACCTTAGGTTCTTTGTTAGGTCTTTGCCACCAAAGGGGTTTTCCAAACACAGTGTCCTCATCCCTAGTCACGGGGCTGGTCTGAGGCTTCTCCCTTTAAGGCATCATTCTTCCCACTGGGGAGCTAGAATTAATTCCATCCCACTCATTGGATTCCACGTGTCCAAGCTCTATGAGCAGAAGTGCTTTTAGTGGCTTTAAGCACATACAACACAGCTTTTGCTCTTATACAGCAAACAATTATTTCTCATGCCAGCTCAGTAAAAGCAGAGTGTCAGTGAATGGTTACAGTCCCTTCAGTTTCCCTGCACTCCAACATACACTCTACATCCCATGTGCTGCATTTCCAGAGGCGTAACTCCACCTGGTAATACTACTTGGAGCAAAAAGCTCAGTATTTCCTACCCAATAAGCCAACTCTACTACCTCGGGTGCTTCTTGCAATAATACTATTTGAAATGCAAACATAACATTTGTTATACAGAAACACCCAAAAAATCTTCAAAATTACAAGAGCTCTACCTTTCCTTCAGCTAATATACACTTAGCTGAGCTACAGATTTATTAATGAGCTTAGCACATGTACGTGGTTTTTCTCAACTCTATTAAGCACCAACCAGTTTTAATTGCCTTGCAAACAGCTGGCACGAGAAAGAACTGTATCAGATACTATACCATCCTACCTATGGAAAAATCATCCTTTAAACTCAAATGCAAGAAGATTCAGCAGAATGGGATGTCTTTTTTCACGCTTTTGTTGTTTACAGCAAAAAATTATCTGATTACATCTTGCTTACAGCTGCAGTTTTTATTACTTCATAATGTTACAATTGTATACATGAGCTTGATAGGATGTTAACTGTGTCTCATCTTCCACTACTCTCTGAGTTGCCTACACAAGCTTGGGAAAAAAAAAAAAGCAAAAGCACATACTAATGATGGGACTGATATAAAAAGAGAATTTCTGATTTCTTTATTTAAAACAGACAGTTGTTGACCTGAGATCTTCAATCATTAAGGAAAATAAAAAAGGTTTGATTCTTTTATTTTGCATCTTTTCTGGCTTGCCTTCTCCCAGCTGTATGTCTAGAGCATGGAGCTAGTGGCTTCACTGCCACTGCCTTAGTTAGGTACTCACAAATTCACAGTGCTTGTAGGAGTCCCCAACAGCACATCCCACTGAGAGCAATGTGTTCCCAAGCTTGGACAGAACATCACAAGATTGCCTGAAAGAACAGGCTCCTTACTGCCAAATGAGTCAGCTCTTTGTAAAGGCATTCTGCTACCTGATCAACTACAGATGGGGGGAAAAAAAAAAAGATGTTGAGGGTTTTCTTTTGTTTAATTAAAGCTATATGTATCGATGGAAGTATTACTGCCTTGCTCTGAACACTAAGTCAAATCATTTGACTAAGACACCATCTAACAGCCTGATACAAAAATGCAGAACTTTCCTGATTAACTCACCATTGTTTCTTTGCCAGATTCTGTCATCACTTCTCATTAAAAATCATTTTCTTCCACAGCTGTCCTATTGACTTATAAAGTACTAAAGGATGTAAGAATCTGGCACAGTATGCCTTTTCCAGACAAAAATACAAGTGCTGGAATTCAATCATTTAATTTCAACTCTTTTAGTAGGCAAAGTGTATTATCCATCAAAAAGATACTACCAGAAATAGTATATTCTGATCATTAGAGACAAAAGGTGACAATAGCATCAATCCTACTCAGGTTAGCAAACATCAGGCACAGTGTCAGCCAGCACAGGATTAACACAGCTTTCACTAAACTACTACAAAATGAGATGATAGGAAAGTATCAGAGGGGACATTCTGAAGACAGAAATGAGTCAGTGTCTTACACTGGAAAAAAGTTAGACAAGAACCTTAATTACAAACCAAGCACAGATGCAACTTACACCTTATTAAAATGATTTGAGTTCTATCCTGTTACTTTATATAGATTAAGATAATGATACATTAGCAATAAAAACTAATTAAAGAAGGTCTCTGCAACAAAATGGTGATCTTGCAACATGGGTGCAGATATTCTTACCTGAAAATGCTCAACTGAAAGTTAGAGTCTAAGTCTAAATACACAGGATACTGTGTTCCAGAAAGTACATTCCCCATTAGTGTTCTTTAAGGTAAAGTTTCACTCCAAGTACGGACTTTCTCTTTCAAAGTTCACTTTTAATCTCATCTAGCATCCACATACATGGGAAGTTTGTGAAGTAAAAGCAAATGTTATATCTGTATTACACTGCCCTTTTTGGTTTTGTTTTTCTTTAATTGCTATGCAATTTAAAATACAGAGTATTCATCTTCTACTAAAAGAGTTACTCTTTGGTGCATTTTTTAACAGTTCTAAATCCTGTCAATTAAATCCTGCCTGGAGGTCAAACCTGACTAGAATGCAGTATTCTGACCAAAGCTAAATGAACAGAAGCAGCAGGAAGATTGGAATGTTTTTGCAGTAATGAGTTTAAATAGCATCCTCCTGAACCAGGCATCTAAACATGATGGTTCAGAGCAATCCAGCCTTTCTATTCAGCTGCATAAGTTATCCTGTCATCTTCTGATTCTGGAGAAGGAAGTCTAAACAGTGGAACAAGTGGCTTTACAGTTTAGGCCATAATTAAAGATTATTTCCTGCAGGTTGAACTCTGGGAGTGGGGGGAGGGAAAAAAAAAACACAAAAAACCCCAACAACAACCAAACAACAGCAACACAAAAAAGTCACAACAAAAAACAACACAGAACCCAAGCAGGCTATCTCCCTCTCCCCCGCCAAGATACTCTTCAACAGTGTAAAGAGGCAACTCTGTCCAATGGAGCCAGCACTGGATGAGCTCCCAGGTAATTGGGGACAGCCCTTCCCCAGCAGCATGCCAGGATGCTGCAGGATCAGGACCTCTCATCCCCTTCGGAAACAGCCTTTCACAAAATCAGAACAAAGCTGAGGCCAGCAAGGTCTAGAGAGGCCAGGAATAAGAAATGGCATATTTAAGACTGTGGGCAGCAGCAAATCAGACATCTTTGGAGAACAATCAAGAAACCAATTCCATTCAGCCTTAATCCTGAAGTCCTTGCACCTGCATTTATTAGCATTACTCTTCATCAATAGGCACAGAGAACCTAAGACTTCATGGGATGGCTCTAAAGTGCTATTCACTTCCACTTGAAAATTCAACCAACTCCTGCTTCCTTTCCCCAAAATAGACATCTGTCTAGCAGTGACCTTTGTCAGAAGGGAAGATACACCTCTCTGAAAAAATACTTTCCAAAGAGGAAGGCTACAGAAAAATTGACATGATTTTGTGAAAACTCATGTTAAATTTACCCTGAAGTGAATTTTAACTAAACAAATCTCTTTCTGTAGATCACCATAGTGTGCTGCTGGGCACAGCTGCTTTTGTGGGGTTTTTTGGCAGAGTTCTCATGAAAGAAATAAAAATGTACTTGGCAGTTCCAAGCTTAAAGAATAAAAAGTTTTATTTTGGTTATGTACTTCAAAGTGACATTCACATACTGTCCCCATCACAGGCATCATCTGGCATGCCAGGAAAAGCAGTCTGATGCATGCTGGCAGCCAAAATATGTAACTTATGCCCACACCAGCAGTTTCTTTTTGTTTGTTTGTTTGGGCTTGGGTTTTTGTTTTTTGGGTATTTTTTTTGGAGGGGGGGATTTTTTTGTTGTCTGGGTTTTTGTTTTCTGGTGTTTGTTTTTCTTTTTTTTTGTGTGTGGGGGGGGTTTTGTTGTTGTTGTCATTCTGTGTTGATGTGCTTTACATAATAAGTGTGTGCATTTGCTCTCTGTGTAGGAACTGGCTATCAGAAAGCCACTCACATCAGTCCCTACAGTTTGCTGTAAACCCAGTTCCCCCTGCCAGCCAAACACAGACCTCTTTTCACATAGGCATAATATTCAGCAGTATAATGCAAGCACAAATTTTATTTAATGCTTTTACAGAAACAATTCTGAGTAGCTTTCAGAAGTTACCTAAACCTTGTATACACATGTTCTTATTTTTCATCATATCCTCTCCATACTTTTACAGAGTAAAAGTCTCCACAAAACTACAGAAATTCCATCACTGGACTTCATCTTGGTAAATCTGGATTACAAAAGTAATTAATTACTTGATCTAGAAGCAGAGTTTTCAGTGGAATCTCTTTGGTTTCTATAATTCAATAAATCCTGGAAAATTCATGGATTTGCCCTCAAAAACTCTGCCTTTAGATCAACCTGCACTATGTGGTTTTTGCAGCTGATATTGAGAGTTAACCCTTGGTATCACTCAGCTCAAAGAATGAGATTATAACCTTTAAAGAGCACTCACAGGACTGGTTACAAGGAAAAGGACATGCACACCTTGACTGGGAATGGAGCACCAGCAGGGTTGTTTTGACATCACCATCTTCCAAGGGAAAGGATGTTTTAATCTCATTATCTCCTCACTAAGTGATGGTAACAGAAGCACTGAGTCAGACTAACACAGCACTAGATCCTGCAACTGTCCAGGACAAATTTATGTATTGCTAAGAAATATTAAGGTTTGAAGACTAAAATAAAATAAACCAAACCATACAAGAAGGGTGTGAGAGAACTACCACAGATATATATAGGTAAGTATGATGTGGCCCTGATTTTTAGTTTTGTTGTGGTTCCTGCAAATTAATACAGGAACTGGCATCATTTGTTATAGCTTCACCATATTAAGAAATCCATTAACCATTGTGCTACATTGTTCTTATGAAAGCTATGATAGGATTTTAAAGATATATTTTGGCTTTTTTACTCTCCTAGTTAAAGTTTGGGTCATTTATAATCCTCCATTCCTCTGATTCCAACCACAACCATTCAGCTTCCCCAGGAACACAATGCAGAGACGCCACAATAACACCCATCAGCACACTCTTTCCTCAGTGTAACTTAACATTTCTTTTCCTTCCTGCATCCCATGACTTTTCACTAATCCAGGATGTAATAGCAAGAGCACAATTTCATCTGGTATTCATTTTATCTGCTACTTAATATAGTGTCAGTGCTATTTGGCAAAAATGCAAAAACTGAATTGTTGCTCTGCTTTTATTTTTACAACTGAATTGATCCAGAGTCAAACAACTAGATGGGTTCTCACCATCTTTTTTTTTCAGACAACATACTCATTAATCTCTATTTTTCCACTACTATAGAATCACATCAATAGAGCAGTATCCTAAAAAGTGTCAAAAGAAACTTTTACATCTGCTTTCACTAACAATAAATCACGGGATCTGTTCATTTCTAACAGTTTGGGGTTTTTTCATCTTTGCCCTATTTCTTTGGACATGAAAAATAGGTAGGAATTACAAATTGTTATTACTTGATCAAGAACCAGATTCCCTGTTTTGCAGCCTTCCTACAACCAACATCAGATGGAGCCAAGGAACCTAACAGGATTATTTGCTGTTGCTACTGAGACGGATGAGAGGAAGGAAGACATCTGTGTGGCACTTAAGCAGTGCTTCTTGAGGACGCTAGCTGCCATGGTGACCATGACAACTGCCCACCTCTGCAGGGCTAGTGATTAACACAGTGCATGGAAGGGAAGTTGTGCTGTGCTCTATTAGTGTGATTAATAACACAAACTCATAAATACAATCTAAAAACCAAAAATAGATATATATTTCTCATCCTTTTCTTCCACACAGTCCCAACTTTCTGGCCATTATTCAATATTCTCTCTCATGAACATTTTGTTAAATAGTAACAAAGACTTTTTCCACCCTCTCAGAACCAATGGATGATCTCAAATCCAAAACTCCAATGCTGTGCCAATGGGGCATAATGTGAAATGTAACTACTGCCAGTGAAGTGGAGAATGACACATCCCATTAGGTTATCTCCTCGCATCAGACTTCTCCTGGGGCTGGACAGAAGCACCCTGGCAGCTTGTGGAACTAGCTTCTGCTCTGTGGGATTAGTTTACCCAGTGACATAAGCCCTCGCTCCTTCCTCCTGTGAAATACATGAAAGGCAGTACTTCACCTGGTTACCTCCCACATCTTCCAAGCTAGCTGCCTGTGATGAGCAATTTGGCACCATGCACACTGTCCACACTGTGGGTAGTGCCAACAGCAGCAGCATTCCAACACAGCTACTGTTATTAATAGTCTATATTAGGAATTCAGATTAATTGCACTTCACCCTAAAGGCATCGCTATCGAGGTTCAAATGACAGAACAGTAAGAGCTGAAAAATCACAGCAGTGCACACTGTGCCAGACCCAAATAAAGATGACCTTCTTCCTGACCCAAGAAACACACCAGAGGCCTTTTTTCTGGGCAGGCACCACCCCTAGACATCAACTCTAAGCATGCATTCCCTTGCCTTTTCTAGAGATACTCCCAAACTCATCTCTAACTTCAGTGCAATTATTAGTACCTCCAGCAGAACACACAAGAGCAGTGTACCTACCAAAGGTCGTCCCTGTCTGTCCAAAGCCTTCCCCATGAGGAGACCACAAACACCAGCACTACAAAGTTCTGGGGAATGGACAGCTGACCTGTGTTTGGGAGAAAAAAATGCAAAGGTCCATGTGGCTCCATAAGAGGCAGAAGGGACTCCACCACCACCACCTGCAGTCATGGACTGGATCTAGCTTGACAACTGATGTGACCAGTGAACAATTCCTAACAGGTATAGAAACAAAAAAGAAATGTAGAACTAAGAAAAATCACTTTTTAAAGCAACAATAACAGGACAAAATATCAGCATTTCCCCCCCCCCCCTTTCTCCTTTGCAGGCTTTACAACAAAGACAAAGATAAAGCATCAGATTCATCTGCACACTGACAGCATTACACCTGCAGCACTGGAAACCCACCATAAACCTGATTTAACTGTTTGCTTAAATGTGTTTACATGCTGTGTCAATACAGCAACGAATCTGTCCATTGTGCTTTGTGATACTGCATTTGATTTACAAAAATAAGTCACTCTAGCTTTAAAGAAAACATTTATATATATATAATTTGGCATATCAGTAAACCAGAGAAACAACACTCCCTTACTGTTTAAAAAGGGATCTTCTTTCTGCCATGCACTATGTTCTTCCTTGTGAAGAGAATCTTCAAAAGCAGTCTTATAAATGGACCAAAGTACCTAATCTTGAAAGAAAGATTAGGAGACTGAGCTCGCTCTTCCACTTGAGATGTTCAAGCACCCCATCCACTTACATATGCTACATCAAGTGAGCAGATATTAGATAGTATACCAAAAGTTCTTGCTGAGAAATACTTCCTCACACAAGACCTGTGCCACACCTTGGGACAAGAGAACATGCATCTTGCTGCTGGTGTGACAAGATTAGCAAAGAGGAGCATCTGTAGACACTTCAGGATCTTAAAGATTTTGCGTTCTATGACTGAGAAGGTACTCATGGGGCTGCACCTCTGTCCCTGAAATGTCTGCACCTGGTGGAATGGTACAACTGTCTTTTTTACACATTTAAAACCAATGCACATCTATTTTGAACACAGAAGGGTGACAAGTCACTTCTACAAATAAATAATATTTCTCTCTGGCTAAAGATGCACATGCAGCAGACACTCACTTGACTTCTGCACTGTCCTCAGCTGCTCCTGGCTGGTGCAGGCATAGTTCAACACACAAACTTCCATCCAGAATTTCACTAAGAGATTTGTCAGGAACATAACTAAATAAGCAACAATCAAGTAGATCACCTAATCAGTTCTCTAATTCACTACAACTGCTATAAATACCACCCATTATTACTAAATGTAGCTTTTAGGAGAGAAAGACATGCAAACTTCCTGCAGTATCTAATCTATGTGAAAATTATACAGAACATCCCATTAAAATCTAAGTAAACACTCTGGCATACTCCTAATGTATGCGTGTAGGTTATTTGGGTGTACTTCTAGGATAAGTATCATTTGATATTCAGATTATTGGTGGATATTTAAAGTTGATTACCCTAGAGGTAAGATGTAATTGGTAAACAAGGAACATATACAGAACAACATCATAATAACCACAAGTTGTATTTATTTCACAATTTATTCCTACACTTGGGACAATAGTTCAGTAAATAGACTGATTATTTTTTTAAACTAACAACATGAAATCAGAAAGTACCAAAAGTATCCTTTTTCATGACATTGCATTATGTGCTGACCAGAAGATTTCGTGTCTACAACACCACAACTGACATAGTGCCACTTTGAAGCCTGAGCTGCATTGCAGATAGAGGCAGAACAGTAGCTGCCAGCAGGTTGAGCTTTCTGTGGGACTGTGCCTGCTCACTGCAAGCCTCTCACAGCTTACTGCTAGAGAAAGACTTACACAGCCCAACAGTCAGCCTCAGGGCTCCACTTAAGACATCTTTAATTCAGGCAAGGAAAACTCCACTGGTTATGGCAAAGGCTAGTATTTATTTCAGCAGCAAAGTGCTAGAGATGGAAGAATAAACATGCAGCCATGGATAAGGAGAAACAAAATGGATGGGAGTAACAAGAGAATAAGCAAACAGAGACAAGATGCTGGTGTGCTCACCACATTACTGAAGGGACCAGTCAACTCACAGACGTGATGGTGGGGACATGTTCACTTGGCTAACACATTTAATTACCTATATTATTTATCCTTTGCAGGGCAAGCACCTTGTCTAGACTGATTACAGACATAAGCTGCTTCTGGCTTCTCTCTCTTTTTCTTTTGTCTTATTTTGAAGATGGCTTTCACTACACAATACGGTATAATTGCAGTCCCAGTCCATATTTCTGCCGCCTTATCACTGTGAGGTACGGACAAATTGTTCTGGTTTGTTTTTTTCCAGTGAAGAGCTGAATTAGCCACTACCAGACACGGCAGTGCTGGGCCACCAGCCACCCTGGCTTTTGAATTTACAGTGCCTCTCTTGATGGAGAATAGCTCCATTTTCTATGGATGTGAGGTGCTGAACTGGAGACAGGTATCCTCATCCCCTTCAGCACCCTATGTTACAGCCAGCAGCCGAAGGGATTATCTGCAAGCAAAACCTAGGAAAAAGACCCTTCACATTGAAAGCATGATTGCATAACATGGATAATAATAATAATAAAAAAGATAATAAATAAATCCTTTCAAGCACAAAGTGATGATCTTCTAGAAGAAAGTTATGTTCTGAATCGCTGCTGAAAGATGAGGTAAGAATTTCACAAAGAACTCCCTGACAAGAGATGCACTAAAAGACCTTGGAGCAGCAGTCTGAGCCTACCTCCAGCAGTCAGATGGATGAGGCAATAAAGCACTCAGCAAGAGGGAATGGGTTCTGGTTAAATCCTACTAGCAGAGCAGCCATTGAGGAAAGTCTGGCTAAAGACCACTTCAGCACTTAAGCAGTGGGAATGTCCAGATGCAGCTGTGAAGCATGAAACTTCATTCAGTTAAGTCATCATGTTAACATGTGAGCAGGGAAAAAGCCACAGGCTGGAAGAGTGTGGAGAAAAAAAAGAAAAAAATAATTGAGACCTAGAATTGTATGGCTCAAGAACACAGCAGCAAGAAAAAATCATTTCACAACAAATTTTTAACAAATAGCAGCATATTCAGAGCTTGTATTCCTTTTGAAGATCTGGCCCCAGTCTCTGAAATGCTTGTTGCCTTTAGGCAGATTTAGGAGAAGAATCCTGTTAGCAGGGCCCTAAACTGGTACCAGCTCCAGTGCTAAACTTATGCCTCCAGATATCTCCACAAAATCATGTAGGCTGTAAAATGTCTGCTCTCTCCTTGGAGTGGACTGTATAGTCTATAGAGTTTGTGAAGGCCTTTTAAAACCAAGTCCCTATAAACCCTTACACCTGAGATAGCAGGTCGGGGAGGTACCCCAAAATAAAAACACAGACCTTGTAGATGAAAAACACCTCTGCAAGCTGCACTGCCAGTACCCTCCAAATGCAGACAGAGCTAGTTCTCAAAAAAGAAGAATACAAACCTCACACTTTTGTATTCCTAAAAAGAAATACAAATAAAGCCCAAACAAACAAACAACAACAAAAAACCCCCAACAACAAACCAGCATTTACAGATGAAGGAAGAAAATGGAACAAATTACTTGAATCACCTTACTTAAGTAAAGACATAAACCAGGAACAACTATATTTTACTGGGGACTTAAATACTGATTCTAACAAGTTCCAGAACCTCATGCATGCTTTTGTGTCCTCATGATTTTGATTGGTAAGATATTTAAGAAGAACCTTATGTTCCTCACTATCAGGAGAGGAAAAATGTTTTTGTCAAGCATCAATTCTTTTGTTTTGGTGGTAGTGAGCATCTATGCCATCTGTCCTAAAGCAACAGAATTTCATAGTGCTATTCTAAAACAGCACTAGAAACACAAGCATGCTTGTTTTCATCATTTTACTTGTGTAAGTAAAGCGTGCTCCAGATAACACGTGTTCCTAAAAAGCCTGTAAACATTTCAGTAGGCGATGTTTGGATTTCAGACATGAAAATCCTAAATTAATTTAGAACCACTGATGCTAGTCCGGGCCAGGTGCAATTTCTGAATTGTTCCACAGAAAAAGCATGAAAAAGATTCTACCATAGCAGAGCTCATTCTCCCAAATTACTTGAAATTATATCGCAAATGGAGGGCTTGCAAGAAATAAGGAGAAATTCTCTGTTAAATCCATGACATAGATAATGGAAACCAATGTAATCCAGAAAATTCCATGATGTTTCCAGAAAGTAAGGATGGTTACCCTTATCGGAGGATAAGAACAGGCAGCTCAAGAAAGAAGTGAGAAAAAATTCTTTACCATAAAAGAACACTTTTCTGATCTATTTCAGCTACTGAAAAAGCTAGGATTTAGTTAACAGCTTTGTTGGAAGATCTTAGAGGCATGGAACTCAAAACGATTATATAAATTAGTGTATGTAAACTCAATTTTTGCATAAACATCCTTGCCCATGTCTGAGCATGGCAAAGGCATACTGGTGCAGTTCATCACCCACCCTGCTAAACACAAAAGTACAATCCCCTATCTTTTTTCACATCATTAAACTAGAGAAACACTACTCACAACACACTTCACTTCTTCAGTGGCTGCGAGATATCAAGGAAAGTTACCCACTAAGAAGAATTCCCAACCATCACTACAAGTTCCTGTTACACTAATGAGAGTTACATAGCAAGCAAATGTTTCTCAGGTGGAGCTACAGGAAAACTGGAGACTACACACTCAAATAATGCTTGGAGGTTTTTGAGATGATCAGTCCAAGTAAGTAGGCAATATCCCACAGCATCATACTGTTGTTAGTTCACCCTCATTTTAGCTCTTCAATTTTAACAGCAGTTTGTCTTTGAAACATCACAATTAAAACCCAAGACCAAACCACCTTGGTTTTATGCCACATAGTAGTTCTTTTCAGCTATCTAAACTATTCAAGTATTCTTCACCCTAAAAAGAATATTCTTAGATTATCTTTGTATCTGCTTTTTTTCTGCAGGGTAAGAGTCCAGTAAGCATAGCAAGAAACAAAAGCTATGACCAGAGAGCCCAAAGAGGCTCAAAGTGCCTTGCTTGACACCATGGACACAGTGTGGTCTGCTCATTCTCCATCCCTCTCTTTTTCCACCATAGCATGGAATTGTAGTGTATTTTACTATCTTCCTCCTCTTGGCTTATGAAGGGGGGGACTCTCCATCTCATTCTCTTTGCATGTTACAGCTTCCCAATTCTTTTCTTGCTATTTGACAAACATTTTACTTATTAAGTTACTGTTCTAACTGATACTAGGTAGATACAAAACATGCATCAAAAGGGATATGGGTTTCTACCAGCCAAATAGGACTTTGAAAACTTACAGGGTTGGCCAACATGCAGCATACACATAGGGCACTGTGATGCTCACAAAAATTCTTCTGAGCTTTCCAGCATGCACACCATGTTGTATTTCTGTCAAATTTAGGAAGACATTAGCTGTGGAGCCCAAAAGCAGCAGCAGTACAGATTATTAGTATTATACAGAAACCATGTTGTGGTTTAGCTAGGGCAAAACAAAATTCAAAGCAGCAGCTCATCAAAAAAAAGACCCTCAAGAAGCACAATAAGCTCTGTAGCCCTTGTCAACAAGATCCTACAGGGAAAAGCAGAAGTGATGAAGAAAAAAATGTCTCTAACTTCTAGCAGCAGATCAATGAAATGCATCAGTACATCTCATCTCTTAGCAGACAGTATTTGGCCTCACAGAATGTGCTATTAGACCTAATTGGTAGGAAAACCTCTCCAAAGCAGCGTAACATCACAACGCCAGCTTCATAGGTAATTGTGGATTCTGACCTGCAGCACAGATTTCTAGTACAAAAAGATCTAAAAGCTGCTCACAGAGCAACTTCTCTGAAGTACAGGTCCGTATTTCTCCTACAATCACACACCTAAGGTCTAACTTCTCATTCATGTCTGACTAGCATGTGAGAATGACAAAAATACATTAATCATAAACTGCTTTTGTTCACAGGACATTTGTCTTTTGTCTAATTAACAGGAAAGAAGAAATTGACTTTGGAAGGCTTGGAAAGTTAAGGGCAATTAAACACATTTGGACCATCAGCTTGTCATAACCTCATCACAGACTAGAGTGATATCAGAGAAATGAAAGCACTATTTATATGATGCTATAAATGGACATCACCTAACAATCACATACACACCCAGCAGAGAAAGCTATCACCTAACTGCTTTCCTGGAGAAAGCAGCACCCAAGCGTCATTGTGCCTTTCCCCTTGCTCTCTGGAGAATTGCACCAGATACTTCAGCAAGCAGAGAGTCTTTGCAGGCTATGGACAGTGCAGCAACCACACTTTCTCTTTGTTGCTCTAGCAGAGCTGCACTAACAACCATTTGCCCAATTACTAAGTTGGAAGATGTGAACAAAATCCACACCTTCAAGAACTCTGCTAACATTTTTAGATGACTTCATTGCGTCTGAAAACCGCCTTTCCCTTGGGTGGAGCATAACTGAAAATTCTCCCTAGGGAGAATTGCTGAGCAATGTGCTTTGGGGCAGGGTGAAGGGCTGCCTCACCTTACAGGTATAGACACATTGGCCTTTTCTCGGCGCCCACCATGGAATGCAGAAAGGAGCCCAGCCTTAAGAAGGGTGTATACAATTATAGACCAACTGCAGGGGTCCTCAAATACCATCCAACAGGAATTACTCCACAGAAAAGCTGCATCTCTCCTCATAACCCTTTGTATGAATTCAGGGCTACAAAGAAAAGGAAAGCAGTGCTCTAGCTGTAACAGCTCTGGCTATGTAAAACAAAAAGATTGCCTTAAGGAAGGAACCAAAAGCTTTCTTAAATGCTGTGACAATTACTGCTTTTTGCTTTCTGTCTTGGGAATAAGTCTGACTGCTGCACTACTCACATGCTGAAAGAGATTGCTGTTGTTACAACATGGGATCAATGAACATTGCTCATTCCTAGTCTCTCACACTCAGTTAGGCACTAGTTACATAAAGTTGCGTTTCTCTCCCCAAGCACAAGCTTTAGGGGATGTAAGCCATTATTGTCTATTCTCACGGGGTTTTATACACAAAGTATGTTTGCTTCTAATGAAAAAATTCTCTTCTGGGGAGTAGTAAAAAATGCATCATCAGAAGGCAACCATAGTGGTGTTTTGTTTGACAATTTAGAACTTAAAATTTTACTGGTAGAAGGGAGAAAGGTTTTCATGCAATAATGAATGTGACAATCCTAAAATAATCACTCCACTTGAATACACCTCCAAAACATCTACTACCTTATTATTAGTGGTGCAGAGGGAATTCTGTCTCTGTGCTAGATAAAAACATCAGGTGTTCTGAATCACAATCCTTTTCCTCCTTTTTATCCCACTTTCAACCCAGCAGCAACATATCCATCAGCCATTTCACAGTAATTAGCAACCAAAGAAAAAAAAAGTCAGCTATTTTAACACAGATCTTTTTTTATGTGAAACAATAGAAATTGTCATGGGCAACAGCTTATACTGAAAGGATGAAAATGGAAAAAGAAAAGAATCCACAAGCTGAGAAAAATTACTTTAAATTCAGAGTGTCTGAGTGAAGGCAAATTCCACTTCATGCGAAAAAGGTATATTGGTTACTACTGCCTCACACAATCAAACTACTTCCCTAGTCACATGGAGAAGTGTAACATCTACCAACAAAGACCAAGTGAAAACCCTAATTATACCATAGCACATTTACATGAATCCTGGAACATTAAAAGAAGAAAAAGGGTTTAATCAGACCTACTAAACAGTACAAGTATCACAATTACTATTAAAACAATTCTTAGCAACTTTTCTTTTCATAATCCAGAAAATTTTATCAACATAGGCACTTTTTAACAGGTTAATAAGCAAATACCAGGTCAGAGTAGTGCAGCAGGCTCAGGCACCTTTCTCTCTGGAACAATTTCTTCCCCAATTTCATCACTGTGGCACACTTTCCATCCTTTTAGGCTCACAGGCAGCCACCAGAAGGTGCCTGGGACGGGTCACAGGCTGGATGAAGACCTGGTTAGATTCAAATCCTCCCAGCTGGGATGCTGTTGGCCATTATGGCCTCTTGCTATAAAATTTAAATGTACTTCCTTTTTGTCACAGAATTCTACAATGCTGCAGTGCTGGCAATACTCATGTTTATGG
This sequence comes from Galbula dea, assembly GCA_013399015.1. Taxonomy (NCBI): domain Eukaryota; kingdom Metazoa; phylum Chordata; class Aves; order Piciformes; family Galbulidae; genus Galbula; species Galbula dea. The sequence continues at coordinate 45,279 of VWZX01005687.1, forward strand.
GGGCTTTCGAGCAAACTGGTTAATCATTAGTAGAACAAACGATAACTCATATTTTCAATTAACTTTCGAAGTGCCACCAGTTCAGAAGCGCTAGCTCTTCCCTGCGCTTGGCTGTTCTGCAGCAGTAAACAGAAGGCTGGTCTGGCAAGGACATTAAAAAAACATGTACTGTTTGGATCCAGCAAACTGCTTCAGGAGTGGTTCTCTGCTAGACAGGAGAGCTAAAAGACATTCTCAGCAGCAGGTACTGGTAGGCAGTAGTGAGTGATACTATTCCAATTACAAGGACAATGTCCTTTTAGTAGGAGTATAATCTAGTATAACATCCAGAAACAAAGGCAGCTGGGGTGACCTGCCACACCAGACAACACCCTTCAGCAAGAGCTGCACACCTGGGGCTCAGTGGCAAGGCTGACAATCCAAAACTGTAGGGTAATTAATAATTCCCAAGTTCAACACATGGAATTGTGAAGTCCTGTACCTGGAAATAATTACTTCAATGTGAAGAGCTGGCAATTTGCTACAAGTGTAGAGGTAGCATGTCCAGTGACAGATAAGCTCCCAACCTTCAAACTGCTGAAAAACCAAAGAGAAATTCAATACAATATTTTAAAGATCGGGAAAAAAAATCAGCAGTACAATCCCATTCAACAGTTCCTTCAAAGCATCTCTGTTGACATCAGGACCCAGAAACAGTGTGTCAGAGAGGAGCCAGGCAGGTTAGTGCACACTTCAGGAGAAGAACACCTGAAGCTCGCCCATAGTCTGCTATTAATCTCTATCCACTGGCATGTACCAGCCAAATAGGCTGCTTACGGGGCCATTCATCAGAAGTAATTCAGAAAATGAGGAAAAGGGAAAAGTGTCATTTTAAAGATAAATAGTGCCTATTGCTTCATTTAAAGGTGGTGTTATTTTCATAATGCTGCACGTGATGGTGGCTTTACATGCTACAGCACAAAGTTAATAGCTATGAAAATAGACAGGCAGTTCAATCAAGAGTCATTTTCCCTTCATGCTCATTAGCTTAAAAAAGAAGTTAATGTCTTCCAAGTGATGAACAAATAGGGTAACAGACTTCAGAGTCATAGAATGGTCCAGGTTGGAAGGGACCTTAAAGATCATCGAGTCCCAACCCACCTGCCATGGGCAAGGATGCCACCTACTAGACCAAGTTGCCCAGGGCCACATCCAGCCTGGCCTTGAACACTGCAAGGGATAGGGCATCCATAACCTCTCTGGGCAACCTGTGCCAGTGCCTCATCAACCTCTGGTTAAAAAAACTCCCTCTAATTTCCAGTCTAATTTTCCCCGCCTTCAGTTTATATCCATTCCCCCTTGTCCTATTGTAATCTTACCAGCTGAAAAGTCTCTCCTGTTCTATGTTGTAATCCTCCTTTAGGTACTGAAAGGCTGCTATGAGATCCCCCCCCGAAGCCTTCTCTTCTCCAGGCTGAACAATCCCAATTCCCTCAGCCTAACCTCATATGGGAGGTGCTCCAGTCCTCTGATCATCTTTGTGGCCCTCCTCTGGACCTGCTCCAACAGTTCCACATCCTTTCTATGCTAAGGAGCCCAGAACTGGATGCAGTACTCCAGGTGGGGCCTCACGAGGGCAGAGTAGAGAGGCAGAATCACCTCCTTAGACCTGCTGCTCATTCTTCTCCTGATGCAGCCAAGATACAGTTGGCTTTCTGGGATGCAAGTATACATTGCTGGCTCATATCCAGCTTTTCATCTATCAAGACCCCCAAGTCCTTCTCTGCAGGGCTCCTCTCAATGAGTTCCTCTCCCAGTCTGTACTTATGTCTTGGATTGCCCCGACCCAGATGCAGAACCTTACACTTCGATTTATTGAACTTCATCCACTTCTCATGGGCCCACTTTTCAAGTTTGTCCAGGTGCCTCTGGATGCATCCCACCCTTCTGGCATGTCAACCACACCACTCAGCTTTGTGTTATCTGCAAATGTGTCTCCACATAGACAAAGAGCCATTGACAGCAATTCTCTGGCTGCATCCATCCAGCCAATTTCCTTTCTACCAAGTAGCCCACCCCTCAAATCCATATCTCTCCAGTTTGGAGATAAGGATGTCATTTGGAACTGTATTGAATGCCTTACAAAATTCCAGGTAGACAACATCAGTCAGTCTTCCCTCATCAACTGTTGAGGTTACTCCATTATAAAAGGCCACCAGACTGGCCAGGCACGACTTGCCCTTAGTGAATCTGTGCTGTCTTCTTAGAGTCATCTCTTTGTCTCACATGTACCCTAACATCACTTCCATGACGATTCGTTCCATGATTTTCTGAGGCACAGAGGTGGGGCTCACTGGTCTGTAGTTCCTGGGTCCTCCTTTCTACCCTTTTTAAAAATTGAGGTGATGTTACCCTTTTTCCAGTCACACAGAACTTCACCTGACTGCCTTGACTAGCCAAATATGCAAGCTTCATGTCATCTGCAAACTTGCTGAGGGTTCACTCGACACCCTTGTCTAGGTCATTAATAAAGATATTGAGGAGCTGCGGATGCTTTTGAGAAAGCATGGAGGATCACCCTTGAGGAGAAAAGACAATGCAGAAAGAATCATGCCTTGCAGAATACACCATCTAAGGAGTCTTTCTGCTGTGCCTTTTGCAACCGCGCATGCCTATCTTTTATTGGCCTTTTTAGCTACCAACGCGCTTGCAACAAACGTGGGTAGAGCCCTTCCCAAATCTTCCTTCTCAAAGCCTAGACATGATGAGGAGCACTGGTCCCAAACCAGAGCCCTGTGGGACACCACTTGCCACTGTTCTCCACCTAGACAAAGAGCATTCTCTCTGGATGCACCTGTCCTTCTCCGGTCCTTCCCTGCTCTATAACCAACTACCCTTATGGTCCCCATGACTTTACCTAATGCAATATGCTAACTTCCCTGCACATTTCCTAAGCTCCTTCAATGTGACCAGGACTCTAACCTCCCTCTGACACCCAGAAATGACAACTGGTGTATTGGGTCTGGCTGAGCTGCAGTTCATTTCCCCATAGTAGCCTTCACAGTGCTGTGCTTTGCATTGGCAGCTAGAAGGGTGTTGATAACACACCGGTGTTTTAGCTAGTGCTAAGCACAGCACCAGCACTGTAACATTCCTTCCTTAGTTGAGGGCAAGATCCTAGGATCTGCAAGAAGGGAGCATAAGGAGACAGAGGCCAAAACCCACAAAAGGGTGAAATACAGCCAGTAACTGTTAAACCCACACCGCAGTTTATCTCACTGGAGATACTAATTTGGGTATGTTTTCTACAAACACCTGCAATTTTCCTTCAAAGTAAATAAATGAGTTTTGAGATCTAGTCCTGTGTCAAAACTGATAAGAAATGGATAACAGGGTTAAAAGTTACTGGAGAGATGTTGACAAATGAAAAGGGGGAAAAAACCACATTTAAGACCACAGTGAGAACACAGAGTAAAAATGTTTTCAGTGCCATGACAGACAATTTTGTTTCTGATACAACACAGCAGGAAAGTATAAGCTGAGGTTTCAACACTGATGACCTCTCAGAAGTACATTCTCCTCTGTTCTTTCCATTTACACTATCCACTGACATAAGCAAGCTCAGTACTCCTGAGTGTAAGAGGGAAGGTTTCACACAGTATTCATAGAATCATCACATTTGGAAAGGACCTTCAAGGTCATAAGATCATCAAGTCCAACTGATAGCCCTACACTAATGTTATCTCTAAACCATCCCCCAAAGTGCCACATCTACCTGTTTTTTGAAAACCTCCAGGGATAGCGACTCCACCATTTCCCTGAGCAGCCTATTCCAATACCTCACCACTCTTTCGGTGAAGACATTTTTCCTAATATCTAATCTAAACCTGCCCTGGCACAACTTGAGCCCATTCCCTCTAGTCCTATAGGTAGACACAAGGGAGAAGAGGCCAACATTCGCCTTTCTATAACCTTCTTTCATGTAATCTCAGCCTCCTCTTCTCCAGGCTAAACAACCTCAGCTCCCTGAGCCTGTCCTCATAAGGCCTGTTCTCCGGACCCCTGATTGGCCTACTTGCCCTTCTCTGCACCCTCTCCAGTACCTCGATGTCCTCCTACACTGCAGTGACCAAACTTTTTGCCGAGCATATTTTGTGCTGGCTGCCAAGGAGCAACACTGAAAGACACCAGTGACATCTTTATTTGCTACCATAAAAAAGATTCAGGAATATAATTTAGAGTAGTCATAACACTGGATCTATCAGCAGACCACATAGCCATGTATAATAAGGTGGCTTTTTCTCAGGAACCCTGGAGGTTGTTTTAACCAACATAAAATTCCAGAGGTTCCTCAAACATATGCAGTTCCCCCTGTTCCACCACGCTGTGGTACAACAGGAGCAGACAGGTGTATACTTGAACTGGAAAAGCAGAGGAGAGCTGTGTCAGAGGAAATCACCCTTCTGCACGGCAGCTTTTGTGGCACATACTGGGCCAGAAAAACTGCTTATAAAAATACAGTTAACTTTGTGAAGTTAGTTTTGTGAATTTAACTTTTGTACAGACAGTGGACACTTTCCAAAGCCAATCCAGGTATATGAACTGACACCTCCATACAAGATGCAACACATTTATCATCATGTTATCAAGGTGTAATATTGGTAAGTGTATTACTCTACACACTCTTTACAGGGTTCAAACAGTAGATGAGCATGAAACATCTACTGCCTGAAGTGCTGAAGCAAATCAACTTGCTTAGGACACAATGCAACAACATCTGAAGTTCGGCTAGTATCAATTGTTCCGGCTAACACATTTAACACAAGAACTGTAGCTCAACTGTTTACACAGAAGATGCTGTATCAACATTTGATTGTTCATTCACTCTACAGATGAATTCTGTACAAAATAAGCTTCACAGCTGGCACTTACCAACAGCTGCTTTTCTTTCCTAAGCAGCTGGCAGAGCAAGGATACCCTATCATAATTCACATCCACATTACAAGCCACCAGCACAGCTGAAGGTTGAAAGGTGAATTTGTGTTTGTCAGTAACTGTTTTTGCAGCTCTTGTGATACAAGTGTCCTCTCCAGTATCATTTTAAGACCAATTATTTTGTTAAACAATATAGGGCTTCTTTAAAAAAAGCAGAATTCTGGGCAACGTCAGCTAGCATTTTTAACTGTCTGCCACTGCAGCAGTGCTCTAGGTAGACCTCCAGTTTGGCTGGTTTTATCAAGGCACCGCAGTGCAGTGGGATCAGCTTCTGAAGTTTGAGGTTGCTCTGTGCTGCTAAGCTCATCAGTCAACCTTTCTATTTTTCTCTTCATTTACACAAGGAAGATAATAGTACCAGCTCTAGCAACTGCACAGCAGTGTTGAAAGGATTAATTAGCTAATATATCTACAACCTTAGCAATGAAGAACACCACAGATGCACAGTGTAATTATTCTTATATGGGGGTTAGTTCTTTGATCCATGGGGACAACAGTGACTTTTTTTCTGTCATTTTTTTAATAGCACAGAGGTCTACTTTCAAGTATCCTGAGGTAAAAAGAAACCTGAATAACATTGCGTAAACCATCCACTGTGGAACTTTATGTTTTCAAGCATCTATCCAGTATCTAGGGATAGAAATCCGTGGGCTGTTGATAGCTACGAAGACTTAAAAGTTAGCCACGAGAGAGTGCTGACAGACTATATACTGAACCAGATATTTGCTGAAGGGCCTACTCAGTGAGCCGTTTACGGTCCAGGAGGTTCTTCCAGTGCATTGAGGACAACTTCTTGATGAAAATGGTGGAGGAGCCAACTAGAAGGGGAGTGCTGCTGGAACTGATACTCACTAACAAGGAGGGCCTGGTTGAAAAGGTACAGGTAAAAGGCAACCATGGCTGCAGCAATCATGAGGTGGTAGGGTTCAGGATCTTGTGCAGTAGGAACAGAATACCTAGTAGGATCACAACTCTGGACTTCAGTAGGGCCAGCTTTGATCTTTTCATGAAATTGCTAGAGGAAATCTCATGGGACAGGATACTAGAACATAAAAGGGGCCAAAGAGAGGTGGTTACCATTTAAGGACCACTTCTTCCAAGCTCAAGATCAGAGCATCCCAACACATAGAAAAATGAGGAAGGGAGACAGGAGACCCACATGGCCACATGGGAAAAGTATAAGATTGTTGTCAGAGGATGCAGGGAGGCATCTAGGAAAGCCAAGGCCTCTCTGGAATTAAACCTTGCAAGGGAGGTCAAGGACAAGAGGAAGGGCTTCTTCAAATACACTGCCCAAAAAATAAGACTAGAGGCAATGTAGGTCCCCTGCTGAATGAAGCGGGTGCCTTGGTGACAGATGATACAAAGAAGATGGAGTTACTGAATGCTTTCTTTGTCTCTGTGTATACTCTTAGAGACTGTCCTCAAGAGCCTCACACCCCTGAGCCCCCACATGACATTAAGATAATAGAGGAGTTTTCCTTAGTTGAAGAGGACAGGGATAGGGAGCAGTTAGGCCATCAGGACATCCATAAATCCATGGGATCTGATGGGATGCACAGCGGGTGTTGAGGGAGATGATAGAAGTCATTGCCAGGCCAATCTCCATCATATTTGGTAAGACTGGGGGGACAGGAGAGGTGCCTGGGGATTGGAGGAAGGCAAACATCACTCCAGTCTTCACAAAGGGCAAGAAGGAGGAGCCAGGTAACTCTAGACCAGTCAGCCTCACCTCCATCCCTGGAAAGGTGACAGAACACTTTATCCTCGACTCTGTCTGTAGGCAAATGAAGATTAAGGGGATCATTAGGATCAGTTAGCATGGGTTTACCAAGGGGAAGTCATGGTTGACCAACCTGATAGCCTTTTATGAGGACATAATTGGGTGGATAGATGAGGGCAGGGCAGTGGATATGGTTTATCTTGATTTCAGTAAAGCATTTGACACTGTCTCTCACAGCAGCCTTGCAGCTAAACTGAGCATGTGTGGTCTGGCTGATCAGGTAGAGATGTGGATTGTGGACTGGTTGAAGGACAGAAGTCAGAGGGTTGTGGTCAATAGGATGGAGTCTAGTTGGAGGCTTGTGTCTAGTAGAGTGCTCAGGGGTCAGTACTGAGACCAGTAATTTTAAATATATTCATTGACAACCTGGATGAGGGAACATCTAGTTTGCTGATGTCACTAAACTGGGTGGGGTGGCTGACACACCAGAGGGTTGTGTAGCCATTCAGCGTGACTTAGACAGGCTGGAGAGTTAGGCAGGGAGAAATTGAATGAAATTCAACAATGCCAAGTGGTGAGTTTTGCACCTGGAAAAGATCAACCCCATGTATCAGTATAGGTTTGGGACTGACCTGTTGGAGAGCAGTGAAGGGGAAAAGGATCTGGGGGTCCTGGTGGATAGAAGAATGATCATGAGCCAGCAGTGTGCTCTTGTGGCCAGGAGGGCCAATGGGATTCTGGGGTAGATTAGAAGGGGTGTGTTAATATGTTGAGAGGTGTTCTTCTCCCCTTTTACTCTACTCTGGTGAGGCTGCATCTGGAATATTGTGTCCAGTTCTGGGCCCCTCAGTTTAAGGACAGGGAACTGCTGGAAAGAGTCCAGCACAGAGCCACAAAGATGATTAAGAGGGTGAAACATCTTATGAGGTAAGGCTGATGGAGGTGGGTCTCTTCAGCTTGGAGAAGAGGAGATTAAGGGCTGACATCATTTATGCTTATAAATATGTGAAGGGTAGGTGTCAGGCTCTTCTCAGTGAAGCCCGATGACAGGACAAGGGGCAATGGTTGTAAGCTCAAGCATAGTAGGTTCTATGTGAATGCAACAAATTTTTTTTTCACAGTAAGGCTGATGGAGCACTGGAACAGACTGCCCAGAGAGGTTGTGGAGTCTCCTTCTCTGGAGATGTTCAAAACCCATCTGGACGAGTTTCTGTGTGACTTGTTCTAGGGAATCCTGCTCTGTCAGAAGGGTTGGACTAGATTATCTATTGAGGTCCCATCGAACTCCTTTACATTCTGTGATTCTGTGATTATAAAGCAACACTAAACAGAACAGCCTCAGAAATACATCTACTGGAAGTGTCATGAAAGTTCACAATAAATCCTCTGTCTTGTAGGTGTGCTGTTGGATATGCAGTGCCACAAAACTGCCCTGGAGATTGTGCAGCCCTGGAGCTGCTCTCCTTTGCCTTGGAATGATGATGTGTGTATCACTAACTACCTGTCTGCCTTTCATAGGAGATGCAAAGGGTAATGTGGTAGTAAAACTAGATTTGAAAGTGCCACTTAAAGTACTTTCAAAATTCCTCTGGATTTTTACTTTAAAGAAGTTCAATGATGGCATGGTTCAAGACTGTCATGGGTGGCTGGCGTGATGGGTTTTGCCTCGCGATCATTGGTGTGGAAAAAGAAAGGACAGCTCTATATTTCTGTGCTATATAAAATACACCACTTTTTGGGTCATATCTCGTGTATCTCCAGAGGAGTTAATGAAGTCACAAATTGTCTAATCATTCTAATGCATGTACGTTGCCATTCTGTTTGGTAAATCTGCAATCAAGATATTGATTTGCTTTGGCTAATGCTAGCTAATCATGAAGGGTTAGAATTTTAGCTGTGACTGATGGGCTCCACCACCAGCTTTCTGTAGGTGACAGATTGGAAAAAGCAAGAAGCTGTGAGAACAATGCTGTGCGTTTCTACTGTGCACTGCCGTAGTGCTGTTACAGTTGATTTAAATGATCCCAGCTGACAACTGCCGTAGACATCCATCTGTGAACTGCAATAGTGAGAATGCAGTGCGACTTAGACTAGTGCATCTTCCCTGGGGAAATGAAGCTCTGCCAGGTGAGGTTCCTTGGAGATTCCCTTTTAAGCACTGTCAGTCCAACAGCCTCAGGGAGTTTTGTTATATTTGGAATATAATATAAGGACCCAAGCTCAATTTAAGTAGGTGGGTGCAGTTCTGTTACTTTGAGTATCTCTGTTAGTGTGCTTAACTTACAGGACACGGAGAAAGCACGGGAAGGCTCAAGAACATACCTTTCACTGGACAAAGGTAAGTGGCTGTGAACTATAGCACTACCAGGTGGTGGTCTAGTGGTTAGGATTCGGCGCTGTCACCACTGGGACCTGGGTTCAATTCCCGGTCAGAAGCTTTGCTGTGACCTAGTCTTAGAGAATCCTGCTGTGGCAGGGGGGTTGGACTAGATGATCTTTCGAGGTCCCTTCCAACTACTGTGATAGGAAAGCATTTAACTCAAGAGAAGAAAAATACTCTGTAGATTTTTAGAAGTGAAGGAAAAAATGTTGATAATGATGCTCTACAAAGAATGCTTTGATGGTTAAGGCAAAATGACCTGTCTGTCTCTCCTAAAACAATTTATGATGTGGCTATTTGGGATCATGCTGTTATCAAGTTATGGGACTGTGCACCTTGGGATGATAAGACAGCTAATGGACTTTTGAGAACCTGGCAGGCTGTTTTTGAAGCTCTTAAAAATCATACAGAACCTCAAGAAAATTGAGAAGGAGAGAAAAATTTCAAACAGCGGGAAGAAGACATTTCCTGTAAGCCTAAAGCACCCTCCTGTAAATCAAAAGCGCCTCCCGCACCCCCACCGCCCCTGCCGTCACTCATTGAACATCGCTTGGATGCAAAAGCATCTTCTGCCCCCCCACCATCAGCCCCTGGTATTCACTTGGATGGCGTGCCCCAATTACCCGCTGCGTCTTCCTTTCCTTCTCGTTCATCAGAAGATCCTGATAAGGGCTCCTTTGATCCTGAGTGGCTAGACCCTGAGAAAGAGCCAGATTTATATTCCCCTGACCCCCACAACAAATGGGCTGGTCTAAGAAGGGAAGCAAAGAAAGTAGTGGATATCCTGGGAACAACAACGCAGCTTGGAAAGTGAATTTAGCGAGTCAAAGGACTTTCTAGATCCAGGTCCCGTTGACCTGGAAAAAGAGCCTGATCTCTACCCACCCCTTCAAAATGAGCTACCTGAGCTTTTGGGAGGCAGAGGGGAGGGTTGGTAGGATTGGTGGAGGAAATGTAGAAAGTCGAGACACTGGATAATTTTAAACAAAAAAACATTCAAGATAGAATTTTTAGGAGAAAAGTATCTGTTGTTTTAATAAAGGATAGCATATCCTGTGAAAAAAAACAGATGGGATTTTAACCACTGAATTAAGCAGAGCAGGTTCTATAAGCCCTGCAATACAAAAAGAAAAAAAAAAAAAAGAGTGTAAGACTTAAGCAACAACTCAGCCTATGGCACTTCCCCCCACCCCCCCCAATGGGACTTCACATCTGCCTGTGGAGGGCCTGCCGAAAGTGGATCAGCTGTTCCAAGGAAAAGGAGGTTTGGGACCTGTGTTCTGGAAGATTGGAAGCTGTATGGTGACTTGTATCTTTGAAAAGAAACTGAAGAAATATTTAAAGCTTTAACTGATACTAGAGCAAAGGCCTTTTTTTAAAATATATGTGAGAACTGGGGTCCAATGTCACAAGAAGGTCTTGGGACCACCTGCCCATCTGAAGTGCATATACACCAATGCATGAAGCATGGGCAATAAACAAGAAAAGCTGGAAGCCATGATGCACCAGGATGACTATGACATAGTGGCTCTCACAGAAACGTGGTGGGACACCTCACATGACTGGAGTGCCACTATTGATGGCTATAAGATCTTTAGGAAGGATAGACAAGGAAGGAGAGGAGGCGGGGTGGCCCTACATGTCAGGAACCATTACGACTGTCTTGAGCTGCAGTGTGATGACGACAAGGTAGAGTGCATGTGAGTCAGGATCAGAAGCAAGGCCAGCAAAGCAGATGTTGGGGGTGTGTGCTATAGACCTTCCAGCCAGAGCAGTGAAGTGGATGAGGTGTTCTATAAACGACTGGGTGAGATATCTACGTCATGTGCCTTTGTTCCTGTGGGGGATTTCAATTTCCCTGATATCTGCTGGAATTACAACACAGCAGCAAGGGAACAGTCCTGTAGGTTTCTGGAATGTGTTGAGGATAACTTCCTGATGCAGCTGGTGGGTGAACCAACCAGGGAGGGGACTCTACTGGACCTGCTCTTTGTGAACAGGGAAGGGCTAGTAGAAGAAGTCTCAGTTGGAGGTCGAGCTGGGCAGAGTGACCATGAATTGGTAAGGTTCTCTATTTTCAGAGGGGTCAGGAAAGGGAGTAGCAAAACTCCCATCCTTGACTTCCGTAGGGCGGACTTTAATTTGTTTAGTAGCCTTGTTTCCAGTATTCCTTGGGAGATAGTACTGAAGGACATAGGTGTCCAGGAAGGCTGCACACTGTTTAAGAATGAGGTACTGAAGGCTCAAGAGCAGGCTGTACCCATGTGCCATAAGGCAAGCCGGCGGCACAGAAGACTGGCCTGGTTGAACAGGGAGCTCTGGCTGGCACTCAGGGAGAAAAGGAAAGTATACAGACTTTGGAAGAAGGGGCAGGCCATTAACGAGAACTACAAAACGGTCGTGAGGCTCTGCAGGGAGGGTATTAGGAAATCCAAAGATCAATCAGAAATCAATCTGGCCTCCAAGGTTAAGAATAACAAGAAAAGTTTATTTAAATATTTTAATAGTAAAAGAAGGACCAATGAAACTCTCCATCCCCTAATGGATGCACGAGGGAATTTAGTGACAAAAGATGAGGATAAGGCTGAGGTGCTTAATGACTTCTTTGTCTCAGTCATAAGTAATAGGTCTATTTTTACCGAGGAAATCCATTCCCCTAATCTAGTGAATATGGTCAGGGAACAGTGTGACAACCCCACCCCCCCCAGTCCAGGAGGAGATGGTCAGTGACCTGCTGCATCACCTGGATGAGCACAAATCCATGGGGCCAGATGGCTGCACCCAAGAGTGCTGAAAGAGCTGGCAGGGGTGCTCACTAAGCCACTTTGCATCATTTTTCAAAAGTCCTGGCTGACTGGGGAGGTACCAGCAGACTGGAAATCAGCCAATGTTACCCCCATATATAAGAAGGGAAGGAAGGATGATCCAGGAAATTACAGGCCTGTTAGTTTGACTTCTGTGCCAGGAAAGCTGATGGAGCAGATCATCCTGAGTATGCTTCTGCAGCACTTGCAGAGCGGCCAGGGGATCAGGTCCAGTCAGCATGGCTTTACAAAAGGCAGGTCCTGTTTAACTAATCTGATCTCCTTCTGTGACAGGGTGACACGATTATTGGATGAAGGAAGGGCTGTGGATGTTGTCTACCTTGACTTTAACAAGGCATTTGACACAGTTTCTCACTCAAGAAGCTGGCTGCTCGTGGCTTGGATGCGCACATGCTTGGCTGGATCAAAAATTGGTTGGATGGTCAAGTCCAGAGAGTTGTGCTCAAAGGAGTCAAGTCCGGTCACGAGCGGTGTCCCTCAGGGGTCAGTGCTGGGACCTCTCCCGTTCAACATCTTTATTGATGACTTGGATGAGGGGATAGAGTGCACCCTTAGTAAGTTTGCAAATGACACTAAACTGGGTGGAAGTGTCGATCTGCTTGAAGGTATGGAGGCTCTGCAAAGGNTGGACTAGATTATCTTGAGGGTCCTTTCCAACTGTGACAATTCTATGATTCTATGTGTGGGTATGTTAAAGTGAATAACCAGCTGGCCTTTGAGAACGCTAACACTGACTGCCAGAGGGTATTGGACCCTCTCAGAAATCAAAAAACAAAACAAAACAAAGCAAAAAAAGAAAAAAACCAACCCCCAAACCCTAGAAACTTTAGTGGATTTAATTAAAGTATGAAAAAATGTAGGGACTGAGTAGTTGATTTCATCTGAACAAATCACAGTTTCAGTGGCAAAATGTTGCTCTTGTGGATAGCAAGAACTTGTGCAGGGAGGTGCTGGGTGAGAGCCGGAGATGCTTTGCTCCTGCAGCCGCTCTCCTCAAACCCTCCCCCCCCTCCTTCTGCTGCACGGTTGCATTCTTACAGAGACCACTATGTAAGCGCAACCAGGAACAGGCACGGATGTCACATTCTTTTCATCATCAAAATGCTAAAGCCCTACGAAAACAGTATCAGCTTTCTCACAACCAAGCTCAACATACCATATAAAACTACTCAGACTGTCAAAACTTTACTCTTTAGCCACCACAGGTGGGGTTAACCCGTGGAACCTCCTATCCTATGAGTTATGGCAAATGGATGTTACTCACTTCCCAGACTTTGGGAGACAGAAATTTGTTCATGTAACTGTGGACTCCTTTTCTGTGTTTATAGTGGCCGCAGCACACACAGAAGAAAAAAGCCGTGATGCCTGTCAGCACTGGCTACAGTGTTTTGCCATCATGGACCTCCATCAAACTATTAAAATAGACAATTGACCTGCATATGCGTCACACTGAGTGGCTCATCTTTTTTCAGCAATGGACTGTACAGCATCTAACAGAGATGTATGAACCTTTGGTCAAGGACTGTTCAGCCCTGCTTTTAGGATGGTCATCAACAACATGGACAGGACTGCTTGTACTCCCAAGAGTGAGAAATGCAGACTTTACAGGTGAAATCCAAATCACATCATGGACTCCATTTCCACTGTATGGGTAGATTTAGAAGTACCAATGTTTCATAGTTGTTTTGGATTCATTATTTTTCTAAGAATCAACCTATGCTCACTTGTTGTATTGCTTAAAATCTTTGCTTTTATTGTGTGATATGTATCCTGCTTGTTTATCATGCTGAAAGCATATGGTATAGCTATACTCCAGTAAGAAATCTGTGTCTAGTAACAAACCTCTTGTTTTACCAACAGGAATATTTTTAATTTGTGTGGACAGAGAATGGCCTGGGATTCCATCACATACCAAAGGAGGACCATGTAGCCTTGGAAGGCTTACACTATTAACACCAAACATCTAAATTTTTGGGGTCCTAATAAAATAATTGTCTTCTATCCTTGCACCAGGAGTTGTAGCCACAAGAGCTTTAGCAACTCGCAATAAATTAGGCTATTGGCTATCAAAACACAAAAATGCCACATCAAAGGCATTAAGTGGATTGTTATTAGACACAGATTCTGTTAGGCAAGCTACTTTACAAAATAGAGCTGCTATAGATTTTTTGCTGCTAGCACAGTGTCATGAGTGCTTGCTAATATTTGTGTGTAGTTTGTGTTCCATGCTTGCTGCAGTGTGGACAGGTCATGGTTAATCGTGCCATTAAGCAGGTATTTTTTAAAAATAAAGTAGGAGGAATTGTGGAGATGACTGAGACAAATGCTGTCTTCTCCATGGGTGAAGAAAGGCCTTGGGACAGAGGCAACCTCTTGCTTGTTGACATGAGACCATGGGAGAAAATATCAGCAGAGTAATATCAACAGAGTGCTACCAACTGGTGCCATGAGGAGATATATCAGAGATACATCAGTTGAGGGTTAAAGTGCCCTGTAAATACTTAACTATAACCTTTTGTGATAAGGAAATAGAGTTATAGCCTTTGTGTAATTGCTTGATTATTGGTATGCGCTTTGCCTTGCTTTAGAATCAGTAATTCAAGAAGCCACTAATAATACACATATGAACATCACTTTGCTTATGAAAAATTATGAAATAAAAAAGGGGGAGATGTGGTATGTCATTATAGGCTGCAAAGGCCAGGCTCCTACAAAAGAGAAACTAGACAATGCAGAGGTCAGTTTCTCACAAGAAAGAAATTAGATAGCCTGAGAGAGAGAGTGAGAGTCAGCTAGCAGAAGTTTTGCAGCTGCACACAGAGGCCTTGAAACCCTGCACAGTCTTAGCATCCTATCCTCCCCACAGCTCCCCACAACTGCCAGCGCCAGTCTTACCATATTTACATGTCTTTGTAGTGTACTGGTTTTTATTAGATTTATAGTAGTTGTTTTTATCTATTAAGTATTACTTGTTAATCGGTCAGTATCCTTCGTATATGAAAGTGTGACTTGCTAATTTGTCAGTATACTCTGTGTATGAAAGTGTTACTTACTAATTGGTCAGTGCTCTTTCTGTATGGAGGTAATTGGTCATTATCCTTTCTGTGTAAGAGTATAAATTCTAGCTGCTGGAACAATCAAGTTGATTCTGATTGCTATCAGCAACTGGGGTCCATGCCCCTCATATGCCACAATGACCCTCCTGTCTGAACAGGGAGACTTGGCTGGAACTAAGGAAGAAAAGGAGTCTCTGACCTTTGGAAGAAGGGGCAGGCAACTGAGGAGGACTACAATGTTGTTGGGAGGTTGTGCATAGAGAAAAGAGAAGGGCCAAAGCCCATTAAGAACTGAATCTGGCTACTGCTGTAAACAACAATTAAAAAACCCTTTACCATAAATACATTAAGAGCAAAAGGAGGACTAAGGAGAATCTCCATCCTTTATTGGATGTGGATGTGTCTCCCTGGACAAAACAGAAATACAAACACTAACTGCATGAACAGAGCGACAAATTGGGTGTGCCTGAGTCCACTTGATCACAAGCGAACACAAACACATGCAGAGGGAGATGAGCATCACGAGAAACAGCCTATTAGGACTCTCCTCTTCAGTTGATAGCTGAATGACTACATGGAAGCCAACTACATAGCTGGAGAAAGATCAGTATTCTCAGCTAAAGTACTGAAGTCTTTTTGAAACTAAATGCAGTTTTTGCAGACAGAAAATTATTCTTACTCACCGCTGGTGAGGTGAAAATTAGCAGGTATATACAACTGACAGCTGTACGATTGTTTAGAAGAAACTTCTGGCTTTATGTAAAATCCCTGTCAGAATTGAGAACAACTTGAATTAGTCTGCAGTCAGAACAGTAAACTGCATTTTACTAAACCACTATCTTTACATTTTTAATAACAGCTCTCCTGTGTGTCCTCCCTAAACTATGTTCCACAAAAGCAACTGAGCTTCTGTAGATACCATGGATCAGGCATTCAATAATACAGCAGAGCCCTTACCTGCTACACGTCTCCCTGAAAATCCAACATAGTTGTATGTTGGAGAAGTAACTAAATTACAGCTTTAGCATTTAAATTAAAAGACATTCATCTAGTTTAAATAATTTAATGAGGAGGAAGTTAAGCACTCTCCACATCTAATACAACTTGCAAATAACCATAGCTATGGCAAACAGAGAACTATAACCTTTCTATACAGCCCCACCTAGTCAATACCCACACACATGCCAAACTTTAAGTACATAAAGCACAGCAGTGCAGGGAATGCCCTGCACTGAAACACTGAACATGTGTGCTGCTTTTAAACAGAAAATCTTATCAGAATCCAGAAGAATTGTTGTACTCCTACAATTCATTTATGCCTACCTGTAAATAGAAGATTGTAATCTAGCTTGTTGAAATTAGGTATCATTATATTGCTATATTTTATGTTTTTATTCATTACTGTTAATGAACAAAACTGATTTAAGATTGCAATAACCACAGAGTCTGAAAAATTTTAACAAAAAGCTTCCGCAACAAAAAAAATAATTAAAGCTAATAAATCCTGACCAAAATCCCTCTCAAACAGAAATTACAATTAAGTTCCATTAGGATTTAAATATCAGAAGCCTCATTAAATCTATTTTAATACTTAGAAGCAAGAATGTTGGATGAAGCATATACAGATGCATACAGCTTACATACTCCAGAAAGGCTCTGGCATTTTGCTCTGGTAGCTGACACCATATGAAGTGCTACAGGCAGCCAAGTTAGCTAAAAAGCACCTGCAGACTGCCACGGAAAACACACCAACTTACCTACCTATGTAATCACATGCAATTGAGTTAATGCAGCTGGAGGGAAGTGACTGCAACAGGACTCCTAGCAATGAGACTTGTGTTGCTACTATTGTGCAGTGGATGTCCCAGCTAAAGCCAAACCAGTCAGCCCTTCTGCAGCATCACAGTGATGTTACAGTACTTCTTTTCAAAACAGCAATCAAAGAAAGCAGGAACATGAACCCTAATACTTTGGCTTGTTTGGAAAATGATGAAAGCAGCTAAAAGTATTGATCCTTTTAATCAGTTTACAGCTTAAAACTTCAAAAACATTAACTGCATATGAAAGGTCTGTGATATGAAACTGCATTTCGTTCCAGCATGGAACTGTCAAGTTAGACGTGTGCACAACTTCTACATTAACTAACATTTAATTAAGATATTGATAACTGAAGGTCAGTTCATGCTACATGATACATTAACACCTGCTCCTTATACTTCCCCACTTTGCTACACCACTTTAGATGTGACAAAAAGCTCAGTTTCACGTGCCTTCTAAAAATTCAGACCCACAAGTTTTGTCTAGAATTCCTACAAACTGCTAAGTCCAAGCAGATGTTAAAAACAGCCACTGAGAACACAAAAAATGTTATGATTATTTGTTACCACAGTATGAAATAGGCTACTTAAAATGGATCCACCTTAACTAAAACTACTGGAAGAAGCAGTCAGTTGCTGCTGTATATGTGGAAGCAAACAAGAAACAAGGAAGCCCAACAGACATACATCAATCCTTGCAGTATGACCTTACGAGACAGAGAGCTGTCTGGGACACCAGCCAGGAGATCTGCAGGACCAAGAGAACCACCATCATCTGCAGCACTACTGCATCTTGGGTATGGTGTAGCTGCTTGGGCAAACAAGCATCAGAGAAACCTATGCAGAAATGAACTGCCTCTTAATGAAGGGAAGTTCAGGTGCACTGTTCAGTAAGATACCTGGCTGCAGTTGATTAGAACTGCTAATTCTGTGTACCATGAGGGTGCAATACTAATACCATAAACCAAGTGAAACTTTGAACTGGCTACAAGACCTGAAATTAAGCACCAGCTGCCTGGGAGAGCAGGAGATTCTGTTTCAAAGCTAGGGATTAAAAAAAAGTTTTGAAAAGGTACTTAAATCAAATAGTAATTCAATAAAGCAAGTTATAACTGGGGAATATAATAGATTGTGGAGAAAAAAAACAACAGTAAGCACAAGAGATCTTTGTGCCATGGTATATACGAGGAAAGATTTTTGGAAACGTTGTGAGGTTTGTTGTGGGTTTCTTGTTGTTGTTGGGGGTTTTTTTTAGTTTTTTGTTTGCTTTATTTTCATTTGGTTTTAGTTTGTTTTGGTTTGTTTTCCACCTCTCCTTTCTTTTCTCTTCTTGTGGAATAAAAAGATGTCTATGAATGTCTTTATTTTTTTAGTTTTAGAGAGTTGTGGCAGTATTTGGTTGGAAGGGGCACCTCTAAACCAATCTCCACCACAGACAATACCAAACTAGTTTATTTGTCACCTTTTTCCTAGAGAAGTCCTTTTCCCCTTCTTCTGCCAGTTCTGGACTGGGAAAATCTCTTGGTTTATGTCTCCTGTCACAGAGACACAGAACAAAGCATCAGACACAAATTTGATTTTCTTACCTTAGTGTATTAAAGTTTTCAAGACTGCAACTGCCACATACCTGAACTGATAAAGTGCCTGCTTCTAAAAATATCCTTTGCATTGCATATTTAAGGCTTGCCATTTTTGTAAATACTTCAGTATTTGCCTTGCAATTCTATTTAAGACGTGTTTGAGTAAAACAAAGTGGATGTTCATGTGCTTTCAATATAAAAGGCAATAAATAATTTTTTTCTTAAATAAAAGCTGATGATCATCTACAATAAATTTACTGAAGCTGAATATTTCAACTTGCCATAGGTCAAAGTACAATGTTTATACAGGAAAAAGTGAATTTTTTTTAAGTTTACGAATAGGAACTGAAATAGAGCATTATTAGTTCTGATCCCTCAATTAAAAAAAAATCACACCAAAGAAACCCACACCACCACCACACCATTTGTTTCTCCAGAATCCTAGAGCTCTTACTAGTTTCATACATGGAAAGCAGTAGAATAGTATGAGCTGCTAGATAAAAAAAGAATTGTTTAATAGTCCTTCCCACAAGTCTGTAGTCATCAAAGAGCAGTTAGATAACATGTGCTTTCTATTGCCCAGCGAAATCTTAAAATAATTTTTCTCTCTTAAACAAGTGGTAGTCAATGACTTATTAAAGAAACAGATCCATCTAGTGGTAACACTAGTATTATGCTAATGCTTCTGTCAAGCACCAGCAGGGAGGACTGAAGCTAAATGAAGAGTCTACATTTTGCCATCAGAGTAATCAAAGTTTCTCTTTCAGTCAAGTGAAGGTGCTGAACAAGCCTTTTCAAATAATTTGGTTTCCAAAATATTAGCACTTATAATCTTTAGAAAAGCTGGAGCTGCACTACTCCAACTTGTCAGTCAGCATCAACATCAAATTATTGCAGGAAAAAAACAAAAGGCATGAGGCAGGGGAACTGCTGGAATACTCTCCAGAAACTGTAATTTGAGTTCAAAAATATCCAAAAAAACTTCATAACATTTTTATATTAATGACTTTGAGTACACCTGTGCCAAAACTAATTCCAGCTTGAGCAACAGTATGCTCTGTTCTTTTGGTCTAGTGTTGTTGCATATGACATCTCTGAGTGGTAATGGTCCCAGGGGATGAGGTAAAAAAATAACCTGCCAAAACCTGAAAGCCATGTGATTACAGCTTGTCAGACTATTTCTAGTAAAAAGTGGTAGAAAAGCTAATAACAGCTCATCTAACACTGAATTGAAAATGACACTAAAATTATCAAGACTGCTCATGATTTCATGATAAACAGATCTGGTCAAAATAAATAATTTTTGCAGTTTTTCAGTGGGAATATCAGACCTGCTTAGTTATAATCTCAGGTCATATTGATTAGAAAACAAAAGCATTGTAACAACATACTAAATGGATTTAAAAATTGCAATAGACCTCAACATGCAGCTGCAAAGGAACCATAGAATCACAGAATACTAGGAGATAGAAGCTACCTTGAAAGAACATCATCACCCCTTACTTGGGTATGTGGTTTGGGAAGCTGTAGTGCTGCCTGGACTCACGCTAGCAGATTCAAGATGAATGGAAAGAACTCAGGCTGGGTGCGAGTGACTCTCTGGAAGGGAGGCACCACACCTCCCATCTCACAGACCTCTTCAATACCCAGCCTGTAGCCCGAGGGGTGTAGAAATGACACAGAGGGCACAGAATACACAGCTGTGATAAACTGGTCCCTGTAGCTAAACCAGGACAGGAATTCAAGTGGTTAATGGTCTGTTCCTTAAACCTCTGGAAATGATGAACAAATGCTGTCCTACAAGAGGATAGCTTTATCCAAAAGTGTTGAATTGCTATTGGAAGTGGGGACCTGTGAGCAGGGCCTCCCTTAATCGGGTATGCGGTTTGGGAAGATGTGGTGCTGGTTGGACTGTCACTAGCAGATTCAAGATGAATGGAAAAAGTTGATACCAATCTTTACCTGATTGTTTCTCCAATTTTGACATAGACTTCATTATTATAGAAATTCCAACAGTGCAAGCTGACACCTCTAGACCGTTGTGCTTCTTACTAAAAAGGCGACACAATTTTTCTTCCTTTGGCCATGGATGTTATGACAGGGAGAGTTGCTTGACCTTAGAGGTGTGAAAAGGTTCAAAGAATCACAAAATGTTAGGAGTTGGAAGGGACCTCGAAAGATCATCTAGTCCAACCCTCTGCCACAGCAGGATTCCCTACACCAGGTCACATAGAAGCATGTCCAGATGGGTTTGGAGTATCTCGATAGAAGAATCCACAGCCTATCTGGGCAGTCTGTTCCAGCTCTCTGTCACCCTTGCTGTGAATTTTTTTTTTTGCATTCACACACATCTTCTTATGCTTCACCTTACATCCATTGCCCCTTGTCTGTCACTGGGCTTCACTAAGAAGAGCCTGACCCCATCCTCCTTCCACCCACCCTTCACATATTTATGAGCATAGATGAGGTCACCCCTTACTCTCCTCTTCTCCAAGCTAATGAGACCCAGCTCCCTCAGTCTTTCCTCATAAAGAAGATGTCCCACCCTCTTAATCATCTTTGTGGCTCAGCACTGGACTCTTTCAAGCACTTCCCTATCCTTCCTCAACTGAGAGGACAGGAACTGGACACAATATTCCAATTGTGGCCTCACCAGAGTAGAGAAAAGGGGGAGAAGAACCACTCTCGACCTACTAACCACACCCCTTCTAATCCACCCCACAATCCCATTGGCCTTCCTGGCCACAAGAGCACACTGATGGCTCACAGTCATCCTTCCATCTACCAGCACCCTCAGATCCCTTTCCCCTTCACTGCTCTCCAACAGGACAGTCCCCAACCTATACTGATACATGGGGTTGGCCTTTCCCAGGTGCAAAACTCAGCACTTGGCCTTGTTGAATTTCATTCAGTTTTTCCCTGCCCAACTCTCCAGACTGTCTAAGTCACACTGAGTAGCAGCACAAGCCTATGGTGTGTCAGGCACTGCACCCAGTTTAGTGTCATCAGCAAACTTGCTGACAGTGCACCCTGTTCTCTCAGCCAGGTTGTCATTGAAAAGCACTAGTCCCAGTACCGACCCCTGAGAACTCCACTAGACACAGCCTTCTAACTGGAATTGACCACAACTCTCTGACTTCTGTCCTTCAACCAGTTCACAATCCACATCTCTACCCAGTCATCCAGACCACACAGTTTAGCTGCAAGGTTGCTGTGGGAGACAGTTTCAAATGCTTTACTGAAATCAAGATAAACCACATCCACTGCTCTACCATCATCTATCCACCTGGTTATGTCCTCCTAAAAGGCTATCAGTGGGGTCAAACATGACTTCCCCTTGGTAAACCCATGCTGACTGCTCCTAATGATCCCCTTAGTCTTCATATGCCTACAGACAGAGTCAAGGATAAAGTGTTCTGTCACCTTTCCAGGGATGGAGGTGAGGCTGACTGGTCTAGAGTTACCTGGCTCTTCCTTCTTGCCCTTTGTGAAGACTGGAGTGATGTTTCCCTTCCTCCAATCCCCAGGCACCTCTCCTGTCCCCCAGGTCTTACCAAAGATGATGGAGAGTGAACTGGCAATGACTTCTACCATTCCCTCAGCACCGCGGGTGCATCTCCTCAGGTCCCATGGATTTATGGATGTCCAGGTGGCTTAACTGCTCCCTTACCCAGACCTCCTTAACCAAGCAAAACTCCTCCATTATCCATTAATTAGATGATTAACATCATCTGGGGCCTCAGGGGCATGAGGTTCCTGAGGACAGTCTCTAACAGTATAGACAGAGACAAAGAAAGCATTCAGTAACTCCGTCTTCTTTGTATCATCTGTCACCAATGCACCCACCTCATTCAGCAGGGGGCCTACATTGCCTCTAGTCTTATTTTTTGGGCAATGTATTTGAAGAAGACCTTCCTCTTGTCCTTGAGACCCTTTTAAGGTTTAATTTCAGAGAGGCCTAAGCTTTCCTAGTTACCTCCCTTCATCCTCTGACAACAGTCTTGTACTCTTCCCATGTGGCCAGCCCCTCCTTCCATGATCTGTAGACTCTCTTCTTCCACTTGAGTTTGCCCAGCAGTTCTCTACTTAACCATGTAGGTATCCTGACTCCTTTCTTCTATTTTCTATGTGTTGGGATGCTCTCATCTTGAGCTTGGAAGAAGTGGTCCTTGAATGGTAACCAACTCTTGTGGGCCCCTTTATTTTCTAGTATCCTGTCCCATTAGATTTCCCTTAGCAATTTCTTGAAAAGATCAAAGTTGGCCCTACTGAATTCTAGGGTTGTGATCCTACTAGATATTCTATTCCTACCACACAAGATCCTTCTGGTCTGTATTAGTGGTAGAACAGTATTAGAACACTGGCCACAGGTGCAGACCTGGGAACAACCCCATCCCCCTTCAAAACTAGTTTAAAGCTCTGTGGATGAGCCATGCTAGTTCTTGTCCTAGAATCCTTTTTCCCTGGAAGATAAGCCTTTCCTACCTCCTATCATCTGGCCTCGTATCTTCTAATACCAGGCATTATCAAAGAACCCAAAGCCCTGCCTGTAGCACCAGTCTCAGAGCCATGTATTTATGGACTGAATTCTTCTGCTCCATTCCATATCATGGTCTAGTACTGGAAGGAGGGAAAAGAAAATAACTTGGGCCACAGACCCTTTTACCAACCGTCCCAAGGCCTTGAAATCTCTCTTCGCTTCTCTCAGACTACAGGATGCAGCTACCTCACCATCTGTCTGGAAGATTAGTAATGGATCAAAGTCTGATGGCTGCACCATGTTGGGAAGTTCCCTAGTAATATCCTGAATTTGAGCTCCTGCAAGGCTGCAGACCTCCCTGCGATGAGGGTCAATTCTGAATATTGGACCCACTGTTCCCTTTAGGAGTGAGTCTCCAACAACCACAACTCTTCTCTTCTTCTTTGTGGAAGCGTTTGTTATATGTCCAGGAAGCCTAACAGACTGTCGTAAGACCTCTGGTACAGGTTGCCTGTCATCTACATCCCCATTAGACTGGCTGTCTTCCACCTTTGCCCAAACAAACACGAAGGACAGTGCAAAAGGGAAGGAGGACTATGGCCCTGCCTGGAGCAGTAGCTAGTTCTGAAATTCACAATTCTGAAAGCCCTACAGACTCAGGAACCAGAAGGAAAAAAAGAATTGGGAAGAAACAGGGATGGAGAAGTGCCTTGAAAAGAAAACAAGCATTTGTAGGTAATTTCTTGAACAGTAAAATCGTTCAAGGACAGTTTCTGAGAAATCCTACCAGTATGGTAGGAAAAGGTCTTAGTCACATTTATAATCTCTGAACCACAGTTTTCCCATTGTCCTCAGAATCCATCAGCCTTGGGCCTGTACAGTCTTACAAGGCAAAAGAACAATTCCTTCACTACCTTAAGGTATCTTCAAGTTGTTAGGGACCAAGTGTTGTTGCACTTATTTAAATGCAGCAAGCACAGAGGTGTCTGTTTTGGTCCCAGGCACAGCCTTCATCTCTCCCCAAGTCTCTCTGATTCTCCCAGCAAGACAATAGGAATGCTGTCTTTGCTCTAAGGTACCACTTAATGTTAATTCAATTGGTAAATTCTTTTGATTTGGTGTGATGAATGTGCACAACAAGTCTAAGATCTATGAACTTGAGTCACAAAAGAATTGGTACCCAGCTGAGGGACTGTTTTCTTTTGGCATACTGTGAAGTTACACGTTTAATTACTGGAACAACAAGGAGGGAACCACACCCTCAGTCAGCTGGGCCTTTTCTTTAGAAGATTTGGCTTCTCCTACAAAACTTCTTCTCAGACAAAGGCAATAGTAAAGAAGCCAGTATTAAGCTCCAAGCACTCTGTTGGTCCCTGGAACTTTCTAAATATAAAAAACCTACAGAGAAGTAATTTGAGAGTAATAAGAGAATGACTTCCCCCAGAAGCTGTCTCTAACAAATAATTTGTCTGCTATGGAAATACTCCAGTGGAGTTCAGGAGATACATTAAGCACTCAAATGATGCCTAAAGGAAAATAAAAATGAAAATGAGCAACAGAAGGTAAAACAAGGATCACACTTTTTAACAAATGCTCATTGCCCAGAGAGGTTGTCGAGTCTCCGTCTATGGAGGTAATCAAAACCCATCTGAACATGCTTCTGTGTGACCTGGTCTAGGGAATCCTGCTGTGGCAGTGGGTTTGGACTAGATGATCTTTCAAGGTCCCTTCCAACCCCTAATGTTCTGTGATTCTGTGATACGCTTAGTTTTCACTGGTGAAATCTATTCTCAAAACTACTATATCTCTTCTCTTTTTTTCTCTCAATTAAACTGTTGCAAGGCACCAAAACTGGGGTTAGCAGACCTGTGTTATTCATTCACACATGACCAAGTCTCACTATACAAAATAAGACCTAGAGTATCAGTGTCATAGGAATTCCTTAAATAACTAATTTGAGATTGACTTTACAAACTTACACAACAGCAGCTGTACTGTCAAATCTGGCTTTGTTTATTTCATTTTTTAATAAGTGTTACTCCCACTTCAATTTTCAAACATCTTTTCTAACAATACCTGCAGACAAATGGGTAGTACTGTTATACTGACTTGTCTCCTCTTCTGTGCTAAGAGAGGCAATAGCTATGGAGAGGTGGATTGTACCATTATGCAGATGAGTGTTCAGTAATCAAACTACAAACTACCAGGGACTAAAATCAGTTTAGATTACAAGAATACTAAAATCTCTACGAAGAGAGAACTTTTTAGTGCAAAGCTTTAATATTTCAGAGGAAAACTGGATTTCTTTCCCATATTTTGTGAGATGCAGTCCCTGGTAGAACCAGCCAGAGATTGTAGGAGGAAAAAAATAAAAAAAAGGAATGTAGTGGGATAACAGAAGTGACATTAATACACGATAAAACAATCTTTATCATACCTGTGATTATGCATGATGTGGTTAAATGAAAAATGGATTTAACATGCGTGCACACAGTGCTCCACTGGGACCCTTGCATAGTTTTGAAAGTAAGCTGATGAGTCTGATTAAATCAAATCAGAAGCTGAAGAACTTAAAAAGACAATAAAGGAAAAACCAGCCTTATAATCACTGACAGAACAACAATGTTACAGAAGGAAACCACTGAGCTGCAAATTGATTGACATAAGCTGGTGAAAACCACTTCAGGGTCACTAGCCTCTTGCTTTAGGAGTTCTGAAGCATGCTTGCTGTCTGACTGTAACTATTCAGGTACAGGGCATCTAGGTGGCTCCAGTGCCAATTATGCAATTTTGACTTAAGTGCCTAGATACACACGCTTTGAAAATTCAGTGCAGAAAAGCAGTAACAAGAGCATGACAAAGGCCATCTTCTAGCATCTCTCTTAGGATCAAAGATCAGAAGAATGGCAACAAACTGTGGCAGGTACAAATTGACCCAGCACTGTAACCCTGGAATGAGGTTTTGGGGCAGCATCTGACCCTCACACCAGCCAGAGCTCAAGCACAGCACAAACAGGAACACAACAAGGTAGCAGCAGAGCTGCCAAACTACAGCTGCTCCTCACAGGTGAAAGAACAGGAAGGCTTTTGCAGCTGGGAAATTACATTGCTGCTGTGTAACTTCAAAGTTGTATACATATATGTATAGATACACACAAATTTCCACAAACACAGTAAATCAAGCACTGCAGGCACTGGGAAGAGTTGCTTTCAGTTGTTTCTTCTATTTTCCTTCTACCTCCACAGCAACTGCTGCTATGTTTATGTATTATATTTTGATTCATTTTGATGTGTATGGAAGGTTCATAGAATCATGGAACAATTTGCGTTGGAAGGGACCTTAAAGATCATTCAGTCCAACTCCTCTGCCATGGGCACAGACACTTTCAGCTAGACCAGGTTGATGCTCCAAGCCCCATCCCATCTGGCCTTGAAAACTTTCAAGGATAGGGCAAAATTGCCTTATAACATCTGAGAATATCAGTCACAAGAGTGACAGCATAGCAGATGGCAGTCTCTGGGTTTGGGGATTTTTGTTCTTGTTTGGTGTTAGGTGTTTTGTGTGGTTTTGTAGGTATTGTTGTTGGGGTTTTTTTAATACCCTGTTAAATTGTTACAAAACAATACCTGATTTATACACATAAGTTAAAAAATACTATATGTGATATTTTGATAATCTCTGGAAGCAGACTCAAAAAGCAGAAGTCAGGCAACGTGTTTTTTCTTGAGATAACCAAAGGGATCACTTACCCTTTGTGTTTAGGTAGATGATAAAGATGGTGAAGAGATGGTACTTATGTGCAGAGAACTGTTTCTTTCCTCTGATATTGAGCTGATATCCATATTTACTAGGAGATCTGGAGACTTAAACTAGGGTGCAGAAAGGTGTAGATCCACTTATATATATATATATTTATAGAACTGCCCATGGTAAGTGAAGATCAGGTATGTGACCATCCAAAAAACTTGGACATTCACAGCTCCATGGGACCTGATGCGATACACCCACGCGTACTGAGAGAATTAGTGTACGAGGTTGCTAAGCCACTCTCTATTGTATCCAAAAGCCATGGCAGTCTGGTGAAGCCCCCATTGACTGGAAAAGGGGAAATATAACCCCCATTTTTAAAAAGGGGAAGAAGGATGATCCTGCAAACTATAGGCCAGTCAGTCTCACCTCTGAACTGGGAAGATCATGGAGCAGATTCTCCTGGGAGAACTGCTGAGACAGAAGGAGAAGACATGAAGACATGTTTGGTTATAATCAACATGGCTTCACCAAGGGTAAATCATGCCTGACAAATCTGGTGGCCTTCTATGAAAAGGTCATGACATCAACAGACAGGGGAAGAGCAACTGATGTCATTTACCTGGACCTCAGCAAAGCCTTCAATACTGTCCCGCATGACACCCTGGCCTCCAAGCTAGTGGAATATGGGTTTGATGGGTGGACCACTCAGTAGATAAGGAATTGGCTCGACGGCCACACCCAAAGAGTGGCTGTCAATGGATCCATCTCCAAGGGGAGGCCAGTGGCAAGTGGAGTCCCTCAAGGATCACTACTGGGACCAGTCTTGTTCAACATCTTTGTTGGTAACATCGACAGTGGCATCAAGTGCTCCTGCAGCAAGTTTGCTGACGACACCAAGCTGTGTGGAAGGGCTGATATGCTGGAGGGGAGGGATGCCATCCAGAGGGACCTGGACAGGCTGGAGAGGTGGGCCCATGCCAACCTCATGAAGTTCAACAAGAACAAGTGCAAGGTCCTACATCTGGGTCGGGGCAATCCCAAGCACTGATACAGGCTGGGTGAAGACTGGCTTCAGAGCAGCCCTGAAGAAAGAGACTTGGGGGTGCTGGTGGATGAGAAGCTCAACATGAGCCGCCAATGTGCGCTTGAAGCCCAAAAGGCCAACCGTATCCTAGGCTGCACCAAGAGGAACGTGGCCAGCAGGTCAAGGGAGGTGATTCTCCCCCTTCTTCTCTGCTCTCGTGAGACCCCACCTGGAATATTGTGTCCAGTTCTGGAGCCCCTATTACAAGAGGGATATGGAAGTGCTGAAGCAAGTCCAGAGAAGGGCCACAAGAGGACTGGAGCATCTCTCCTATGAGGACAGTCTGAGAGAGTTGGGGCTGTTTAGTCTGCAGAAGAGAAGGCTCTGAGGAGACCTTCTTGTGGCCTTCTAGTATCTGAAGGGAGCTTACAAGAAAGCTGGTGAGGGACTTTTTAGGAGGTCAGACAGTGATAGAACCAGGGGAAATGGGTGCAAGCTAGAGGAGGGTAGATTTAGATTAGACATTAGGAGGAATTTCTTTACTGTTAGGGTGGTGAGACAGTGGAACAGGTTGCCCAGAGAGGCTGTGGAAGCCCCATCCCTGAAACCTTTTAGGACAAGGCTGGACAGGGTCCTGGGCAACCTGATCTAGTGGATGGTGTCTCTGCCAGGCAGGAGGGCTGGAACTAAATCATCTTTAAGGTCTCTTCCAACTCTGACAATTCTACGATTCTGTGATTTGCTGTCAAAGCAAATGGTGCCCTTTAAGAAACAGACCAAGAATTAGTGCAGTGTCTTCTTGATTTTGCCCTTGAGCCTGTTGCCAGGTCCAGCACCTCCCCCTCCAAACCCAGACACTGGGAAGCAGTAGCTGCAGAGAGCCCAGGACTGGGAGCACACATGCCATCACTTATACTGGTGCAGCTCAAGCTCTGCCAGGTCCATTATGTCAGAACTTATTTGTTATCATTTGATCTCTTAAAGAAGAATTAAATGGGATGGTATTTAATCACCAGCCTAAGGATTTAGTGACACCCAGCAGAAGTGCTAAACTGAAGAGGAACTGGGGAATGCTGAGGGAAAAAAAAAGGTATTTCTTTTAGTCCTACTTCTCCTGAGTACAAAACAGGATTCCAGTTATTCTGAGTCAGGCACACAGAGCCTCCAAACACATTACTTCACAGTGCTGAATTTTTAAGATTTCCATACAGCTTTTTCAGAGAGCACACACTTGGGTACCTGGAGAATAGTGTAAAAGCGGAGTCTGTAAAACCAGGGATGACTTGTAAGCAAAAATTCTGTGCATTCCTTCTAGAGAATGATTTCTGCTTCATTTTTAGGGCTTTTTTCCCTCCTCCTTGTTAGCTAGCAGGTGAAAAAATACTGGGTAATTTCACATTTGGTTTTGCTCCTGGTCTCTGTGACAGCCAGAACTGCAGTTCAGATAACTTCCAAGCTTGGGCAGCCTCTTTAGGTAAGAATTACTTTCCTTCCAGTTCTTCTCCAGGCTCAGACATTTGCTTTGCAATAGGATCAAGACTTACCCTAAATAAAGGAAGATGTCATTCTAAGAAGGCTGGAATAGTGATTCCCTACACAAAGAAGAAAGGTGCAACTGACACACTGTTATTTTCCCTTGACAATCTGGGGAGAAGCTGTCCTTAACTCTTACAGTTCTAACACACCACACTGCTTTGCCCAGCTATTTATCCTAAGAGGAAGGCAACATTCATAGCAGACTAGCCTCTGATAGTGGATATAGTTGGGGATAGAAATCATCTCAACAACAGTAATTTCACATCTCCTGTTAGGATCACATCCTAATCTTACAGGTTTCTGTGTCATTTGTCAAGCAGCTCTATGCACACAGAGATACACGGTGTGCCTATTGAATCCATGTTGATTTCCCAGAGTTCTTTTCCCTTCTTTTATTGGCTAAACCAAGGATAATGCTGCAGTATAAAAAGTCACAAGGACAACAATGAAGAATGGCAACAAATATCATTCTTGGTTGGTTGGTGGGTTTTTTTCCATTTTAAAGAAAGACCAAACTTTACAAACCTTTAGAGAAAAAAAAATACTGCTCATTCAGTATGAAAAATCATGTTTCACCATTCCATCCCCAAGCTAAAGGATGGAAGTCCTTCTTCATAACTACTCACAAACAATAACATTTCTTTCTCCATCACATGGTGCTGATAATTCCACTAAAATCCAACTTCTTTGGCAATCTAGCAGTGTAAGAATTTACAGTTACATTAGAAATTAAAATTCACATATCTAGACTATCACCCATTTTATGTTTATCAATATAAGTCATTTACTCTGCTTTGCAACTCATACTTCCTATTGATAGCATATTCAACATTGTTTTCCTATACTTAACTGTAAATGGGGTGTATTTTTATGTGTGTGGCTTGGGAGCTTTGTGTGTGAGTTTGTTTAGGTTCTGGTGGGATTTCTGTTTTTTTCATTTGTAGGGGATGTGAGGGCTGGCTTTTTGGGTGGGTTTTTGTTTGAATTTTTTGTGTGTGGTTCTTTTTTTCAGTACTCCCAACACTTTGGTTTTCCACCTTTGTAGAACTACTCTGCATAGGAAGGAACTCAATGCAAAAACATTACACAGTGTTAGACTTGTCATGAATGAAAGTCAAGCCACAAGCCAAGTAACTTGATTGGCTGTATCAAGTCCTACCGTCACCATACCTTCTCCGTACCCATTTCTGATACCATGAGATGTTAGTCCTGTAATAATTGCTTCAGTATGTAAAAATCAAGCCTTTAACTCCAAAGCTGCCATTAACAGATGTGAGCATTCAGCATCCTAGAAGGTAAAGCAACAGAGAAATATGTCTCTGATCGTCTAAATACAAGTAGCAAGGCTAGGCTGTACAGTCCTTACACCTCCAACTTAGTTACAAAGAACAAACTATTAGTGTTTAAACTTACAGCTGTAACATACTCTGATCTAATATTTTTCTTTCAAGCAAAACTACTGCTGATCTTCTTTTGGATAACTATATGTGATGTATACATTACAAAACATTAAGAACAAGATTTGAGCTCGAGACTCCTTAAAACACCAGCAAAATGATCAAAGTACTTCTAAGAAATACCACAACGTTATAAAAAGAGCTATAAAGGAACCATTCTGCCTTCTGCATTTCAGGAAATACCATCTCATCTTTGCTTCCAGAGATTAAATATTCAGAAAGACCAGGCCCCACAAAGAAAATGTGGAGCACTCGGAAAGTCCCTGGGAAGTAAACTCACATCAGCCACAAATATTTATTTATTTATCAAGACTTCCAGAAGGGAATAAGTAATTTTGGTGTCTGAAAGTCTTCAGAATGTCACTCCTCTTTACTTAACACCTTGAGGGTCACCCACAATTACAAGTCCTTGTTGAAACTTTAATGCTTTTTATCTTCCACAATGCTAAAAAGCATTGACCAATTGAAAACATGGCACATTAGAAATATTTTACTACAATCTATCCCAATGAACTGCTCTTTATCAAACTTGACATTTCTGTTACAAGCACCACTGCAATTATGTGCCATTTCACAGGTTTTCCATGAAATAATGCAGTTCAACCCCAAAATCTTTCAAAACAAATTATAGTCAAACATTACTTGTGTGCGTAAGGAAGTAGAGAGCCCAAGGGCATAAATAAGATTAAGATTCATCTTCATCCTTCTCTTCCAGTTCCTCTCCTCAGAAGGCTGGGAGTCCTCCAAAAGAGAGATTAAAAAAAGCAGCAGAATATTCTTTCTCCATTCCCAACACAGAAAAATCCCTCCAAAAGTGAACACACCTTGCACAAAAGAGCCAGC
Source organism: Galbula dea (assembly GCA_013399015.1). NCBI lineage: Eukaryota > Metazoa > Chordata > Aves > Piciformes > Galbulidae > Galbula > Galbula dea. Next base: position 76,725 of record VWZX01005687.1, read on the forward strand.
TCTTGCACCTCTGAGTGCTCACAAGGATAACTGCAGTCCTGGAGGCAGAGAGGCATGGAGAACTTGGAGCTTCTGAAGGCACAGAGGACGTAAAGGTATCTCCCCAAAAGAGGCTCAAACTAAGTCAACGCTGTAAATTTCCTCCACAAGGACTCTAGTAAAAAACATTTATGGAAAGAAAAGTCTGCAAGTTTCTACTCAAGAGACAGCTAAAGAAAGGAGTACCAAATGTCAACAAACATCAACATCCTGTCAGGGTTTATTTGTTTATCACATTGGACTCCACTGAGAACATCTATCAATCTCTGACCAACTTTCATCCATCATTACAGGAAGATCACATCTCTACAGCAGAAAGTTATAACTGTGTGTCCTTGCTCTATCATTACTTTGGATTTCCTACTGCCTGCCCTTCAAACATGTTAATGCCAAAGAAAGAAGTTGACAGCAGTAATGCAGTATCAGTGTGAAAACACGATGTTAGATCAGGACTATGAATTGCACACAGAATCTAGACTGGAAGTTCCCTCTATCCCCAAAGGTCTTTGTAATCTGTAAGACTGCAGATATTACCTACCAGCTTAGAAAAGGAAATTATTACCTGTCATTTTCTATTATTTTTGCAGAACACAACCAAAGAAAACAGATGGAATACGTGTTTTATCTTCACTTCAGAATCAGAAGATTAAAAGACCCACAACACTAACATTATGTCTGCTGATGAAAGAAAGGGAGTTCAAAACTTCAGCCCTTCCTTTCAAAAGGAAAAAAAAATACCAAACAAAACCCCCAAATCTCCCAAAAAACAACACAGAAAACCCCAACCAACCAACACAAAACAAAACAATCCCACAAAAAACACCAAACCATCCTGTTCTGACTCTTCTCCGCTAAAGAACATAGCTTGTACTCTATCCTGCCTGCCTGTACTTAATTACCTGCTGATGTACGTGTGAAATGGGTGTTGTACAAAGACTGACCTCAATCAACAGCACTGACAGAGCTAACTGCCAAGTGACAGTGCTGCGTCTTCATAACAGAAACTGGCAAGGAAGTAAAAAAATAATCCCAGTCACCAGAGACAGCCCAAAAACAAAACCTGAAGAAACTGAAGAACTTGAAATTCAACAGTATAGGCCACCATTACATGTGGAAAAGGATAAGTACAGGATCAGAGTCAAATGAAGGGAGGAAAATTAAATAATTCAAAAAACCACAACAGTTTGGAGAAGGTCCTGTGATCCACTTTGATTGTTACATACATTTATTGAGGTTCAGTTCAACAAGAACACTTCATTAGTTAATTTTGTGCCTTAATTTCTAGAGAGTTACTTCTTGTTTAGGCACAAAAAATTGCCCAAGAGAAACATTCTTATTTAAGTTGCCTATGAAAACCAATCAAAGGTTTGGGGAGATTTTCTTTTGGTTGGTTTTCTTTTTTAATTTGGGAAAGTGGCACGAAAAAATAGTGTAGGACCTGCTTTTGCCAGTGTCCTTAGCCAAGAATCCTTGTGAATGAAGATACCATTACCTAAGCGGTATTAATTTACAGAAGAAACCCAGGCCATTGCCACATAACAGAAAAGCATTAGAAAAAAAATGCATTAGGACATTCTGGATATTATAGAACCCCAGTGCAGCCAACACTTCTTTACTACACACTACTCATTTGTTTGTACTGATTACAGGCAGTTTTAATCTCTCTTGAACTACTGCAATTTGTATAATTTATCCCATGAGTAAATGGAAGACACAACGACTATCAAATACACAAGCTTCTAAGAAGCCAAATGTCCTCCTCTAAAAAAATAGAAGTGAAGGGAATGACATTTTAAAGGAGATTATAAACACAATATAGTCATTTTCACATGGCTATCTGTAGCAAGTACATGGAAGAAAATAGTACTTAAATGAACTAGCAGAATGTAAACTGCATTTTTTTCCTCATTTCCATCCTATAATAATACTTTAAAACAAGAAGTGTTGTGCTGCTTTTATTAGTCTTTGTCTTCAGAGGGAGAAAGCCTTTATTTTGGCACACAGCACATATAATCCAACGAGCGCGTGACAAGAGCCACACTAAAAAAAAAAAGAATGAAAAAGCATTTTTCTTATTTTCCTGTCTTCTTCCATACTGCAATTGCATTGAATTGTTGTCCTGGTTTGGGTTAGGACAGAACTAATTCTTTTCAGTGATTTTACTTTTTAGTTGAAGCTCCTCTGAGAAACTGCACTTTCTGAAACTAACAGCATGTCTTCATAGACTCTGCCGGCTTCTAGCAGTGATAAGGCCTAATGTTTAGATTTACTACCAGGGATTGGTGTGCAAAGCAAGGTCACTGCTAAATCTTGTGTCTCAAGTAAGAGGGTGCAGGGTAAAGGTTGCACCTTCAGGGAGGAGCAGACAGGACAGGTGACCCCAAACTGTTCAACTAAAGATTCCATCCCATATATGTCAGATTTGATATTTAAACTGGGGGTCAGTCCCCCCTTGCTAGATTGTTCTCCTTTGCAAGATTACTCTCCCTTCTTGGTTCCTTCTTCTCCTGCACTTCGGTGCTGCTGAGGCCTACTGCCACAGTATCAGTGGTGACATAGTTAACATCGGGGGGGGTTGGGTTCAGTATTGGGTTCTGTACATATTTGTATATATTTTATTTATCATTATTATTATTATTACAGTAGTTTTAGTTTTATTTTCCAATCCACAAGTCTCTCTGTCTCTCTTACACCTTTCCCTTCACATGATGGGGGATGTGATAACAGGGAGAGTCTCTCATTGGGTTGGTGGTTGGCCTAGCCTCAACCCTCAACAATTGTTTACTTAATATTTTTTAAGATCAAGAACATACGCAGTTAGGAGAGTCCAACACCATCTACCGCAATTAAATACTGAAATAATAATAATTTGTATTAAAGAAGAAACAAAAAGATAAACCTTCTGCAAGAAAAACAATTCTCATTTAGAAAGAAGGGGACAGGCTCTTTTACATCCTCCTGACATTTGTCAGTCTTTCAAGATGTGAAAGATTATATTAACTAATAACTTCTTTAAAAAACAAAAAAAAACACTCAGCAGAGGAGCATAAATCACCTCTTGAGCTAGTTTATAGAACTATGACTGCAGGCAAGAATATCTTCTATCAACTGAGGAATGCAGTGATTTGACTATTCACTTGACAACTCCCTAATGGTATTATTCCCAAGTTTTCTCAGACGATTTTTCAACAAGTAAGATGTTCCCCTTTTAACATTAACAGTCATTGCCAAGTTCAGAACATGAAGTCACAAATCCCCACGAGATAAATGGGTTCAATTTTGGTATTTCTGCCTGTACTTAATCATAAGTCTTGGAACTCAGGTTCAATTCCCGCATATCTCCATTTCCTTTCTTGTGAGTTTCCATCAGGTAATACCTGACAAAATAAGATTGTCTACATAGACATCAATGGAAAGAATAGTTTTTCAAAAGGAGGCAAAGTATGCACATCACTGAAATGGCACTAAGCTCAAGAGAAAAATACTTTCTTTGTCCTTTCAGAAAAGTTTTAGACCTGAGTTTTTTTCAGATGTGCTTCCAAGTAACTACAGGTAAAAAGAGTAGGTTCCACCAATAGCTGTGTTTTCAGGACATAAAAATATTTTAAACATTTTAGATTCCATTTGGGTCAAATATAAAGTACTTTTCAAATCCTAGTTTAAGATTTCTTTTCCCCCATTGAATTTACACACATGCAATGAAACAGATCTTTTAATTATGTGAAATTTATACAGTAAAAAGTTCTGAGATGTCAAAGAGGAAGTCATAGATGGGGAAGTGAGTGCAACAGGCAGAATGAAGAGCATTAAGTGCAGATTTTGATGAAAGCCAGCAGTAAGGAAGGTAGATAACCAATAGCATAAAAATGCAAGTACAGGACAATCAGCATTTATTAAGCCAAGGGGGAAGAACAAGTAACTTACCACCTGCACTATTTATATTCTTGTCTTCCTGCAGGTGAGAGACTAAAGGAGAATGGTTAAAAGGAGAAATTTAAACTGTGGATATTTACAGGGAGGTTTTTTCCAAAGACTTGAATGAGAAGCTCAACATGAGCCACCAGTGTGCGCTTGCAGCCCAGAAGGCCAACCGTATCCTAGGCTGCACCAAGAGAAGCATGGCCAGCAGGTCGAAGGAAGTGATTCTCCCCCTCTACTCTGCTCTCGTGAGACCCCACCTGGAATATTGTGTCCAGTTCTGGAGCCCCTATTGCAAGAAGGATATGGAAGTGCTGGAGCGAGTCCAGAGAAGGGCCACGAGAATGATCAGAGGGCTGGAGCACCTCTCCTACAAGGACAGACTGAGAGAGTTGAGATTGTTCAGTCTGCAGAAAAGAAGGCTCTGAGGAGACCTTCTTGTGGCCTTCTAGTATCTGAAGGGAGCGTACAGGAAAGCTGGTGAGGGAGGAGGTCACATAGTGATAGAACTAGGGGAAATGGGTGCAAGCTAGAGGAGAGTAGATTTAGATTAGACATTAGAAGGAAGTTCTTCACTGTTAGGGTGGTGAGACAGTGGAACAGGTTGCCCAGAGAGGTTGTGGAAGCCCCATCCCTGGAAGCTTTAAAGACAAGGCTGGATGGGGTCTTGGGCAACCTGATCTAGTGGATGGTGTGCCTGCCAGCCACAGGGGTTGGAACTAGAAGATCTTTAAGGTCCCTTCCAACTCTGACAATTCTATGATTCTATGACTTTGGAGTAAAAAGGGCTTTCACAGGGGATGAAGACCAGCATCAAGAGGCAGTCTGCCTTTACAGCCTAAAGCATTACCTGCAAGATGCGTACTGGCTGTGAATGGTCTCAAAAGAACCCTTGGTGCATTTTCTTCAAGTTGTAACAGGTCTAATATAACTGATGTATTAGCATTTAAAATTCACAATATCAAAATGCAACTTACTTACAACGGATGCCTTTTAAAAAAGTCCAGTGCTTTTTTTTTTCCTTAAGACTCTATATGGCCCACAAAAGACCAAGCACATATTTAATAAACAGAAAACCATCCATCATTTCTTTCAGCAAAAGAGGATAACAAAGCAGAAAAGGAGAGTTCCTCAGACCTTAATTACATCCCTAATTCATGCAGATACATATGCTCTTTCTCCAAGTTCAACTAAATAATTGTATTATATTTCTCGTCTATTTTTGGACTTCAACATAACCAGTGTACTGAAAGACAAGAGCAGGAGGAATACTCCCCACATTAGTTAGAATTTATAGTGTTTGAATACTGTGATAAACTAAGTGACAGACAGCTCATTCCCTCAGAGGAAGCCAATTTCTTCCTTCTAACTATCAACATATTTCATATTCTCAGCTTTGATAAGATCAATGGTTACATCTAAATTAACTGAAACTCCAGTTTTAGTCTGAAGTCCTTTAAATACTCTCAAATCTGTATACAGAAGCATCCTCTATGGTCTAAGGAAATTAGAACTATCAATGTGGAATAACCTGCATCTCAATATCTGCAAGGCAGAAGAGTCCCTGTTATTATTTACCACCATTCAATCAAAACTCAGTTCAAAGGCTCCAATATTTCAAAACAATTCACCAGATATGTCTACAACGCAAGTATTAAGAAATATTTTGTAAATTACAGTTTAGATGTGGGGCCCTTAAAAAAGACAGCAGAAAACCCCCACTTTATCTCAGATGAAAAAAAAGTCAAACATGGCAATAGAACTAGTAAAAAAGATACACGCATGTTTATGCAAGTTTACAGACACAGAGAACTTCACAACTTCATTACAAAAGCATTCAGCTCTTGATAATAAATTTCCTTCAGATTTCAGTGACAATGGAGGGCACTGAATTCATGTGTGACTACATCCTAGCAGTAATCCCTTGTAAGCCTTCTGGACAGGTTTCCCTCATTTGGGAGATCTCATGTCATTCCCAGCACACACAGCGCATGAGCTCATTTCAGCTGCTTAATAGCAATGACATGTGATTACTGAATTTTCATTTGCTTAAAATGAGCCTCTATCGCTCAGGCCCTCTAAATAAATTTATCAGATGCTTAACATGGACACTAACCTGAAAGGACTTTGACAATCCCAACTCCTAAACTCTGACCCTAGATTCCCAGCAAACTTCAGTAACCACCAGCAACTCAGTCCACCTCAGGGACGAAGTTTAAGTATTAGCTTGTGCTTAGTAGTTTAGCATGTGAAGTGGTATGACCTTAAACATGCTCTCCTCAGTACCAACACAAGGAAGCTGTGCTGGGAGAAATTCAGGTTGAATGCTAAGAAGTAGTTCTTTACCCAGGCAGTGGTAGAGCATTGGAACAGGTTCCCGAGGGAGCCTGTCATGGCACCAACTCTTACGGAGTTTAAGAAGCACTTGGACGATGCACTTAGGCACATAGTGTGACTTTGGGGTTCTCCTGTGCCTAAATAGGAGTTGGACTTGATGATCCTTGTGGGTCCCTTCCAACTCAGGATATTCTATTCTATGATAATGGGTTTATTCCTTTTGCCATCAAATTCTCCACACAGCCTCTTACATCAATTGATCTTACAGCACTTTATAAGAGAATCCTGCACTATTTGCCCAACTTCAGCTGAGCGCAGAGCAGTGAAGGGCTAGATATCCACTAAATAATACAAGCCACCTTTGCATTTTTCAGGCCTGGGCCTCAAATAAAGTCCTCCCAGGCTTTAATCAGTCTTCCTAAAGGACTGGTAATAAGATGCTGTAGATATGGATTAATTGCTATCGACTATTCTAGGTGGTTCCGTTTTCCTTGTATTAAATAGGATCAAAGGATCATGGGATTGTCAGAGTTGGAAGGGACCTCAAAGACCATCCAGTTCCAACCCCCCTGACTGGCAGGGACACCATCCACTAGATCAGGTTACCCAGGGCCCCATCAAGTCTTGTCTTAAAAGCTTCCAGGGATGGGACTTCCACAACCTCTCTGGGCAACCTGTTCCACTGCCTAATCACCCTCATAGTGAAGAACTTCTTCCTAATATCCAGCCTAAATCTACCCTCCTCTAGCTTACACCCATTTCCCCTGGTTCTAATATATGCTGATCATCTCAATTGTGCTCAAACTTTGAAAAAAATTGTGCTTTAAAGCTGCAGTACAGGACACCCCTCAAGATCCTCACTGTGTCCAGCTGGAAAAAGTTGCATCGAATCCTGAGGCAGGGGAATGTTCTCAGATGTAACTGCTATCACACTAAAATGTGCTGCAATCAAATGCCAAGCAGATCTTGTGTTCATGAGTTCCCATAGATCTAGAAGCCATATCTTCAGCATTGAAGCTTATTTGGAAGCCTAAATTTAGATGCTGAAAAGTTACTAAATTTATATGCAGAAATGAAGGCACATTTGGTCTTTATTTTGGGGAAAGCTCTGTTTAAATTTAGATTCAGAAGCTCAATGCAAATAATCGTGCTTTGTTAAGAAGTCCTAGTAACTACCAATTCTTTTCTGCATGCTGATACAGAAGAAGGCTTCCAATCAATCTTCTTTCTCAGCTTCCTTGTGTTTGGAAGTAGCCTTTAGCTGGACGGTCATTCACCACACTGACAATTGATGACCATAGGGCTAGATACACATTAAACTGCTTGAAGCCCACAACACATTTAGTAACAATCATCTGCTGGTTTTGATGTGGATGCCAAAAAAACCCCAAGCATTGAGAGAGTAAATTAGCTGGCTTTGAAATTCCTTCATTGCTTCATAGCACAACATGTCCAGGACCTTGTGCGCATCATCAGAATCTCTGGTGTGTTAATGGCTGTTCCCATCAAGCCTGCCTCTGCCCCAGATGAGACAGAAACAAAAGCCTTATCAGAGGAGGACAATAGATGGTCCCTGGCAAAGGGGGATACTTTATATTCAACTGGCAAAGAAACAGCCCAAACTAGCTATAAAGCTTTCACAATAGGAACAGAGCCGGGGGCGGGGGGGGG
>VWZX01005687.1:84810-101232 GCA_013399015.1 Galbula dea
GGGGGGGGGGAGGGGGGGAAGACAACCCAGTACAGTTCTGAATTGGGATACAGATGCTGGCCTATTAGTGTAACACAATTATCCAAATGCTACCAAACTAAAGCAAGGTTATACGCACTCAGAAAGGGCAGATATGCAACTCAGTCTTAAATTTTCTTAGAGAAGATGATTAAATGAGTATTTGCTTTTAGCTTCTCTATTTTGTGCTATAAAAATCTGCCCTTTACTTTCCATACGAACACATTCTGGCTGAGTAAGGTAGAAAACAAAAGTGCCTGGAACAGAGCTGTGGTGCTTGAGGGCGCAAAGCAAATGAAGTCTCTCCTTCCCCAAGACATACACTTATGGCACCTATTAGGCCACACATGTTTAGTTAGTGAAAACCCAGAATATTACCAGAATAATTACTGTCACTAGCCAAGGAAAGAGACAAGAAGATCCAATTGCATCCAGCTGTGGAGCCCCTTTTACAAGAAGGATATGGAAGTGCTGAAGCAAGTCCAGAGAAGGGCCATGAGAATGATCAGAGGACTGGAGCATCTCTCCTACAAGGACAGATAGAGAGAGTTGGGGTTGTACAGTCTGCAGAAGAGAAGGCTCTGAGGAGACCTTCTTGTGGCCTTCCAGTATCTGAAGGGGACGTACAGGAAAGCTGGTGAGGGACTTTTTAGGAGGTCAGACAGTGACAGAACCAGGGGAAATGGGTGTAAGCTAGAGGAGAGTAGATTTAGATTAGACATTAGAAGGAAGTTCTTCACTGTTAGGGTGGTAAGACAGTGGAACAGGTCGCCCAGAGAGGTTGTGGAATCTCCATCCCTGGAAGCTTTTAAGAGAAGGCTTGATGGGGTCCGGGGCAACCTGATCTAGTGGATGGTGTGCCTGCCAGGCAGGGAGGTTGGAACTAGATGATCTTTAAGGTCCCTTCCAACTCTGATGATTCTACGATTCTATCAGTAAAAGGGACGGGCTGGAAAAAGGGGAACAGAGGTTCTGTGACGTCCTCCAGTTCTTTGACATAAGCAGTCTAGCACGGCTGATCAGATCTGAGCCATCTCAATTATCCAGAAATAGGTTCAACTCAACAGGTACATTGCTAAACATGCAATAACATTCTCTGTATCTGGATTTTCAGCCTGGAATAAGCAAGCTTGTCCTAGATTCCCTTCTCTTTTTCCAAAACAACTGCTTAAAAATTTTCAAAATTATCTTGTATAATGTGCTTAGACAAGCACTCGGACAACTCTGTTGCAGTCTGTAATGGAACAGCACAAGTTTCTTGTATATACTAAAAAATAATGCTTCGCCCCCCAATCCCAAATCTGAATGTATATTTTTTTAGGATTACATTTTACAATTTTAAATTCCTTCTGGTCTCTTCCCTGCAGCTTTGAGACCAATAGTCAGCTTAATGAAGTTCCATTAAAGCTACTTTATTTTGTGGTGGTACTGAATGCCATCACTCCCAGTAGGGCTGAATGAGATGCACTTCGGGGCTGTCATTGTCTCCTCTGTGTGCTTAAGCACTTTTGGATAGAGCAGCAAAAAAGGATCCACTTTTCTGAAGACAACATGGCTTCTATGTGGGTGGCACAATTTCAAACTCTTTCCAACATCTCAGTTTTCCTTAAGTGAAATACTTCTCATTCTTCAGTGAAAGGTAAAATTTGTTTAAGAGTAATTGCTCTCCACTAGTGGTGTCTGTCACTCACAGGATGTGACTCTCTCCTGTGGCAACATGATGGACCCCCACAGACAGACATTACAGCCCTACCACCAGAACAGCACAAGCAAGCCAGGATGCAGATGGATAGAGCATCAGCCACCCTGTTACCTTATTCCCTCTCTCTCACACACCTACTTTTTCTTTTCTAAAGCTTGAGAGAAAAACAACTCAGGTCACACTACTACTGGGTACCCTGAAGCCAGCTCATAAATAAGAACAGTTACCTTCAGGCAGATGATGTACACTTGAGTTCCAATTTCACCTCATTCAGTGATTATTATTTTCTTACTCCCAGGCATTGTTTTGCTATTTCATAGTAACAATTTTAACCAGCAAAAACATTTAGCATCTTAAATTCACCAGGCAGTCAAAATTTCCATGAAGTCTATTTTTTGTTGTGTGCAAGGAAAGCAGAATCAGCCTACACTGACTCCAACATAATTCCGACACAGAAATAACACTGTTTCTGAAGGTACCTGTTTCCTTTCAACCAGCAACATTTCTCCTCTCCATTTCATATTTTGGCTCAAAGAAAGTCTTATGCTATTTTATCAACCTTGTTCACCTCTCTTACAGGTGTTTTCCTTTCAGTGCCTCATCAAAGCAAGGAATTGCTATTTAAATACTCCTGCATCCCATCCTCTGACAAATTTTCTGATGATTGCATTAATCCTTTTTCTGCTGTTCATTACATGTTTGTGCTCCAGCAATGGCAGAGTTAAGCTTCAGTTCAAACACCATTTTCAAGTAGGTGCTGAGAGTATAGTACACAGCACTTAGATGTCTGGAGAGCTAAAGATATTCCATCAAACTGTGGTTAATGTCAAGTTCTGCTTCTCAATCACACTGATCCTGCAAACCAGAGGCTAATTACTTTTTTTTTTTAAAGTGTAAAAAACCCTCAAGCATGTTTTAGTCTGCTAGTACATACAATTCTGATTTGAAAACAAAACTCCCAATTCTTTCATAGGTTAACTTTTTATAGCTTCATCCCTATTCTGACTACAGTACTATTATAAATGTGTTTGGGAGAAGATTATTATTGAACTTTCATCTTTTCATTAGTTTTTCCTGTTCAAATACACAGCTATGGTCTGGTTCTTTGCTGTGAAAATTTCATATTTGCTTGGAATTCCAACAGAAGATACTTATTTTCATGGGAGATTTATTTTTTAAAAGCAATTCAGTGCTTGAAATGTAAGCCCTTGAGAGCTGACAAATACACCCCCCCCATATTTAACTGAAGTATTTCTACAGGCATTTTATAAACCCCTAATCCTCCTCCTGTGACACCATGAAGAGCTGCACAAAGATGGTTCCTGTTTCAGCCCTGTCATGGACCCAGCCACCTACCACATCACAGGGATCTGCCTTCACCATCAATGTGACAATAGCTAAGCTATAACAAAGAGACCAACTTCCCAACTGTCTCACTAACAGCCTCGGGCAACCTCATCCATGCAAATCTGGAATCACTCTTACTTTGGGGGAATTCCCCCCTCTAGCAGGTTAGATTGTGTGTGGTTTTACAGTTTCAGGATTCTACAGCAGTATGATGCCTCCAGCACTGTCCCTACATCAACACCATCAGGGGAGAAAATGTGCACTGGCTGAGCAAGGAGAACACAGACAGGAGCTTTTAGACATCTCCTTTGCAATAAATAAAAGATTACACAGAAGAGTGGAAAGAAACCCATAGTTAAATGAGGTACCTTGCCACAGCTTAAAAGTACAAAAATATACGTTTGAACACAGAAGAGAAAAGGTTAATCCTCTCTCCACAATCAGACAGGAGGAGGCTTCAAGGTTCCTTTATCCATCCTGTTGTTCCCATTTATTCCATCTGTCTCACCCAGTTTGGTTCCCATGCACAGTAGTTTTCTAAGAGACGAGAGAGATGATAAAAGATACAGTATCCTGTGGAAGTTTCTAAACCTATGGAACATTTGACCTTTTAAAGGTATGTGCATGTTCAACAAGAAATTAGTTCTGTTAAGAACCAACCCTGATGTCAGAGAACTGACCTTTGCTTTCATCTATACAAAGTGACTTTGTACAGGAGATCTCCATAAACATCTGAATTAATTTGTGCAAAGGATAATTTTTGTTTCTTTTTAAGAATTTTAAATATCTGCATAAAGGTTCAGTGAAGAAAAGCATTTTCTGAAGCATGGACTTGAGAAAAAATTCATTTCCACTGAACTTAAAGGAACTAAAGTACGTGTTAAGTGCTTCTCTGAATGTCAGCCAAGATGTGCATAACAGCTGACAGTGGGAAATGAAACAGGGCTTCACTCCATAAATACATTTATAAAACGCATATAGCTTTCTTATGGAACATATCTGTCCAGACTTTGGTACCTGATCATATGGTCAGAAATTTGCCTGCCCTACTGTAAAGAAACATCTGGGAAATACCCTGCACAACAATCATCAAAAATAAATAAGTGGCAATTATCATTAAAATTAGACTACATCTAAATCAGTAACTTTACTCAGACATTGTCAAGCCATTGTGTAAAATGTTTTCCTCTAAATGGTACAGAGAAACTTCAACAGCTGAAAATAATTTTTCAGGTGGAATGTGCTTGCTCAGTTTCTTATAGCAGTGTCAGTAAGGGAAACATTAGAAGGTTTTCTCCTCTCAAGAGGTGAAGACGGAAAAATAGAAAACAAAGCACTTCTAAGCCACAAGCCCTTGTGGGCTATGACACACAGGAGGAATGACAAATGGCAAATCTACCCAATGAGCATCATGTCCCAAATTCTGAAGACTGCAAGGGTGCTCTAGAAAAGCATCTTCACAGAAGAAAGAAAACCTTAACCAAGGCATTCATTAGCATACAAAATCTACACAACCAGACTCCAAATGCACGGTTGAAAGTACTCTGGGTGAGAATGTGTATTTTTATACAATTTCTCAGTCTGTTTTTGTCTACATTGTCTCAATACTGAACCTGTTTAGACCTTGATCCAAAACAGGGCTGCATAGCCAAAGGTACATTCCAGAAAAGGTTCAGACACATACTACTGCCCCTGAAAAGAGAAAGGATCTGTAGTGCATTGGCACTGCTATCTTGATTCAGGAGTTAAGGTCCTAATGGAAAAAAGTACAAGAGGAAAAACAAGCTTTATTTTAGGTTTGACTACACAAAACTACCAAGTTAAGAGTAAAGCCTAAAACCTCAAATGTAAGTTTAAAAGCACCCTCTAATTCAAAGTCAGTCTGTTCAGACTGGCACCAACAGTTCTGTTACTGCTTGCTAAAATCTGCATTTATGGCAACAGCAGTAATTTCCTCCTTCCCTTATACCAGGTAAGATGAATGTGCTGATCTCCACATCAGCTGCAAGGCTAAGTCTAAATTTGGATCAACCAATTGAGTCAGAAAGTTGCCTGGAGTCCAAGAAGGAGATTACCACATTGCTCTAAATTACTTACAATTTTCTACCCATAAATAACTGTCCTCTTACTGATCTCTGTTCCATGTGCACAAAAAGAAATGAAACTCATAACCTGAATATAGAATAAAAAATTAAATTGTCCCATTCTAGTTTGTGGTGCATTGCTTTGTTTGTTTATGTTTTAATTTATTTTTCTCTTCACAGCTGTAGCCTGCAGATGTGTTTCCCATTCCACATCTGTCAGTTAATATTAATTCTTGTGGTCATAAAAATCTCTTTATGTTCAAATGCTTGTGGCTTGTGGAGCTGTTCTACCCAAGTGAACAGTTTGGGACCATTTCTCAATTTAGTAGATAAAAGGGCAGATAGCTCTAAATGGAAGCAAGTTCCAGTCAGCCAGAACAAGAGAGAAATTCAGAGAACAACCGGAACGCTAAACTCTATTCTGTTCCATCTGTCCAAATTTATAAGGATTAAGACAACTCCAAACATACACGTGCATACACACATATGCATTCAAATATAAGTATGAAGGGGCCAGGGAGAAGTCCCCAGTTATGTAATGTCACAGTAAAAGTGGTCTTCCTGATCACCTTCATCTATCTTGTTTTCTGACAAGCTAATTATTTTTACTTGCTTCTGGAAAAGAAGTTTGTGGACTGATTCTCTAAAGGTAAGTACACATGTTCTGTGTCTGTCACATGCTATCAAATGGTTAGAGATTTTTATTACAAGCTTGTTGATTCAGCCTGTATCTGCTATATTAAAAAGTCCTCAAGTAAGAGTTGTAACAGGAGAGGTTTAGAGGTTTCATTGGTTTTTTTTGTTTGTTTGCTTGGTTTAAAACAAACAAACAAACAAAAAAGTACTTTTTTCCCTGTCAGGCTGTAAGTATCTGAAACTCTTCTCCAAAACCAGGTCACAGAAGTTAAAAAGTTTCAACTGAAGAATGCAAGAGATTTTGCCTGACATTTCACAAATGAAATACCTCCAGTTTTAAGAGACATCACTCATCAGACTGCAGTACACCTTTCCACTTTGTCTTCCAGGATGGGCACAGTAACATGGAGTAAGAGAAAAAAGTAATAATAAAAAAAATCACAGAATCATTACGGTTGGAAAGGACCCTCAAGATCATCTAGTCCAACCGATAGCCCTACACTACTCTTACCCCTAAATCATCCCCTGAAGAAACACATCTATCCTCTTCTTAAAAACCTCCAGGGATGGTGACTCCACCACCTCCCTGGGCAGCCTATTCCTACAAGCATTACAGAGAATGCAGAATCTTACTTAGTTTGCCCTCTCTTCCTTCTCATGATTTTGTTCCTCCTCCTTGAAAAAAAGTGCTTCCAAGTCCTTTGAGGCTTTTTCACCCAGGTAAGTCCACTGGCTACAAAGCTCCTTCAGAACTCATCTGCCTTTCTCTGTACAGAACCCCACATTCCTCTCGTGATTCCTGACCAGGTCTTGACCCTCAAAAGCCATATACCAGTTTTTCTTTTCCCCATGTCTTTTGTCAATGAAAGATTCATAACAGGAACCTTGACTTGCCGAGAACAGCTGAGCTCTTCCCGCAAAGTTGGTCCTCAGTTGGGCAGCAGCGCACTCATTTGGCTGGAATAAAAATGATGAAGATAGCCCCTGCTCTCCTCTGATGATTAATATTATCACAGAGTTGATGTTTCACTAGCAGCAGACATGGATTTATTTTTAATTTTTTTTGCTTTTGTTTTAGTTCCACAGCAGTGTTACTTGCTACAGGGTAAGTGAGCAGCACTGCAGAGTGAAAGGATGATTTGGAAAAAGAAAGCATGACATAATTGTACTCTTCCTTTCTAACAGCAATAAAATATTAATTTAAGCATCTTGCTTTTAAAAAAAAAAAAATAAATTCCAAATACAGAAGGTCATTTACAAGAACCATTTTTGAAGAATTTTCATGAGATTCCCTGCTGTTTTAATTAGCAGAGTTCGAGAAAAAATCCTGCCAAAGTTGATACTGTTACTATGGAGTTAACCATCCCTGGAGGACTTCCCACAGACATCCCCTTAAATTAGCCAAGCTCCTAGTATTGTAATACTGCAAGAGTTTGAGGGAAGCAACCAGACTGTTTGCTACCTGTTTCAGCCATTTTTCCTTGCATTAGCTGACGGAGATGAGCTATGGCAAAGAAGAATCCTAGGAAATCCACCCAAAGACAGGATTCCTCCAGAAAATCATCCCAGATATTACTGCTCATTATTTGAGTTACACACTCAGTGCCTCCCCTGTTTTTAAACATCACTCATTTGCAATCAAGCACTATTTACTTAGTGATAACTAGGCAAAGCTCTAAGTTGGGTGGCATCACAGCAATCTATTCTGTATGCAGGAGCAGGCTCTCTCTGCCAGCTTCCAGTACTACAGCTCAACACAAAGCTAGTTTTTCCCAACCTCACTTGCACCTTCTCATGGATAAAGGCAAGTGAAACATGCTGCTGCTACTTTGTTTGAAAAAAATAAATCTTCAATATCTGCAAAACACCAAGTCATAGTCCTGTAACAAGGTACTTCTGAGCCAACAAAAAGCCACGGTCAAAAAGGACACATTAAGCACATAATAGCCCTTTAAAGAACACTAGAATCTACAGCCAGATTCTCAAGTAGAAACCTCATGTATTACTAAGCTTTTATTTCAGTCAATCCAAAGACACTCTTCAACACTACACTCTGATGTTGAGAAATCCACACACAATCTAATTCCACTGTCTTGATGCAACAGGTACAACATACAAGAAAAAATTTAGGAGTCTGTGGTTTTTTGTCAACCCTTCCCACAATTAATTCAGATTTCCACCTTGCCTATGGTTTTGTGGGACTTGTTTTGTTTCCTATCCAAGTGGAGTCATGTTTCAAGTTCAAGTGCAAACAGAAGACTTCAGTGCAGCATCCTGAGGAAGACGAATGCACCAGCCTCACAAGGGATGCTCTGGTTTTGCTACGGAAGTGCACACCACTGAAAAGTCATTTCACTTTGCTTGGCCTGAATAAATCTGAGCAACTTCCCACCCCATCCCTCCTACATTTTTCACCTGTTCAACTATCTTAGATTGAAAAATACAAAAGGGAAGAATTATTAACCAAACATAGTGAAGAACACAAAGGCGAACACTTCCATGTTCACATTTTACTTTTGGTATAGCAGATTTAAATATATAAAAATATAAAATATTAAATTTGTGACTCACTAAGCTGAGTATACAACTAAGACAGTTTGAAACAGACTGCAGTTGCCTTGCTGCCAGTATAGATGGTAGCTACATATGTTTTTGCCTTACTGTGCATCTCTAATTATCCTGGGAAAATGGTAACGATGCCAATCCACACTGGTTGGCCAGGAGAGAACCAGAGAAGCCTACGCTTCCAGCAGCAATTCTCTTAAGACCACTTGTGTGGTAGCATTCCACACAGGAAGCATTTATCAACTGTTTCGCTCAGCAGAAGGGTTGCTGAAAATCATAGCTGATACAAAACCACTAAAAAAGAAATATTGCAGTGACTGAACCAGTTACTGTATAGTTTCTCACTTTAAAAAGCTTCATTAAACCTCTGTTATTTAGGTCACTGTTTCCAAGAGGAGAGGAAACCCAAGACCTTTGATGCCATATAAATTGATTCAAATGAATATGTTGTGAGCTGACCTGAGCAAAGTTTTTCACTATCAGCTAGTTCCATTGTTGTAACTCTGGAAACTAAATTTTATTCTTTTTAGTTCTCATTCATGTCTGCTGTATCCTGTCTTACTAAAATATGCAACACTCCAAGTGAAAAATATATAATTCATCTCTCTGTTTATTTTATTAACTTACATGGTTTTATCACACTATTCCCCATGCTCAAAAGTATTCTTTTTAATTTCACAAGCCATTAATAATCTCCAGCATGCCCTATTCAAACACTAGAATTTCTTTGCATCCAGCACAACTAATGCTCTCCAATTTTAGCCTGGGTAAAGACTCCTGGATTAGGTCCTTTCTTTCTCTGTAAGGTCTCTTTCAAAAGGTTAAATCTTACTTTAAGATGAGGAATATATTTAAGATCAAGTATCAGAAGGACAAAGAAAGTCAGGGAAGCCATAAAAACCAAGTGGGGAAAGTAGAGCAAGTTTCTCCCTTTAAGACTTTAATTTTTCTTTTTTTAAAAAAAAAACTTTTTTCTAAAATGATGCCTATATTGTGAGGCTGAGGGGGTTAGAGGTGATAGATCACAATATTAAAAAGAAGAAAACACAACTCCAAGACTCCAAATAACTCCTAATCTGGGATTCCTTTTTCTCAGTGATGATGGATGCCCTTCATAGCTATTTCTAATTTTTCTAAGCTTCAACCTCAGTAATAAGTAACTTTAGACACACTGGTACCAGAGTTAAGGGTAGACTACTTTCCAGTAGTACACCCACTACTTTCCAGTTATACTTAACACTAAAACCCAAGTGCTTTGTCAGGTGGAACATTTGTCTAAAATTGATTTAAATCTGAAAATTTGCAAGGGTAACAGATCAAACCAGAGATCTATCTAGACCTTTTTTCCAGTCTGCAAAAGTGACCAAGAACAGATAGCAAACGGAGTTAGTAAGACTAAGGCAAGCACGTATTCATGTTTTCCCAGCGTTCCCTAGGCTTAAAAATACTGCAGTCCAAGTGCTTTGAACAAGGCTGAATGTCTCCGTTTAACTGTCTCTGTGAATTTTCAGTTTCTTCATCCATCTGCTTTCACATATATGATAAAATCAGACTTCCTTGCAGGGGTACTACCTTACAGCAGAGCCCTGCAGCACCGCTGTGTGGGGTGAGAAGAAGTCACTCCTTCTGCTGCTTTGAACCTTTTAGTTGCATGAGACACTCTTCAGGTCCTCTCTGAAAAGAAACCAATTCTCCACTCATCTCCTCCATGTCACTCATAACATCACAGAGCTCTGAATCATCCCCTTTCCTCCTCTTGCCTGCATTTCTTTATCAGACTGACAGTACAGCCTCTTTCACTGTGCTGCACAGCCACCATTCTGTACACAGATGATGCCTTTCATCCATCTCTGAATGGCTTAATTGCTACTGCTACTCCTCCTGTGACTAGAAGGATGATAGCTGGGCAAAGATAGAGGATCCATGCATTTATAGAATCATAGAATCATCAGGGTTGGAAGGGACCTCCAGAGGTCATCTAGTCCAACCCCCCTATAGAGAGCAGGGACATCCCCAACTAAATCAGGTTACTCAGAACACTGTCTAGCCTCACCTTGAATGCCACCTTGAGGACAGGGCCTCAACCACCTCTCTGAGCAACGTGTTCCAATGTTCCACAACCCTCATGGTAAGGAACTTTTTCCTAATATCTAATCTAAACCTACTCTTCCCTAATTTAAACCCATTACCCCTTGTCCTATCACTACAGGCCTTTGTAAATAGGCCCTCACCAGCCTTTCTATACGACCCCTTCAGGTACTGGAAGGTGACTATTAGGTCCCCCTGAAGCCTTCTCTTCTCGAGGCTGAACAATCCCAGCTCCCTCAGCCTATCCTCATAGGGGAGGTGTTCCAGCCCCCTGATCATTTTTGTAGCCCTCCTTTGGACCTGCTCCAGCAGGTCTACGTCCTTCCTGTGTTGAGGGCTCCAGAGCTGAACACAGTACTCCAGATGAGGTCTCACCAGAGCAGAGTAAAGTGGCAGAATCTCCTCTCTCGACCTGCTGGTCACGCTTCTTTTGTTGCAGCCCAGGATGAGATTTGCCTTCTGGGCCGCCAGCGCGCACTGTTTGCCCATGTCCAGCTTCTCATCCACCAACACCTCCAAGCCCTTTTCTGCAGGGCTGCTCTCTAGCTCCTCAGCCCCCAGCCTATATTGATAGTGGGGATTGTTCTAACCCAGGTGCAGGACCCTGCACTTGATCTTGTTCAACCTCATGAGGTTCATCTGGGCCCACCTCTCCAGCCTCTGCAGGTCCTTCTGGATGACATCCCACCCCTCCAACTTATCAAAGGCACCACACAGCTTAAAGTCATCAGCAAACTTGCTGATGCTGCACTCAATCCCCCTGCCAATATCGTTTATAAAAATATTAAATAGGACAGGTCCCAGTACAGACCCCTGAGGGACACCACTTGTCACTTTCTCCATCTGGACTTTGAGCCATTGACCACTCCCCTCTGGATGCGACCATCCAGTCAATTCCTTATCCACTGAACAGTCTACTCATCAAATCCATAGTTCTCTAACTTGGCCACTAAAATGTTGTGGGGGGCTGTGTCAAAGGCCTTATAGAAATCCAGATAGATCACATCCACAGGCCGTCCCTTGTCCACTAAGGCAGTCACAGGATCATAGAAAGCCACTAGGTGCATCAGGCAGGATTTGCCCTTAGTGAAGCCATGCTGGGTGTCTCTGATCAACCCCCTGTCCTCCATGTGCCTTATCAGACCTTCAAGGAGAATCTGCTCCATGATCTTCCCAGGCACAGAGGTGAGGCTGACAGGTCAGTAGTTACCTGGGTCCTCCTTTATGTGGTCATATAGTACTCCCTTCTGTTTTCTTTTCCTTGTCTAATCATTCCCAACCCTTGAGCTAGCTTTGTGACAGCTGCCAAGCACCAAACTGATATGTTCATAGAACTCCCTATTTTAACACAAAGATCTCACTCTTTATCAGTCAGTTCAGAGCACAGGTTTCATATGAAAATTAGGATCCCTATGTACATCACTCCACATTTATCTATACTGAATCTCATCTGCCTTTTTATTACCCAGACACTCAATACTCCAAGGCCCTTTTGTAGCTCTTCATTTACCTCTCATCTTTCTTTCCTGAACAGTGATCATCAACATACCAGTACTACTTTTTTCCAAGGCAACAAGGAATAGTAGAACACCACAGGTCTGCTAGTAACTTTTCCTGTGAAAGTTGACTATTTCTAAGTTTAATTTCTTACATTTTATGATCACCTTTTATTAGTGCAAGAACCTTTTTTCTTATTCCCCTTGGTTCCTTAAGAGCCCTACCTTATGTCTTCATAGGCTTTAATAATTGCATTAGGAACAACTTTCCATTACAAAAGTCACATCGATCCTTATTTTGTTCCATTCCCATACATCAACTAGTTCTAATCCTTACTAGCTTCGACCAGCTTGCCTACTAATGACACAAGACACGTCAAGCAGTAGTTTCACCCATACTCCTGAACTACTTTGGGAGCCATCTTTCTTCTCTCAGTTGTCTCTTTCTTAGGTTCCTGTTCCCTTTTGTGATACCAAACCCAGTTGCTATGGATCCTTGGCTCTATCTCCTAAAAATTCCTGTGGTCAATGCAAGAAGGGCTCTGGCAGCAACATCTGCATTTCTCAGAGGCAGGTGAAGGGCTGGGGTTTTTTTGTGGAGTTCCCCAAGCAGCTGCTCCCTGCAGCAGCTCTAGGGTTGGGAACTTAAAATCCTATTTCTTTAAGACATGTCTCTCCAAGTGTCCATTTCCTCATACCCTGTCCAAACAGGGTTCAGTTCAACCCTCACTGTTTCCTAGTTGACTTTGACAACATCTGTCATATTTTCTTCTACTGAAGAAGAATTTTCTTCTACTGTTTTAAACACACTCCACTCTTGGGCAGTGCTTCATTCCATACTATATGTTGTGCTACGCACATTAAGTTTCCACCCTTTTTGTTTTAAAGTTACTGTTCACTCTCAGTATCTTCAAGCACCAGCAGTTAGTTCCTCTGCTTTTTCAACAAAACCACCTAAGCCTGTCTGTTTCAGACATTTCCCTCATTCCCCATCTCCTTCTGTCATTTTCCAACCACTGCTTTTCACTTCTCTGTTTGTTTGCACAACATATCCAACACTTCAGAGAATGTTACAAGTGAGGTCCCATTTGCTCATTGTTGAAACCCCTCCTCAAAACTCAAAGTCCTAAATGTCTGACACACACATGGATCATGACCACTGGTGCATCCCCAAGAGTCTGTCTGGTCATCCAGTGAGGTCCAAATAAATTATTTTTTTCGCTTGCCAAACAAGTTACTTTCTGACCCCCAAATATGCAAGCAGACACACAGCTGCCAACCAAGGTCCTTCATTACCACCCTCTCTCCTCCTATTGGCTGTCACTGAAGGGGTATTCTCAATGCAAATGAACATGCAGCCATCACTTAAGGGGAAGAGCTGATTTACAGGACCATTTCTGCCTTCACCAAGGTGATTTCTTGCACAGTGCTTTTCTCCTTCTCAGCAGGTCTATAGCTGCTAGCTTAGAGTTGAGATTGTCTAACATAACAGTAAAGTTAACAGTGCATGGCAGTAGAAGACTGAAGTTCTGAATCAATTTCCTGCATGTCAATTTGGTCGGTTATTTAAACTAAAGTTTGCAACTACTAAATAAGCACCAGAAAGCAATGAACAGACTTAAGGCATTCATCTTGTTAATTTCTGTGTCTATCAAGCTATAATTTAGAATTAGGAGTTATGTCACAAAGATACAGCTGCAGCCATCATCTGTTATTGAGGAAACAAAGATGGAGAAAGGGACTGCCCTGTAGGCAATCAAACCAGCAAACCACAAGCTGGTCTCAGCATGCACATACACACGTCTTGGTTTTCTTGCTGCAAAAGACTCTTATGCACAGGCTTTACCCATACCTGCACACTGCTAAAACAGATACAACAACTTTTTCTCACTGGCCAAATTTATAAAACTTAAACTTGCTCCCCATGGCATTCTTTTGCAGCCCAGTACACAGATCTGTAATCCCAGAAGATGCAACTGAGAGTTTCCCTAACAATATTTTGGAGTTAAAGTTAGCTTTATTCATAAAGACACTGGAGGAAAAGTAGTTACATGAACAAGACACACAAAGAAAAAGGGAATGAAGTGTAGTTTTCACTAACATTA
Source organism: Galbula dea (assembly GCA_013399015.1). NCBI lineage: Eukaryota > Metazoa > Chordata > Aves > Piciformes > Galbulidae > Galbula > Galbula dea. The sequence continues at coordinate 98,852 of VWZX01005687.1, forward strand.
GCAGCTGATTTAAAAAAAAAGCTAAAAGCACACACAAAAGAAATGTTTGCCTCTTGAATATTAGCATGCATGTAAAATAGGATTTTGATGGGAAAATATCTTTTAAAATTAAAAAGGATACCCTAAACATGAAAGTCATGTGAGATTATAACTTAGTTTCTCTGGAATTATGTTTTTTGCAACTGCTAATTGCAAATAAGCTCCAGACCAAATTCAGCTGCTACTGGTGGTGCAAAAAGCCATAGTTGTGAAGTTCCTATTTATCACTTTGCCAGATGATGGGGTCATAGCAGAAAGTTGCCCTACTTCAGCATTAGTAAAATTACTGGATAACTGAAATAACCTCCACAAGAAACAGAAGCTAAAAGCCAAAAAACCACTTCTAAGTTGCAACATATCCAATAATAGTATAATACTCTGTAGGTATATAAATATATAGATATAAAAATACATATACTTATGAAATAATTGCAGCAGTTGACAGCAGTTTTTGAGTAGAGCTTTCTGAAGAACAAAACTTGAGAGGGAAAACCAAAAGCTTCTCCTTGGAGGAAAGAGGGTATGGAGTGGCAGAGGAGAACAATCAAAATGCTATATGGGATTGTGGTATGTGATGTCCTCAGACCCTTTAACATGGCAGAGTTTATTTTATTCTCTCTGCTGATCCACTCCCTCACACAGAGACAATACATCATGTCTTTCAATTCAGCAAACAACTAAACAGCGCAGGCACATGATTCTCCTTCCAATATACTGTATGGAAGGGGGATGGTTTTGGTGAGGGTTTTCTTGATAGTTTTTCCTTTTTTAATATTGCATTTCCTCTAGAGAGGATCATAAATAACACTCTGGGAAAGTATTTCACAAACTAAAGTGTCATATAAGTACACCAACGATGTGTTACTTTTATCACCCTCCCACAAAACATTCAAGATACTGTGACACATACCAACAGATGCAACATCACTTATGATCTTTCGTAAATTAGCACATACAGGCAACTCAACCATTCAGTATCTGAACACACAGCCAGATTCTAGGAAGATTTTGCAACAAAATCCATTTGTGGTCAAGGGGTTATGATCTGGTGGCTTACAGAGATATGGTGGGACAGCACTCACGACTGGAATGTGGTCATGAATGGCTATGTCCTTTTCAGGAAAGGCAGGACTACAAGGTGTGGTGGGAGAGTTGGTCTTTATGTGAGAGAGCAACTAGAATGCATTGAGTTCTGTCCAGGGATGAATGATGGACAAGGGGAGAGTTTATGGGTGAGAATTAAGGGGCAGGCTAGTATGGAGGATACTGTTGTGGGTGCTCGTTACAGGCCACCTGATCAGGATGAGAAAGCTCATGAGGCTTTCTCCAGGCAACTTGACAGTAGCCTCGCAATCACGGGCCCTGGTTCTTATGGGGGATTTTAACTACACAGATATTTGCTGGGAGGCCTACTCAGCCAGCCATTCACAGTCCAGGAGGTTCCTCCAATGCATTGATGGTAACTTCTTGATGCAAATGCTGGAGAATCCCACTAGAAGAGAAGCACTGCTGGACCTGACACTCACTAAAAAGGAAGGTCTGGTTGGAGAGGCAGAGATTGAGGGCAACATTAGCTGCAGCTATCATGAGATGGTAGAGTTCAGGATCTTGTGTGGTAGGAACAGAATACCTAGGAGGATCCCAACCCTAGAATTCAGTAGGGCCAACTTTGATCTTTTCAAGAAATTGCTAGGGGAAATCTCATGGGACAGGGTACTAGAAGATAAAGGGGCCCAAGAGAGTTGGTTAACATCCAAGGACCTCTTCTTCCAAGCTCAAGATCGGACCATCCCAACGCGTAGAAAATTGAGGAAGGGAGCAAGGAGACCTGCATGGTTAAGTAAGGAACTGCTGGGCAAACTGCAGTGGAAGAAGAGAGTCTGCAGATCATGGAAGGAGGGGCTGGCCACATGGGAAGAGTACAGGACTCTTGTCAGAGGTTGCAGGGAGGTAACTAGGAAAGCTAAGGCCTCTCTGGAATGAAACCTTGCAAAGGAGGTTCAGAACGATAGGAAGGGCTTCTTCAAATACATTACAGGAAAAACTAAGACTACAGGCAATGTAGGCCCCCTGCTGAATGAAGTGGGTGCCTTGGTGACAGATGATATAAAGAAGGTGTAGTTACTGAATGCCTTCTTTGTCTCCGTCTATACTGTTAGAGACTGTCCTCAGGAGCCCCAGACCCCTGAGCCCTCACAGGATGTAAGGATACTGGAAGAGTTTTCCTTTGTTGAGAAGTACTTGGTTAGGGATCAGTTAAGCCACCTGGACATCCATAAATCCATGGCATCTGATGGGATGCACTCACAGGTGCTGAGGGAGATGGCAGAAGTCATTGCCAG
>VWZX01005690.1:0-67826 GCA_013399015.1 Galbula dea
GGGGCTTGGGGCTGGGGGAGGTGGTTTCTTGCTAAGTGACGTTTTTATGTTCTGCTAGAATTTTGCAATTACTAAAATGCTTTGAAAACTAATCCTTGGGGATGACTGGGAGCTTGTATCTAGCAGCTCCCAAAACACAGAGCAGCCGTAAGGGCAGAGCTGAGAGCAGGCAGCTCAGTCAGGGAGGTTATCGCCTTCCCTGGGTGGGACAGATGGACCCAGGGCTGCAGGACGGTTGGAGTGGCCAGTGCTGAGAGCCAAAGGTTGGGAACATGAGGTTGAGTGCCCCTGGGAATTAGCTGAGAGTCTTTTCTTTGACATGAGCCAGCTTTGGAGCCGGCCGTGCCTGGGTTGTATCCAGTCCCTGCCGTGGCTGTGGGAGGTGTCCTCAAGTCACCCGTGCTTGGTTTCCAAAGAAAACCCCACTCCCAATTTGACAAAGGCATTTTGAGGACCAGAGATGGCTGGAGAAAGGGTGGTCCATGTCCTTGCAACTCACTTAATAGGGGGAAAAGAGAGGGAGTGTCACCCTGTGGGTCAGTGGCTGTTACATCTGTCCCTGCTCACACCACAGGTAAGAGCCCAGGGGATGAGGGCAAGGAGGGAGGGACCTCTCATCCCTGCCACCAGGCCACCAAGCCCAGAGACCCACCCCTCAGCTGGGTTTTGTCCAAGGCTGGATGCAGCCCTCTGATGTGAAGGGGGAGGTCTCCTATCTTGCTAAGGTGCCTTTACTCCTCCTTACATCAGGGTGATGGGGAGTGCAATACCTCAAAGAAGAACCTCAGCATCATTGCTAATGCCCCAAAACAGAAGCCAGGACCAATCTGTTGGGTGTAGACACTCTTGTCTGGATAGAGCCCTTTCTTCTCTTTCATCTTTTGTAGCTGGAAGGAAAGAGAGAGCACACCAAGCACAGTCACCTTGATTTAGCTGGCTGCTCCACACCCAAAGATCTCATGACTGCTGAAATAAAACCACATGAAGCCCAGGAAGCAGCTTCCCCAGGCTGCAGGGTTATCTGTGCATGCAAAGCACCTCTTACCTACATGCTGCAAAAGGTCCTCCTACTGCAGGCCTGGTCAGAATGCTGTTTTCTTACTATTCAGCCCCAAACCCCAGCTCAGGGAGCATGTGCCCTCACAAACCTGGTCTTTGGGAGGGTGGATCCCAGCATAAGATCTGCAGATGGGCTGCAGGGTGGTCTTGTGCCTTGGTCTCTTCTTGCCCATCCCCTCCCCATTGTGGCAACTTACTTTCAGCTGCTGGCTGGGCAGCTAGACAGGGCTTAGAGACAGTGTAGACCTGGGACTTGCATCACTGTGTTTCCATGATGCTTGGCAGCATTTCCTTGCCATTTTTATCCCATCACTGAATCCTTCTCCTCCCCTCCTCCTGCCAGTGGCTCCATCACCACACTCCCACCCATGGCATGTGCTGTGAGCAGGACACAGGCTGCAGTACCCAACTCTCCCAGCCACACTCAGGCAGATTGCAGGCAGATTCCTTCCCACTTTATCCCCATGTTTTATCCCCATCTTCCAGCAGTTCCGAGGCACTTTCCCAAACCCCTCTGCCTCTGAGTAGCTGTAAAACTCCATAAATCCATTGCTCCTGATTAGAAACACAGGGACAGGAGCTGTGCTAGATTGCTCAGCCCAATCAGACCTGGCATTTCTCACCAAGGCTGCTTGCTGTCTGCCTGTTTTCTGCTCGCCTTGAAGGAGAGCTGCTGCTTAATCACCACGCTGGCTTGTGCTGAGAGAGCTGGACCTCAGGAAGGAAACCACTGGCACAGGTTGGATCCTTCCCTGCCATGAGGAGCCTGCACACAGCCCCAGTGGGTGGTGCCCTTCCCTACCTACCCATTTGACAGTTATCACCAGGACAGCAGTTCCAGTGGGTCCCGAGTAGACGCCGTAGCCCCAGCGGTCGTGGTAGGTCCTCACGGCGATGGTGAGGACACCAAACATGATGAAGGTTGATCTCTTTGGCTCGTCAAACTCTGCCAGGGCTGCACAGCACCAAGCATAGGAAGCATCAGTTCACCCATCCCCTTCCTCAGATCCTCCCATAAAGCCTTTCTAGGGTCTGTCCCACATGCCTTGGGGACCTTCAGCATTGCATCAATGCCTGGGTTGTACTTCTTATGGTTGGGGAAGCTGAGGCATGTGGGGGCAAAGAGAACCATCCTGAGACACCTGAGTGGTGGGTCTAGGAGCTGATTTTATAGGTCTTCTGTGGTGGCAGAACAAGGGGTAATGAATTTAAACTGAAGGAGGGAGATTTGCACTAGATATAAGGAAGAATGTTTTTATGCTGAGGGTGGTGAGAGCCTGTCCCAGGTTGCCCAGAGAGGTGGGAGATGTTCCATCCCTGGAACCATTCTGAGCAACCTGATCTAGCTGAAGATGTTCCTGCTGACAGCAGGTCCCTTTAAAGGTCCCTTCCAACCCAAACCATTCAATGATTCTGTGATGGTTCAGTGTTGCCTGAGGAAGCTAAAGGAGATTTCCCACCCTTATTTCTCTCTCCTGCCTCAACTCAGAAGTCAGAGGTGATTGCAAAGACTCTTGCACCCACTGAGTCTGCAATAGGCTCTTGGGTGCATCCCACACCTCCAGCCCTCCCAAACCTGCTGGCTCACCCCAATGCAGCTGCCATCACCCCACTCCAGGAGAACCACACTCAGCACTGTGATGGGGACCAAGCTGCCTGCCTGTGCTGGCACCTGCCTGAGGTTTTCAAGCTGGAAGTCAGCAGTGTAAGTAAATTATGAGAAGCTTTTGTTTAGCCCAGAATGGGGTAATCACTGATAAAAGTTATGCATCCCAGTAGGCTCCATGCTTTTCCAGCTCACACAGCTGTGTTATGGCTGTCCTGGATTTGCATTCCGGGAAGCTTGCCCGAGGGTCTGTGTCCACACATGTGCTCTCAGGCTTTACAAGCCACAGCAAAAGGCTTCCCTGGGCTTCAGTCACCACACCTTCCCTGGGCTTCAGTCACCACACCTTCCCCTGTCCTTGGCTCCTGGCTTTGTAGGGACTTTGGCTAAGGGATAATGTCCGCATTTGAATGTCTCTTGTTTCCCTGAGGGTCAATATTTTACTCCAGGATTTGGGTTTGGGGTTAGGGTTTTTTTGTATTCAAGGCTATTTTTTTTTCCAGGTTTCTGAGTGCAGTAATGAAGCAATCAAGTTGGAGTTTGCTGCAAGGAGCCAAAGTGTCTGGAGAGGTTCTGACCTATCCTGACACTACTGTTATCTCCTGACAATGCCCTTTGGAGAGGATTTGCTCCTTGCCTTTTGTAGCTGAGCAGAGAAGTGCCAGGGACAGGCTGGGAGCCCACCTTGGGACACACACCTTGGGGGAATGGAGACATTTCTAAGGTTGATATCTTCTCCACTCATTTGTCCCTGGACAGAAGACTTATCCCATTGCATGCCCTAGAATGAGGATGCTCAGCAGTGAAGGAGGAGAAGGAGGGATGGACCTGTGCCTGATGATGTCCCACACCTCATGCTGGGCTCAGGGGCTGCAGGAGCTCCCTCATCCCAGTCAGAGGTCCTGCACCATCCTTGGAGCTCCGAGGGGGAGAGGGGAAGGTCCTGTGGGTGTTTTGGAGGCTGTCCATCAGCATGGTGAACCCAGCTCAGCATTGGGAAGCCTGGGGACCTTGCCTGACCGGAGCAGGGACCTGGTGTGTGGCTGCTAGAGTTGGTCTGAACCTCCTGAGCAAAGCCTTTGTTGTTGGTTAGTGGCTGTCCTCTCTTCCCTCTCCCTTTGCTCTTTTCTCTTGTCAGAAATAATCCAGTCCTTCCAAATAACACATTGACAAAATGGGAAAATAATAGAGTTGATTTTTTTTCTTCCTTCTTTAGTTCTGTCATATTTCTTCTCCCCATTTCTATTGTCCTTTGTTTCAGTGGCAAATGAGGGGGGAAAAAAAAGAGAATGAAAGGAATGTGGGAAAAGGAAAATTGAGTAATCCAGGGGTCAGAATTTTTAATGAAAAGGAAGTGAAATGTATTTCTGCTTTTTCTAAGCAGATCTAACATTTCCCATTAACCCAGACTGGGCTTTTGTTAAACTAGGGAGACAGATTCCTTTGGAGTAAAGCACTTGGATTTGCATGCCAGCAAGAGAAGGGGCAGATCCTGCAGCTCTTAATGCCCCCTGTCAGGATAGGATAAGCTGATGGGCACAGGATGGGAAAAATGAGGAGAAATGGGAGATTCCCTGATATAATGAGGTTTCCAACTAAATCATCTCATCCTCATCAGTGTCCTGCCTTGAACTGGAGCACGAGGCTGCATGTGCTGCTTGCCAATTAGAAATAAGTAATTCTGCTGCTGTAAGGACATGCATAAGAGCTGGTGGAGGCAGAGGAACACCCAACCAACATGAACACCTGGTGCCAGAGGTCTGTTCATCTCCAAGAACAAAACTTCCTCAGCCACCACTCAGGACAGTTTTCATGTGTGTCTGGAGTCCACCAAGAGCAATGGCTTTCCAAGGCATGAATGACAGAGAGATGGATTAAATCATACCATGGGCTGGCTTGAGGAAAGGCTGAGAGCTGCTTAGCCTGGAGAAGAGCAGCCCCACAGGGGAGCTGCTCAATGCTGACCAAGAGCTAAAGGCTGGGGGCAAGAAGCTGGGGCCAGACTCTGCTCAGTGGTGCCCAAGGCCAGCCCAAGGGGCTCTGGGCACAAACTGGCACCCAGGAAGTTCCAGCTGAGCAGGAGGAGAAACTTGTTTGGGGTGAGGGTGTTGGAGCCCTGGCCCAGGCTGCCCAGAGAGGCTGTGGAGTCTCCTTGTGTGGAGAGATTCCCAAGGCAGCTGGAGGTGACCCTGGGCAAGCTGCTGTGGGTGCCCCTGCTTTAGGAGTGGGGTTGGACTAGATGATCCCCAGAGGTCCCTTCCAACCCCCGCCATGCTGGGATTCTGTGATTCCACAAAAAACAGTCTCAGACCTAAGTCTTGCAGGTGGGAGCTCAAAGGCAAGAGCATTTCTGGGTTCTGTACCCACTGACCATCCTACCAGTGATGCTGACAGACCCTGGCCAACCTGCAAGTGCTGGTGCTCAGTAGGAACCAGGAGGGACCAGTGCTTACCCATCAGAGACACCCAGATGGACAGAGCTGTTCCATAGATGCTGAAGTACTCCAGGATATCGTAGCGCATGAAGCACAGCACTGATAAGCCAGGACCATCACACACATGATAAAACTGTTTCAAAATGAAGAAAAATAAAGCATTAGAAAACTAGTTCCTTACCCAGGGACCAGTAAGGTAAAGCCTTTTATCAGCTGGTTTGAAACAGTCCACTTTGGCTGTGGAGAGGTTTGCCAGCCAGGTCAGAAGAGTCTCCAGTACAGCAGGGTCAGTGATACGAAGTAATGAATAGATTTGAGAGATAATGTTGCAAATTGCCTGAAAATAAAATCAGCATTCTTCTCTCTCAGCACAAATTCTTTGTGGACAACAAAGTTTGCCTCCTGCCCTGTGCCAAAATTTGCAATGTGATGAGCAAGCTGCTCTGAGGAGAGCCGCGGGCGGTGTGGGGACATCCTCCCCAGCAGCAGGAGGACTCTGGGCTGCTGCTTCTAATTGCGAAAGCTTCTTGTAAAACAATTCCAAATGAGTGTCCTGATGAAATGTGCATGGCTGCCAGGTCACTCTCCAGGCTAAAGAGGGTTTGTATGGCCAGAGTCTGAATACTGAGGAATTCACTCATTAGTGCATTCCCCTAAAAGCTGCTGGGTCCTGCCCATTAGCTCATTGATTAGGTTATTTGCAACAAACCAAAACCTCCTCCATTGTCATGCAGCACAAATGCAAAGCCAGCCAAGTGAAATTTTCCAGTGTGATCAGAGGAATGCTCCCAGGGTTTGCCTGGCACTCACCCTCTCCCCTGAGTGTTCACCCTGGGAGTTTTCTAGTGGTAGCCCCAAGTGTTCTTCCCTGTTTCTGAAGAAGTCCCTTCCCTGCTTGGCAGGACACCCTTGGACCGAGCCTGGCTGCCGTGGCCCAGCGGGGATGCTGCTATTTATTATTTAGAATGGGAATTGCTGCAAGTCCTTTGGCTGGCTGCAGTTGCTAGACAAGATTGCACCACGGCTGTAATTCTTCTCTCTGTTTGAGATTGGGTTCAGGGAGTCTGGAGACAGGGGCTGGGGGGGTGGGGAAGAAAGGGTGGGAGATGAAGAGCATGTTTCTGGCCAGCGTCGCAGCACTTGTCTGCGATGGACATATGCTTTCACTGCTCTGATGAGCTCCCCAGGGAGAGGAGGAGCGAGATCCTACAAGAAAGGCAACAGCAGCAGCTGCTGCCCTTCCTTACCTCCCCAACAATGCTGGCAGCTGCCTCCTTCCCCTTCTTTCCCTTCCTTCCCTTCCCCACGCACAGATATTTTGCCTCCGAAGAGCCTCTTCGGCGAGGACCTGTTCCACCTCCCGTTGGAACCCTTGCCAATTTTCCTATGGGCTTCTCCTGGAGGTGGAGCAGACACCAAACCGGTGCAGAATGAAATCCTAGCTGTCTGGCTTCCCTGGGGAGCTGGGGGGTGTGTGTGTAGGGGTGGGGGGAGGCCTGGGCTGGGCTGCTTTGATTAACTACTCCTGTAGATTTTATGGAACTGGCAGAATTTCTCCCCCTGCTTTAATTGGAGGCTGAAATGGTGGCTCCTTAGGAAGAAGAGAGTGGCTTGGTTCAGAGCCCTGCTGCCATGGAAGAGCTTTTCACACCTGGAAGGTCCTTTCTTTCCTCCCTGCCTCAGTTTCCCCTCTCTCTCTCCAGTGGATGTGACAGCCCTGACGGGTTGCCTGGTGATGGGTGGGGAGAGGAGGTGGATGTTCTATTGCTTGGGTTCTTGGGCTATTTCCTTCATGTCCTTTAACAGAGAATAAAAATAGGAAAATAGATCTTTTTCTTTCCAGGGGGAATGCTGCTTTTGGTGCTCGAGCTGTGTGTGGATAGAGGCACTTAGCAGCACCACCAAGCACAGGAGCAGGAGTAGGAATTACTTTGTGTCTGTGCAGGCAACTGACTTTCTCCACTTGTTACTCCCACACCAGGCAAGACCCAGAGGCTCAGAAGTTCTGTTCCCGGTGAAACACATGTTTTCAAACCACCCTGCCAGGCTGGAGGGTTAATCATTGTTTTTCTTGATAGCTCAGCAGTGTGTTTTAGTCTTTGCTTTCCCAGTGCAGAAATTCCCCTGGCTCCAGCTTTGCTCCCATCCCCACTTAGCAATTGCAAAATCAATGATTTGACTACGTGCTTTTGGCTAACATGACTGAAGCATTGCAGGAGCCTCTGGATACAATTTAAAGCCCACATTCAGCATGGCCACTTACTAGCTGGAAAGCAAGGAGGAAAAACCAGCTACAAAGCATTGTGAATCCAGTAAATCTCTTTGCACTCTGACCCTCTCCCTAACCTCACCATCAGAAACCAGCATTGCATCTCTGTAAAGTCACCCCTTGGGACACCCCAGACTGAGGAATCAGCTACTCAGCACCACACAGGGTGGAAAACAAATGGACACAGTGAGGAAAGGCTGCGAGTTGGTTAGCCTGGAGAAGGGCAGGCTGAGAGGAGAACTCAGTGCTGATCAAGCAGCTAAAGAGTGGGGGCAAGAGGCTTGGGTGCTGTTGAATGAGACCCAGCCACCCTTCCTGGTAGAGATCTCATGCAGGGGATGTTCAGGGGGGGATGAAACATGCAGGGAGGGGGTCTAGGGACCTCTTACCGCCACGAAGAACATGGTGAAGAAGTAGACCATGGCTTCCATGTGGAAGCGCCGCTTGGCAGCGATGCTGATGGTGGGGAGGAAAGCCAAGCTGCTGATGGTGGGCAGAAGCAACTTAGCCACCAGAGAACCCATGGGTGCCTCACAGGCTGGTGGTTCCTGGGGATGAGATCTCTCTGAGCTGGATGGGGACAGTGGAGAAGACAAGCTGTGCTGAAAGGGCTTTAAAATTTAAATGCCCTGCGTGGCTGGGAGGGCTGCAGGCAGGGAACAGCTGCTGCCACCACCACAGCCACCCCCTTCACTCCTGTCTCTCCCCAACAGAGAAATTCTTGAGGCAGCTGGTGGCTCCTGGCAGCAGATGCTCTGTGCCCCTGAGATGGCCCTAAAGGGGTGAAGGGGAATGATGTCCTTGCATGCTTGGTGCCACCTGAGTGCATGGCAGGTGAGGATGGTGGGTTTCCTTGCTCTCCATGGGGATACACCCAGCCTCTGCATCCTACTGGCCCTGTGCTAAGCTTGAGGCCAGTGCTGCTGGAGCAGCCTGACATGACAAAACCACCCTCTGGTCCACACTGGCCCAAAGTAAGGAAGAACTGGGATGTGGCAGGTACCAGAGGAGTTTAAACCAGCAGAACATAACCTACTACCTTTGCTGTACCTGAGAAATCCACACCAAGCTTCACATCTGCTTTTTCTTTCCAGGGCAGACCTGGAGTTGTAGAGGGACATAGGCATCAGGGAGCTTCTGCAATGCAGCTTCTAACACCTGCTACAAGTGCTTGGGTAGCCTCCTGGGAGCTCCCTCGGGTGGAGGTGAGTGAATTTTCTCCACCTCAGGCTCTGCAGCATGGGCACCTCCAGATCTGGCTGAAATTCAGGAGCTGAGCATCTCCAGGCTGAAGAAATTTGAGCAGATCATCATGAGGCACAGAAAAGCTGGAGGAAAGGAGACCAAAAGCAGAGCAGCATTTGGGCTGCTAATCCACTCAGTGGCTTCTCTCTTTTAATATGACTTTTTATTATCTCATTGCTGCTCCCCTCCTGGGTTAATATCTTTTCCTTGGAGCCTCACAGGGATTCTCGGCATCTTTCTGGTACAGCTGTTCCCGGGCTGCAGGGAGCAGGAATGCAATGCTTGAGCAACCTCCTTTGTGGCTGAGGGTATGGGGAGGAGGCTGGGAGCTGTGAGATGAGCCACTGTCTATTTTTTGAGGCTGACTGGACAGGCTGGCTGGCCTGTCCCCTGGGTTGGGGGTTGGGNGGCATGTAGAGGGAGAAAAATGCTCTTCAAACCACTCCAGCCAAGTTGGAAAGGGCTCTGGGAGGGGGAGCTCAAGGGTGTTGTGTCTGTGGTGAGAATGGCACGACAGCATTAAAGCAGTGACCCAAGAGGGCTGTGCTGAGAGCCTTCCTCAGGCACAGCTGAGATGAGCTGTTGAGGGCTCTCATTTTTGGCTGGTATTGTAGGAACCATCCACATTCCTATGGGGAACGCAGGGGCTCCATGCTGCCCACACCACATCTCCAGCCACCTTCCTGCCTGGACAAGCCATGAACTTATCCCAAGTCCAACAAAACCTCTGAACTCGGCACTGGGTGAGGCCACATCTTGAATACTGACCTCAGTTTTGGGTCCTCCACTATGAGAAGGACGTTGAGGGTGCTGGAATGTTTCCACAGAAGGGCAATGAAGTTGCTGAAGGGCCTAGAGCCCAACCAGGCAAATGGCATCAGGTGAAAACTATGGTCAAGCAGTTGTTAAAAGCATCCTTCTGGCCCCCATCCTTTGCTCAAAATCTAGCTGGAATCCCCTGGAGAGGAAATCTTATTGGCTGCTGGATGCAACAAGTGCCAGCCTCAGTGAGTGCTTCACCAGAGCAGGGGAGACTTGGAGCTCTGAGGAGCAAGAAAACATTCCACAGGTTGTTGGGTTTGGGTTTATTATTTTTTTTTCTCTCTCTCTCTCTCCCAGCTGCATGCCTTGGGCTGGTGTTTGGTTTGCAGCCAGGGCTGTAGGCATGGAGGAAAAAAAAAATCCTACCAGGTTGCACACATGTTCCTGCTATTATGGAAAAGAGACCCCAAAGTAAACTGCAAAGCAAGGGGCAGGCAGGTGGCGAGCTCCTGTCGTGAGCTGCTGCTTAAAGGGTCTTTGTTCAGGCTGCAAACAAAGCTGAGTGCTAGACGTGGGCTTTGCAAACCTTCCTGGGAAGGAGCCCAAATAACAAAGGGCCAGGACTTTGTTCCTTCTCTCCTAAACAGGTAAGAAATGTAGAAAGAGTCAATTTTAGCTCCATTGAAATAACTTCTGGAAAGGGAATTTGCAATCTACATTCCACAGAGCTAATTTCGTGTGGACTGGGGAGTGCACACAGGAACGGTGATACTTATGGCTGAAAAGTGGTTCCCAGATGCCAAACCCAGGTTCTGGTATGCTGTCCTGGAGCCTTCCAGGGTAACTGTAACCATGCCTTTCTGTAAGCATTTCTACCCTTTCAGCTGAGACAGTGCAATGAAGGAGAGAGACATAGATAGGTTTGGTTTATTTTTAACACGAGGGTGATGCTCTGAATGTGTGGCGGGGGGAGGGAGGTGTATACTGGGGCAGAGGGGGAGGGGTCTGTGCCAACTGGGAGTGTGCAGAGTGGATTGGCCTTGGGATAAGTGTAGGATGGGCTTTCAGCTGTGTGTGGTGTAGACAGTAGTGGAACTGAAACCAGCTTTGTGCCCCCAGTTACTGCCAGGGCTGAAGTAATGATGACCAGTGACACCTGAGAAAGGCTGAGAGGCTGGGGCTGCTTAGCCTGCAGAAGAGCAGCCCCAGAGGGGAGCTGCTCAATGCTGAGCAAGAGCTGAAGGCTAGGGGCAAGAGGCTGGGGCCAGACTCTGCTCAGTGGTGCCCAGGGACAGCCCAAGGGGCACTGGGCACAAACTGGAACCCAGGAGGTTCCAGCTGAACAGGAGGAGAACCTTGTTTGGGGTGAGGGTGTTGGAGCCCTGGCCCAGGCTGCCCAGAGAGGCTGTGGAGTCTCCTTGTGTGGAGAGATTCCCAAGGCAGCTGGAGGTGACCCTGGGCAAGCTGCTGTGGGTGACCCTGCTGGAGCAGGGGGGTTGGGCTAGATGATGCCCAGAACTCTCCTTCAACTGCAGCCATGGTGGGATTCAAGGATTCTGTGACACTGGAATGCTGAGTCAAGGCTGCAGCTTCTACCTGGGCTGACAATTCTCAGTGCTGCCCTGTGAGCAGGAATGAAGGAATGGCTGCCCCCATCAGCAAAAGTCTTACTGACCACTTCCACTCCTTCAGAATCTAATTTTTCATCTCCACAACACTTTGACTCTTGCACTCTGGACTTAGGGATGAAGGTGAAAAGCTGGATACTGCCTGGTTTCAGCAGGATGATGAATAAGAGCCTCAGCTCTGGAGCAGCATGGGCAACCCTGAGGAGCCCTGAGTAGTTTGACCTGTAATGCACCACCCAGCCTGCAAAGCTTTCTTGTCTTCTTGCTGCTCTGCCTTGGTAAGATGATTGAGGAACCTTCTGGTGTGAAAGGGTCTGGTATAAGTGTGGAGCAGCCCATGGTCACAAACCCTTCCCTGCCCAGCTGGAGAAGGGATGGCTGTAGCATCTGGAGGAAGTTACCTCTCCTTACCCACACTGCAGCTTGTGATCAAGCAGAGCTGTTGCCTGAGACTCTGGGGTGGGGAGTGCTTTCTGGAGAGCTAAAATCCACACCTGATCCCTGCCACCAGAGACCAGGAACCCCATAAACACAGAGCCACCAGCTGTGCCTGAGCCCCTCAGGTGGCCAGAGCTGCAGACCCTGCTCTGATCAACTGCAGCTCTCACCCACAGCCCTGCCAAAGCACCTGCATCCTTCTCTTTTTATGAGGGGAACAAATTGCCACTGAAATATCCCTTCTCCACAAGGTCTGGCCCCACCTGAGGCTACTTGAGCTGAATCCTAACCCTTAAATCCCTCCCCCTTCCCATCCTCCTGTTGAATAACCCTGCTATGCCTTCTCCTTGAAGGTATTTCAGCTTCTTTTGTTTTTCCTTTTCTTTCCACTCTTCCCTTCTCCTCCACTCTGTCATGGTCCATTGTAAGGATGTCACCTTCATGGTGAGGACATCTCTTTGCTTGTCACCAGCTTTCCACTGCTCTGACTCTTTGGGATGTCCTGGGGTGGTCACCCAGCTGCCAAATTCAAGTGAAGGAGGGACACACAATGCAGAGGTTTGTTGCTCATTGCATGATTTTTAGTGGCTTTTATGTGTACAGTCATGACTCCTTGAGCCCAGGGTCGATGTGAGGGTCTCAGCTCTCACCCTGTGGGTCAAAACTGCCATTTTTGGAAGGGAAAAGCTTGAAGCTGTGATGCTGCAAGGCTCAAAAATCCAGAAGGGAATGAAACCAGTCTTAGGGTTTTGGGGAGTCTGACTCATGAGTTTTGAATGCCTGTGGTTGGTGATGCTGCAGAGCTGATGGCCTTCAGCACAATGCTGCACAACTTCCATGGGAGACTCATTCCACTAAAAGAAAAGGCTTTGTGCTAGTTTATTATCTTTGCATAGCTAAAATGTTGAACCAAGCCTCTGGAAGCTCCTCCAGGTTCTCCCAGAGATCTGTACTCATTGGGGACAGGTAAAAATCAACTTAAAAGGAAGTCTGCAGAGAAAAAAAAGAGGCTTTTAAAGCCCTTGAAACTCAATGGCCATGACCATACCTAGGGTCACTTGGGTCACTTGTGGCTTTCAAAGTGCCCAGAAGTCTTTTTTAATAAGAATCTGATGGTGGGAGCAGCTTGGAGGCTTTGGCTTCTTCAGTTTGATTCAACATTTTGCAAACCTCCATGGCTGAAACCCTCACCATTGACATGATATAAATCACTGCTCCCCACATTGCAGGAAGGCACACAGAGACTGAGTGCCTTGCCCAACACTGGGCCCTAGGTCACTCTGCAAGGGACCAGGACTTTGGTCTCCTCTTCCTTGTAGGCCATAGCCACAGCTCTTGAGAAGAAGGCAGGGCTGGCTGCCAGGGCCTTTATATTTTGGGGAAGGGGAGGAGAGGAAGCTTGACCACATTTTGCCCCCCTGGCAATGTCATGGCCATGCAGGGACCTCACCTACTCTGTGGTTGGATTCAGTCTGCCATGTCTCATCCAGCTGGCCTGGAAATAACATCTGTGGTGTGCAGAAGTGGTGAACAGCTAGGTCAGTTCTGTAGGCTGTCTTCAGAAAGAAGAAAAGCAGCCACTCATCTCTCCCCCCCCTCAGCAAAGATAAAGTATTGGAGGGTCCTGGGCCAACAGGTTCCATTCCATGCTCCTGCTTCTCCTCTAGCCTGGCTCTCCTGGGTCTGAGCAGGCATTTTGGTGGGGCTGGCTATGGCAGAGCCATCCTGTCTGCTGTGTTGGCCCAAGGGCTGGGCCAGAAAAGGGCTAATTTTACTGGGAAAGCAATGCTGGAATGCTTTAGCCAAGGGCTAGGCCATGACTCTGGTTCAGCAAGAGTAGGTCCTGTCAGACATCATTCGTGGAGGACCTACTCTAGGGCTTGGTGGTGCTGACTGGCTGCTCCAGCAGGTCCAAAGGCTGGTGCTTGGGTCAGGGTGGGAAGGTGTCTCATGATGTGGAGCACAGCAAGACAGCCAATGGCTTGTGCCTGGATCTGAGCTGACCATTGTTCTCTTCTCCAGTCCAAGGATAAAGGTCTCTCTACCATAGCAAAGGGATCAGCCAAACCCTCCTTAGGTGGGAAAGGGCCTGATCCCTGCAAAACACAGAGTGCCAGCACTCACCTGAGCAGCCCCAGCTCCTGCTGAACAGTGACAGTGCCCAACCCAGCACTTTGTTGAACTCATTTCAGCCAAGGAAACTCCTTTCCTCTGCAGGCACTTCTCTGGCCAGAGCAGCAGATAGTCACTGGTGACCCTCCCCTGCCTGGAGGAGGTTGTTTTGGGGTGTCTGTGACTCCTGTGAGTTGCACCAGTTTGGGATGGAAACGCTGGCAGCTGCCTGCTGGGTGGCTGCCACCGTTCCCTTGGGGTAAGAGCCCACCTTGTACTGTGCTGGGAAGTGGATGTGCTGCCCAAGTGTAGGATGCAGGGAGCAGGATTGCCTCAGGGACCCTCACCCAGATCCTAAATTTCCCTGGGAAAGTCTAGCACAAGCCCTCAGTAGCTGTTCCCTGGGGTGGGAGAGTCTCTCACTGTCCATGCAGGTGCCTCCAGTCTCAATTTACTCCCAGCCCCAAAGCAGTAAATAACATCTGCAAATCATTTCTAATGCTCATGGCAAGAACTTTAGGAGCTCAAACCTGCTGTGGTCTAAGCCTGGTCGTGGGGGATTCATGCTGGACCTGCTGACAACCTTGGCAGCAGCACCCACAGCCTTGGGGGCTTGAGGAGGCAGCACTGTCCCTGAGGGGGTTTTGAGGTTGTGGAGCTGGGGCTGGTCCAGCCATGGGGTTTGGTCTATGTGGAGCTAGATGGAGAAGGTTCATGTTGGCCTTGGTTTAGTGGCATGGTGGTGATAGGTTGATGGTTGGACTTGATGATCTTGGAGGTCTCTTGCAACCTTAGTATTTTGGTGATTCTTGTTTGGATCTGCTCTCCAGTGTGTTTTGGGTTTAGGGCTGGTTTTTGCTCCCACTGAGGGGTTGGCCTTGCTCCTACTGATTTCAGGAGGGCAGGCTGGGGACACTGCTGCAGCCAGGGAGAACACTGCCCCTGATTTATGGGAGCCACCAGTTGCCACTAGAAGCTGGTTAGGAATTTTCCAATGAAACGAGGATTGCGTCAGAAAGAGCTGAGTCATCTCAACTGGTTCATTACAAAAAAAAAGAATAATAATAATAAACCCAAATCCTTTGGCTTTGAGGAACTTTTTGGTGAAGCAAAGAGACTGAATGCATCTTACCTGCTGCCAGCTTCACCAGCATTTGCCCTGGGGGCTTTCCTCCACCTCCCACCCCCAAGGGATGCTTCCCATTCCTTGGGCATCTCTGTGGCAGGATGGAGTGTGGGGTCATCTAGGGATGGGGTTTCCTGGGGTGCAACCTCCTGCCAGACTCCAGGGTTGGTGGGGGGGGGAGGTGATGCTGGGGCTCACACAGCTCCAGGCTGCTCTGGCCTTTTCCATGTGAAATATGTTGATGCTTTTCAAACCTCTCTCGTGTTCAGACTTTTCCCTCCTGGTTGTTCCAAAACGGAAAAGGGTTTTCTCCTGTGTGTCTCGGGCTGGGATATTTTGAAGTGCAGGAATTGGGTGAACTCAAGTGCTAAATTTTCCCAGTGTCCTGGTCACAGCCAACCGATGGAAAATAGAAAGTTGCAAATCACCCAAGCAGGGTAAATTAAAACAGGCTGGCAGACATTTAGCCAAACAGAAAAGGAGACTTCATTTCCCATCTAAGGTTTTTGGGATGGATTCTCTGCTCAAGTTTAATCTCTGGGAGGACCAGGTCCACATTAACCCCACCACAAACCTACAGTCACTCCTGCAGGGTGCTGGGAGCTGGGCAGGGACCTGTGCCTCACAGTAGGATGGGAGCACAACCCAAGACCCTGCAGATGTGAGCTCCTGGCTCGTGGACAATTCTGACTTGGTTGCCAACAACCAAGGGTCCCTAGCAGCTGATGGCAATAATTGTGCTAAACCACAGCGATCACCTTGGGTGCAGAGCCAGGGCTGGGGTGCAGTGCCCCACTGGGAGCACTGGTTTTGTCCTTTGTGGGGTAGGTCTAAACAAGGGAAGGAAGAAAGGCTTGAGCTGGAACATCTCTGGTGCAATGGAGGCAATCCTTTAGGTGGGCTGCTCAAAGCTGCTGGGACATGACCACCACCTGTGCAGGGAGGATGTGCTAAGGAATGTGTATCACCGTGTTGCTGAGGTGTCTCATCACTCACATTCTACACGTGAAGACCACAGAGAAGAGACCACATGTATCTTACAGAGGTTACAGACCACATATATCATGTGTAGGTCACACACACTGTGTAACTGTGTCCTTTTTCAGGCCATGGGCTTTCCTCTGTGACACACACAGGTCAGACACAACACATGCATGGCTGGCACTGAGCCAGGGGCACTCTTCTCGCCCAAAGTGGCTCTTCACATATACCAAGTCTGTTTTCTGGCCACTGCTGCTCTCCTGCCTAGCCCAAGCCTGGTTCAAGCATCACTCCTGATGTTGAGCCTCACCAAGTGATACCAGAAGCACAGGATCGTGGTTGGGGGTGGTGGTCCTTAGGTGGATTATTTTTCAGCAGAAACTTCAATTAACAGCCTGGAAGCCCTTAGGCAGCTAGCAGCTCCCCCCCTACCCTTCGCACTGCCAGAGCCAGGATGGAACTGCACGGAGCCTGCAGAGGTATCAGGAGTATTTTGGTCACATCACTCCGAGTGGGGAGCGGTAGGAGAGGTGGGGACGGCAGGTACCGTTCCCCAGTCCCGGATGGGGACCTCAGCATCTCCGGGGGAGCGGGGGGGGGGCGGTCCAGCACTGCGGATACCATCCCCCCGCCTCTCTGGGAAGAGCAGCACCTCCCTGGAGGGGATCCAGCCCTGCAGGTACCATACCTTCGTCCAGGGTGAGGACCTCAGCATCTCCCCGGAGGGGTCCAGCGCTGTAGGCACCATCCGCTCATGCGGAATGGAGACCTCAGCATCTCCTGGGGGGGCACATGGCGCAGCAGGTACCGTCCCCCCGTGCAGGATGAGGACCTCAGCATCTTCCCGGGGGGTGAGGACCCGGCGCTGCGGTACCGGTCAGGCGGTAGCGGGGACGCATGCGTGTGGACTGCCCCCGCCTGTGCCCCCCCAGCCTCGCCGCAGGAAACCGGCTGGCGGCCGCGGACCGGCGCCGGGGGAGGCGAGGGGTTAACCGGGGTAGGGGCATCCCGGGCCGAGAGGTGTGAATTCCGCACCCTCCCTCCCCCCATCCACAGCCCTTCCCTCCCCCCAACGCCGCTATAAGAGCTGTCGGCGCGGACTGGGGGGAGCCACTGCGGCTGCTCCTCCTCGCTGGAAGCCCCGAAGAAGCTTTTGGCTGCCCTTTGAAGTCGGAGAGGGAGAAAGAGGGAGGGAGGGAGCGTCTGGGGCTGCTGCTGCTGTGCCGCTGCCTCCTCCGCTACCGCCCGACTCCGGAGCATCCCCCGGACAGGTCCCGGAGCATCCTCCAACCCGACGCCGGAGCATCTCCCAGGCAGGTCCCGCAGCATCCTCACACCCGGTCCCAGAGCAACCCGGAGCATCCTCCTTCTGGCCCCGGAGCATCCTCCCGACCGAACCCGCAGCATCCTCCCGCCCGACCCTGGAGCATCCTCCCGCCCGGTCCCGCCGCCTCCAGGTATGATCCATCCCGGCCCCTCGGACCCTTCCTCGTTCTCCGAGCCCCGGCAGCTTTGCCCGTGCTAGTCCCGGCTCCGTTCTCCCACCCGGCTTCGCCCTCCCGTCAGGGGCAGGTCCTGCAGGTACCCTCCGGTACTGGCTCCGCGATGTTTGTCGGCGACATCCCTTCCCCTCCCCATCTCCCTCATCCCTGCTTCTTTAATTTTTCTTCTCTTTAAACACGCAGCTCTGACCGACTCTAGGATAAACCCTGAGCGAGTTCTGTTATTGGCTTTGAGTCAGAAGTGTCTGGAAGCCTTAATGAAAACCAAGTGTAAGGCAAGTCTCAGCCACCTGTCCCCGGGATCCCCAGCCAAGAGCTCTGGGCTCCCATTAATCAATGGATCTGCCTCTTGGAAAGTGTCTTTTGCATGTTGGACCTCTCCCCTGGGGCGATTGCAAAGAGAAATTGGGGACCTGGAAGCCCTCTGGTAATTTCTCTAAGCCAGATACCAAAGCCCTGCTGGCATTGCAACAAGTGGGTTGCCAAAATCTGCTACAAAAGCTCTTGCAAGAAAGGGGGGGGGAAAAAGAAAAAGGGGTAGGAAAGGAGTTCTTTCTGTTGCAGGTCTGCAGCCATGTCCCCTCTCCCCAGGAGCAGCATCTCTCCCACCTCCCTGCTTCCCAAAGATATTGGCTGCTTACTTTTCAAGGGCAATTAGCTTAGGGGAGAATATATATATATATATTTTCTTTTTCTTACAGACACGAGCTGCTTTGATTGCCTGGAAGCATGATTTCCTGAAACCTGCTCCTTTCTGGCTTTTGCAGTGAGGTTCACAATAAAATGTATTGTGGTTTTGAGTTGGATTTTATTTAAGCAGATGCCATTCTGGGTTACTCTCTTTCATGAGGCAGGTGGAGAGGGAGATGAAAGGCTGGCACTTGGGATACTTCAGTTCTGCTCTCTAATTGCAGGTGGTTTCTTTTCAATAAGAACATTCTTCCTTGGGAATTGGTGGCAATTAGAGTGGAACAAATGAAAGGAAGGAAAACCAACAGCTGTTGATTGCATATTTTGTTTTGTTTCTGAAGCCTGTCATCTCATCTTTCTGCTGTAAATGGGAATATTTAAGTGCACTGCTTTTATAGATCCAGGGACACTTCTTGCTGCCTCTTGTGCAATGCTTCCTTTCATGTAAACCACACTCTCCTCCAAGACAGGCTTGGAGACTCAGCTCATCCTGGTAGCATCAGGTGGAGCCACTGGGAGCCAGTGCAAAGTTGTGGTTTGGAAGAGAAGAGCTGAGATGGGATGTGAACCTTTTCCTTGTTCGTGCTTCCACTAATTAACTATGATGCCCTTGCAGTCAGTGGTGGTTGATGTCACTTAGCTGACCAGGATGCTGAAGAAGACACCTGCTGTGGAACCCAGGCTGCAAAGCAACCTCTACTTTCAAAGAGTGATAGGGCTGGATGGGACTTTTGCTTAGAATGATGTTTGGTTGCTTTCTAGGATGAAGATATCTAAGTGGAGGTGGAGCAGCATCTCCATCAGTGCACGATCCCAGCTCAAAGGCACTCTGGCCCTTCTCCTTGTGGGCAACGTTGCCTTTGTGATAGCTCAGGTAAGTGCATCACCTTGGTGGAATGTCTCTGGGCTTTAAAATGGTGTCTGGGATGGGTAACTCCTGGGACTTACAGGACTGGCCTGTGCATGCCACCAGCAGCTCCAGCAAGCATGACAACCTATGACTTGGCTTAGCTCTTTAGTCTGGACTTAACCTAAGTTGTACCTTCCATGGCTATGAGTGAGCACAGATCATTTCCAGGGCTCTCAAAGGCCATGATTTGGCTTGGTGGGTTCAGGGTTGTTTGGGATCTTGGTTTTGCCAACTGAGTGAAACAATGAATGTTGCCTTTCTGGAGGAATCCCAAATATTGCCTTTTCAGTCCAATTTGTAATGAAAACACAATTGGAAAAATGCAGAGTTTCTTGCAAGATGGAAATCACAGAATCCCAGAGTCCTAGGTTGGAAGAGACCTTGAGGATCATCTGGTCAAACCTTTCTTGGGAAAGGCAGAGTCCAGACAAAAGGTCCCAGCCTCTGCCCAGCTGAACCTTCCAAGTGTCCATTGTTGGGGACAATGCCCAATGTTCATGCCCTCAGTCCCCCCCCACCCCCAGCTCTGTGGTTTGGATGCTGACTGTTGCTTCTCTCCCCCTATACCTGCCTGCTGCCTCAAGCAGGACCTGACACAGACCTCCAACAGCCTGGAGGATGGGGCAGACATCACTGCATACTGGTGGGGAGAGTGGACCAAGTGGACAGCGTGTACCAGGACCTGTGGAGGAGGTGTCAAGTCCCAGGAGAGGCACTGCCTGCGGCAGAGGTATGGCACCAGCCTGCCAGGGTCCCCTGTAGGTACCTCCAGCTTGCTGAAGGTAGACTTGATCTGGAAGGTCATTGCTCAGTAGATAAACACTGGTGAAAAGGTGTGGTCTGGCCAACCCTGCTTGTGTAGAAGGTATGTATGTCCCAAGCATGCTGCTGTGAGGGTGCTGTGCCCTAACCATCCCTGCCTGAGGACCAGCCAAGCTATTCCTGTTCTGGCCCTGAAGCTTCTCCCATGGGGATTAGTGCAGATGGGCAGCAGATGTAGCATAAATCCCTTCTCAAGGCTACTGGGCACAGCAGTGAGGACACTGTGGTGCAGGGTTGGTTGAGGAGCCACTGATCCCAGCTGCTCTGCATGGCTCTGCCCTCTCTGGGCTGTGTGGTTGCCAGAAGACACCTTGCAAGCTTTGTTCCCAGGACCTCATCCCCATGATACATCCTAGGATGCTGTAATAGGAATAGTTGGTGCTGCAGGTAACAAAGCCAGAGAGACCTTTGCTATCATCTCCAGCCAGACCATGGCAGAGCTCTGTGGGTGTCTCTGCTACATGGAGACTGATGTCACAGAAGCAGGGGATAAATAAGTTGAAAAAAAGGGCAAAGAAAAGTTTCTGACCCTTGTCTAACCACCATTTCTTTGTTCAGAAGAAAGTCAGTGAGTGGGCTGGCTAATAAAACTTGCACTGGAACATCCAAAAGATACCAGCTCTGCAAAGTACAAGTAAGGATATCCTTTATCTCAGCGGGAATGCTCGGGGCAAAACGTGGAAAGTCTTGCTTGCTTCTGGGCTCCTTGGACAGAGGACACTATTTGTCCTGTGGCTGTCACCCCACTGCCCCTCCAAGCAACTGGAGATCCCTTCTTTGGTGCCCATCCACCATTGTGTCAGGGCTTTGGGCCTTTTGCCTGCCCTGGGGACAATAAACCCCAGTGCTTTGATGTGTCACCTCCCTTCCGTCTTGCCCCATCTCCCAGGGGAGTTCCCCTGGCTGTTCATACCTTGGGAGGAGGATGGAAATGATGGAAATGCTCCTTGCAGCCAGTTGAGATGTGCCAGAAACCTTTCCCACATTTTGTTTTCATCAGGATGTTAATGTATCCCCTTCTAGGAGTGCCCAGCCAACGGCAGGAGCTTTCGAGAGGAGCAGTGTTCATCCTTCAACTCCCATGTGTACAACGGCAGAACATATCAATGGAAACCTTTATACCCTGGTAACAAGACATTCTTTGTGTGTTTCATAATGCTCAGCCAAAATATTTTCATAGTCATGATGCTCTAGCCTGCAGGAAGGCTCCTCCTTGGCTGTTTTAAAGTGGTTTCTCAGAGACACAATCAGCTGTCTCCCAAGTTCAAAGCCATGTCTTGCAGCTGCAGAGGAGCTTCAAAATAAAACCTCCTGACAGGGTTGGATGGCCTCTGTTGGTTCCAGCTCCTGAGGACTGGAGAGCTGAAAGGCTGGAGGAGGATGTGAGAGCGTGGGGTGATGGACTGTGCTGGCAGGGAGAGTCCAGCTCACCCCAAACAAGTGTCCTTTGAGCTGAGGTCATTCCTGGCTGTGTGGCATTTCAGTGACATTTGGTCACCCCCACACCCTTCATGTGCTCTGACAAATGTCACTGAGATGCCCTCAGGCAGTTTGGTCATCCAGGGTGAGCAACAGAGAACTGGAAACAACTGAGTTAGAGACTGAGATTGGATTGGGATTTTAGGCACCTAGCTCCCATCAAAATGAGGCCTCACACAAAAATGATGGCCAGTGTTTAGAGCTGCTGGGAGCTCAGGGCCCTTCTCCTGAGGAGGAGGCTCCTGAGAGCTGGTTCCTCAGATTCACCATGCCACTTGGGTGACTAAAACAGAGATGGGACCTCACACAACTTTCTGGTTTTAGGGCTCCATGAAATTACTCCATGCTTCATGAAATGACTTATTGCCTCCTTTCAGGCCAAGCAAGCCCCTGGCAGGGGCAGTGTGGTAGAACTTGGCTCATGGCAAGCTGGTTACCTAGAGCATCTTGGCTGCTTTTGTCCCTTTTCTATGGCAAAGTGGCAGTTCCTTTAAGCATCTTTGCTCTTCAGGATGGTCCACCAGCACTGTTACAGTGAATTGTTTTGTGTTTTAGCAGGAACTGATGTGGCTCCTGGGGGATTTGTGTTGACATTGGTGGTGTCTCGCTTGGGTATCTGACTGCTCATGAGTTAGCAAAGTTCAACACTCAGCACTGGGTTTCTTGATGCAAATAGGAATTGGCCATTTGCTTCCTGTGGGCATTATGGAATGTGGGACCACTGTGCCTGCAGGAAGCAGAAGGTGAATGAAGTGCACCTTGGGTGAAAGTTCTTATGTCGTAAGCCACTGGGGGTTTGAATATAGACTTACCTGGGTGTGTATTTATAATGATGCATCTGTGTTCATTGAGCTCATGTATGAAATGCTGAGAGGTGAAGGTCCATGTGCTTCTGTGCCACGTGTGCACACCTCACTACTGCAAGTCCTTGCACAGGGTGGTGGCTGAGTGCTTCAGAGCATCCCCAGGCCTGCTGGTGGTGATTCCACTGGCATCACTGCTCCTGGCAGCAGAGAGGACTGTGTGAAATCCTGGCTGTGCAAAGAATTGCAGCAGTGGGTTGTCACCCTATCAGAAGTTCCATCTCCTGTCCAACCTGAAGCACAGGAGATGGTAGCTTCTGAACTGCTGCCTGCTGTGCAAACGTCTCTGCTGTTGTTTAGCTTGGCAGAGGTGCGTTGACGTTGGTAGGATGAAAAGTTATTGTGTTTCTGCTGTTTTGAATGTGTCTTTATATCCTTTCCCCTCAGATGACTATGTTCACATTTCTAGCAAGCCCTGTGACCTCCATTGCACCACTGTGGATGGTCAGAGACAGTTAATGGTTCAGGCTCGGGATGGAACATCCTGCAAATACACTGATTTCCGAGGGGTTTGCGTGTCTGGAAAATGTGAGGTTGTTAACCATTATAGCAAAAATATTGTTAGTAGCATTCAGAAACTTACAGTGGGGACAGCATTTGCCTGACCCTCCATCCTCTCTTGGTACCTCCTTCTAGCCCATTGGATGTGATGGAATTCTCTTCTCCACCCACACTTTGGATAAATGTGGAGTTTGCCAAGGGGATGGGAGCAGCTGCACTCATGTCACGGGCAGTTACCGGAAAGGGAATTCCCACCTTGGTAAGGCCTTCAGGGACCTTCTGCTTTATCTGGCTCAGGGGGTTGGGTTTCAAGTGTACTTCTTTGGTTTTCCTTTATGGCTTCCAGCTCTTACCAGCTCCTGTTTTCCCCATGTGTTCTATCTTGTGTTAATGCCACTGGAAGCCTTCGCTAAAGAGAAGTCACTTGGCATGGGGTGTGTCAGGTGCAAAAGGGTTGTGCCAGAGCCTGGTGTCTATTTTGATCTTCTTTCTCATGGCCCAGTGAGACTAGAAACAAGTGATTGGTCATAACACAATTGAGGGTATTTGGAGAGACCAGGATTTCCAAAATCAAGTGTGATGAAAAGCAACAGAACCTACTTGGCCTAAGTAGAGCAACCTACCTCGAGGGCAATGACTGATGCTCTCTGAGGGTCAGTTTGAGATGGAGCAAGGTGCAGGAACTTCAGTGGCCTTGAGAGGGCCTGTCCCATCACTTACCTAGTGCTAAGCAAAGGGGAGCTGGAGGAGGAACAAGCAGTGATCTGCTGCTGGGGTTTGGGGAGGGCTGGTTAGCACAGGGTTTGACACTGAACCAGCTTCTCTAGCTAACCAAGCAGCCTTCAGATCTCTTTTGTTTCACCAGTGGACATAAAAGTGATATTTGTACCTGTAAGGACTGCATCCTTTAATCCCCTTGGCTAGGGTGTTCCACTATAAACAAGGACCCATGGCTCACACCTTTTTTTTAATGTTATCAATAAGGTTCTGTTTGCTACCTAATAGTTATCAGGATTTGGGGTTTGTGGCTTTGAATCCATAACTCCTTGACAGCCCTTTTGGGTCCAGGCCAGTCTGACTGATGTGTTGCAGTACTGATGGCTGAGTGCTTGGTTCAGATGATCTGTCACCAAGTTCCTCTCATTAATCTGTAGTTTCCCACAGGCTATTCCCTGGTCACCCACATTCCTGCTGGAGCCAGGGATATCCAGATCGTAGAAAGGAAGAAGTCTGCAGATGTTCTGGGTGTGTATAACCTCTGGGTACTTCCCTCCCATGCATGCCCACACTAGCTCATGCTTTTCCCAAGGCCAAGCTGAGAACAGTCTTATTGTAGGCATCAGCTAAGTCATAGTCACTGTCAATCACAGATTCTTCTCCTCCTCCACACTGCCTGAGTCAGGCCACATCTGGAGTCCTGAGGCCAGTTCTGGGCTTCCCAGTTGAAGGCTTGAATGAAAAAGGCTTGACTTAGTACAGCTCCTAGGCTGGCTCTTGGTGACCTGTCCTGAGCTACTCCTGGGTCATGTGGCAACAGCTCAGTGCTCCCAAAGAGGCAATTCCTGCTGTTGGCCATCTGACAGTCCTCTTATGGTCTGCAGAGCTGGGATTATTGAATGTTCATGGTGTGCTAGTGCCAAAAAGGTGAGAGGAGCCATGGACTAGTGTAGGCCACATCCCCAGGAGCTTGCAATGCAGAGGGACACATGGCCCAGAACACTGGGGACATACTCACATGTGTTGGAACTAGATCCATTGGCATGCAGGAGAAACTCTGGTTTATGACTGTGTTATCCCCTGGGTAACAAGTGGTACTAGTGCATATCTCTGCTCTGCCATGTGATGACACTGATTTTTCCCTCTCCTTTGAAGCTGTGGCTGATGAAGCTGGCTACTACTTCTTCAATGGGAACTACAAAGTGGACAGCCCAAAGAACTTCAACATTGCAGGCACAGTGTTCAAGTACCGCAGGCCCATGGATGTTTATGAGACTGGCATAGAGTATATTGTTGCCCAAGGACCAACCAACCAAGGCTTAAACATAATGGTGAGTTTGGGCTTTTCAAGTTTGCAAAGCTGGGGGTGGTAGGGATGGATAAATCCATCTTGGATTGAGGAAGGGGTGGGCATGGGAGCAGGATCCTGCCTTGGTTTCCTAGCTCGGTGGGCACGGGAGCAGACTCCTGCCATGGTTTCCCAGCTCAGTGGGCACAGGAACAGGATCCTGCCATGGTTTCCCAGCTTGAGGAAGGCAGTGGGAGCAGTGACTGTGCCCATTTCCTTGCATGAATCTATTTGACTTGCGTCACTGCTCTGGGACGCAGGCAGGGCTGTGAATAACAAGCCTGGGCTTGGTAACCTCTCTCTGCAGGGAGGAGATGCCTCAGGCACTGTAGGGGGGATTTCTCTTCTACTCCTTGGCATTTTTATCCTCATTACTGGCAGGAAAAATAAAAATAAGAATTTAGGCCAGATAGCTTAGACAAGTGCACGAAACTCAAACCCCAACTCCTTCTTGAAAGCAAATCATCTAAATCCAGGCACTGGAAGAAAAGTTGTTGAATTTTCTGCTGGGCAGCCAGCCAGAACCCAACTCCTGCCATCTTCTATGTAGCTCCAGAATCCCCTGGAAGAGGCAGTGATGGTTGCTTGGGTGCTTTTCAAGAGCATTAGATCAGTAAGAGGTTGTAGTGCATCAGCTGTGAGCCCCCACCCCTAGTAAGGGTGGAGTAGCTGAGGGAAGGATGTGCATGCTCCTCATAAAGCTTCCCCAAATGGGTTTGCAACAGTTGCTCAGAGGAGGAAGTGTGACTTATGGCTTCTAGTCCCTGAGCTGGGCCTAATCCCCAGGGTAGTTCTGCCAAATGGAGAATCCTGCTGGGTTCCAGTTGTAAGAAGCTGGCAATGTGATGGAAAGCAGATTGGAAGTAGGAAAGTAGATGCTCACTGACTGCCAAGCTCAAGATGAATCCCAAGCCTTGTGTGCCACCATATTCCCTGCATCCCACTAAGGATTTAATTGGCTTGCTAGGTCTGGAATCAAAATGGCAAGAACCCATCCATCACCTTCGAGTACACCCTCCTGAGGAAGCCCCACTCAAAGACCCTGCAGCCTGTCTACTACACCTTCTCTGAGTCAGAGAGTGAAGAAAGCAGAGAGTTTGATGGAGATGTGCCCTTGGGTTTTATCCAGCACAATGCAACCTATTTTGGGAAAATCTCCAGGGAAAGGCTGGACTTGGAGAACCAGGTGTTTGGGAGGCAGGACACCGAGGAAGATTTAAACTTGAGCAAAGGTCAGGAAACCAATGAGGTCTATGAAAGAGCAGAAAAAATTGACTGTGAGCCAAAACTGAAGGGCAAACAATCCCAAGGTAAGGAGGAGACTTGGGCCTCACTGTTCTGCTTCTCAGAGCTCTTGTTGAGAAATGCTCTGTTTCTACTGCTGGTGGTGATTCTACTGGTTTGTGTTTTGGAAACCTTAGAAAGTTCTTTAAAACATCTCTACTCATAAATCCTCTTTGCCCTTCAGGTTCTGGTTTCTGGTGGGTGGAGGGTGGCCATGGGTAAGGTCTCCCTGCTGGTCCCCTGCCGTGCTTTGCCTCATGCCAAGGACAGAAGGGAGCCCTGGCTGCACACAGCTCCCTGTCACAACATCTTCCATCACTTCCCACCTCTTCACGGCCCCGAGCAACCTCCTTCCCCCTCCAGTCCCCTGGGCATCCAACTGCCTTGAGTGCTTTTCCAGCATGGCTGCATGGACTCTGGGGCCAGGAAGACATCTTCCTTTCTGACCTCTGCTGTTGCTTGGGGTAACACTGGCAGGTGCTGAGCTCTCCTTTCACCATGCAATAGCAGGACGAGACCCCCCCAGAGCTGCACACCCTTCCCGAAGGGGTACAACCCCATGAGAATCCCCCTCCCCAAGCCCCCAACTCCTGCCTCTAGCCTCCCAGGTAGCTGCTCAGGCTCTGGCGTGTCCCCACTGCTCTGACCTGCTTTCTCCTCCCAGCCTGAATGCATTTTGTGGTTGTCACTGTTGTTTCCCCCGCTGTTGGCTCCAATCTAGATTCAAACGTAACCAGGTCTACTTACCAGACAGACCATGACGACAGAGACCTCGAGCCCAGGTTGACCTCCAGGGAGTTCCTTTTGGAGAATGCCATCACAGATAAGCTGCTGGAGAAGACTTCAGACTCCAAGGAGCTGCTGCTCAACATGACCATGAACAGTATCTTTGCCCAGGGAGACCCAATCAACTCTGTGGGGCCACACATTGACAGCCTCTATGTTGACTACGAGGACGCTGACGGCGTCGTGACCTACAGCCTTAACAGCACTTACATGGAGCTGAGCAACAGCAAAGCCAGCAACACTTCTGCAGAGACCCCCTTCTCAAATGCCACTGTCACCATGACCAGCCCTCAAGGGAACAGAACCCACAAAGCAAGGTAGGAGACATGTCTTTCATCAGAGTCAATCCTATTTATTGCTCTTCTTGAGTGGGGACAGCCCTGTGCTCAAGGCAGACCCCATTGTGTGGTTTCTACCTGCTTTGGGAGCCTGAAGGTAAGTGGGGATAGGATGATGTATGTGAAAGCTTTCTGTTGGGGGTTCCCTTGGAAGGAAGGGCCAGAGGTTTGGGAGCAGAAAGTCAAGAGAACATTTAAACAAGAAGAAAAATCACTGCCTTCCTTAGTGGGGATGTTGGCAGGTCCATGCTGCTGGCTGTGCATTGCTCTCTGCCTGGCATGGCTTGTTATCAGAACTTTGTCTATAGAGAAACCTCTTCTTCTGCCTTCTCTTGACACCCTGCTCCGATTCCCCAGGTCCCTTCCTCCAAGTTCTAATGCAGCAGAAGTTGGTCCTGGCCCCTTTTTACCTGCCCTGTGACTGCCACCTGGGATCCTCCACACTTGTGTTGGCAAGACCACAATCCCAGAAGCTCCCAGGCATGGCTCTGCCTGTTTGACCTGCTGCTGGAGAGGCAGAGCAGGACACCAGGAGCTCCACTGTAGGGTCTGCAGAAGTAGCCTTGGTTTGCTGCCTAGACAGAAGCAGTGCAGTTAGCCACTGCTTTGACATCCTTGTCATCCTCAGCAAAAGCTCTCCAGTGGCAGCTCATTGATTGCCACTTCAGGATTCTTTTAATGGCTGTTTGGAGTCTTATAAAATGCAGTGGGAAGGTAAAAAAGGGTTAATTTATCTTCAGGAGCAGAGTTTGTCTAGGCAGGGATGGGCTAAGTGAAAGGGAGTCTCAGGCTAGTGCTTGTCCATGAGTCTGTGTCTAGGGACTTTCATGGAATTACAGACTGCTAAGGGCTGGAAGGGACCTCTGGGGATCATCCAGTCCAACCCCCCTGCTCCAGCAGGGTCACCCACAGCAGCTTGCCCAGGGTCACCTCCAGCTGCCTTGGCAATCTCTCCACACAAGGAGACTCCACAACCTCTCTGGGCAGCCTGGGCCAGGGCTCCAACACCCTCACACCAAACAAGTTTCTTCTCCTGCTCAGCTGGAACCTCCTGGGTTCCAGTCTGTGCCCAG
The DNA here is from genome assembly GCA_013399015.1 of Galbula dea. Classification (NCBI taxonomy): domain Eukaryota; kingdom Metazoa; phylum Chordata; class Aves; order Piciformes; family Galbulidae; genus Galbula; species Galbula dea. The sequence goes on from VWZX01005690.1 coordinate 27,975, forward strand.
TGCCCCTTGGGCTGTCCCTGGCCACCACTGAGCAGAGTCTGGCCCCAGCCTCTTGCCCCCAGCCTTCAGCTCTTGCTCAGCATTGAGCAGCTCCCCTGTGGGGCTGCTGTTCTCCAGGCTCAGCAGCCCCAGGGCTCTCAGCCTTTCCTCCTGCCAGAGCTGCTCCAGTGCCCTCAGCATCTTACTGCTGGACTCTCTCCATTAGTTCCTTGTCTCTCTGGAACTGTGGAGCCCAGAACTGGACACAGTGCTCCAAATGTGGCCTCAAAGGTGCCACCTCCTTTGAGGTGCCTGAGGGCTGTTTGGGAGCAGCCTTTATTCCCATTCTGTGGGAGCTCATTCTCAGTATGGGTTCATGGGGACTGAGATGAGACCATGACTGCAGTTAGCCTGCCACACATTGGAGCACCCTCTGGAGAGCCTGAGTTGAAAGCAAAGCCTTGGGAGTCCTCCATGGCTCAGACCCACAACTGTGGGTTTGGGTCCTGCTGTGCACCCCAAAGGCTTGTTCAGGGCCCATGGCACCCAAGGCTCCCTGCAGGTCTCCTCCTGGCCCTGGTGCTGTGACTGTTTGGTCTCCCAGGCTTCATCAGCTGTAGAACAGAGGTTATGATGCTGAGCTTCAGAAGATGGAAAGCACTGAGCAGAGGTTCTCTGGGTATAGTTAGGTTTTCTCAGAACTTAAACCAGCTTATGCTAGAGAAACTTACCCTCAGAAAATGTCCATGCAGCCAAATGTATCCACAGACTTCTTCATGATAAGAACATCCAAACATTGCCAAGGCTTTGAGTTTATCATCTCCTCTTGTGGTTTGGCTTGGAAACTCTGCCTTCAGCTGCCAAAGCAAGCATGTCCTTAGCCCTCTGCCAGGAGAGGGTAGCCCCTCAGCTCCCCTGGCCCTTGGGGTTCTCCTGATCCCCAGCCTGCTCCCAAGGTGGCCTCAGCTGGCCCCTTGGAGCCCAACCCTCTCTCCCAGTAGTTGTTAAATGGGGTTAATGCTTTCCTACCTCCTGGGAGCACAGGAACCTTCCCATGCTTGGCTTGGCAGCTTGGCTGTTCCAGGACAATCCCAACAGACTGCCAGTGGCTCTAGGGCAGATTTGTCTGGAGTTAAAAAGCTCCTTGGATTATCCTTGGCTGCCCATCTATTGGTGGCCCAGGGGAGGGGTTTCAATCCCTTCAGCAAGGATGCCCAGCACTGCCATTCCCCCCTCTGAAGTCTCTTGTTTTTGTCCTACAGTGTTCCCTCTTCTTTCCCTGCCTCTCTCTAGCAGAAAACAGGAACTCTTCAAACCTAAACATTCATGTCCCAAAAAGCTTTGCACTGGCCAAAAGGCTGTATCCAGGCAGAGATGGGGCTGTAACCTGGGATCATAGACTGGTTTGGGTGGCAAGGGACCTTTCAAGGTCATCTAGGCTACCCCCCTGCAGTCAGCAGGGACATCTGCAACTAGAGCAGGTTGCTCACAGCCCCAAACAACCTGAGCTGGGCTGGTTCCAGGGATGGGACATCTCCCACCTCTCTGGGCAACCTGGGCCAGGCTCTCACCACCCTCAGTGTGAAATATTTCTTCCTTGTATCTGATCTAGTCTGGTCTAAATCTACTCTCAAGATGAGAGATGCTCAGCTCCTTGCTGGGTCCATCCCTTGCTATGGGGCCATGGAGGGAGGGTTGGAATCCCAAGTGGAGGCAGCTGGGCTGCAGGAAACATGCTGTTTGGAGGCATGTTAGAGGGGGGAAAGAAAAAAAGAGCAACAAATCATCTTGAACTTCATTTCAAGAGGCCTCACCCACAAAGTGGAGGCATTGCAGTTCAGAAAGTCCTACAGTGGACATCAAAAATGACAGCATCTGCATGTGTGGATGTTTCTGGAGGAGGGAGGGATGGACATGTTGGCAGGTTTCGTGTCTGGCTGTTCTGCCATCACTGCAGAGAGGGATGATCCTCACTTCCAGGGCATGGGGTGGAAGGGACTGTGTCAGGACAACCTGCCTGTGGCCAGGCCTTCAGTGCTTCCCCCCAGGGTTGGGTTTTTTTAACAATCAGAGAATCCCAGGTTGGAAGAGACCTCAAGGATCACCTGCTCCAACCTTTCTTGGCAAAAGCTTCAAGCCCAGTTGCACTCATAATGCTAATCTGTATCTCCTGGGTGGGAATGGTGGGTGAGGAACCCCAGCTGAGCTCACTGAGGCCAAGGTTAAAGCTCCTGCTGACAGCTAGTGTAGGAAGATAAAGCCCATCCTGCCAAGGGGATTTGGGTTTGGTGGGCCATGGGCAGGGTGCTGCAGCTCAAGGTATATGAAGAGCATTGGGGGTTGGACTTCTACCTCCAAGAGGAAGGCAGGTGGAGGGGACAGCCAGAAGCTCCACTGAAGGAAATGGCACAAGGGAAAACCTCTTGCCCTGGGCATGAGGTAGGGTTGGGGTTCTCCATCCTTGGAGCTGAGCACAACTGGACTGGGCAAGGCCTGGTGGGACCCAGCCTCTTGTTTGGCTTAGCTTAATTCTGGGCAGGAGCTTGAACCTGAGACCTCCCCAGCTCAGTTTGGGGTGGATGGTGGCTTTCTGTCAGTGAGCAGTGCTGGTTAGAGATGGGACATTTGGGGCATTTGCATCCTTTCCAAGCTGTTGTAGTTCACAGTGTGGCTGGAGCTCTGCAGTTAGAGGAGCACCATGCCCAGACATGGTGAGTTATGTTTCCTCTCCAGGAGCAAGCCCTGGGGGGTCAGGGATGAGTGGGTGGCTCTTGTGCCATGCTAGGGATGCAGTGCTGCTTTTCCTCTCCTGGAGCAGTTACAAGCTTTTGGTGGCAATGCCAGGGCAGATCCAGGAACCTTTCTTTCATCATCCCATGCTGCAGTGTGTGGCCAGGGCTGATCCTACAGCAACAGCCACCAGTTCCTCCCTTGGCTTAGAGAAGGAAAACTGAGTTAAAACACAGAAGTGTTAAGCCTAGGGACTCTGGATGTGGTCTGTGGTGTTTGTGTTTATTTGTTAGGGTCATCCTTCTGCTAGAAGGAGTGTTTTGGGAAGAGGAGCAGCCCAGACCTCAGCTAGGGGTGAAGGATTGGTGCTGGTTCTTGGTGCTGGTTTTTGAAAAGCAGAAGCAAAGTGCAGGCAGGGAAGAAAATCCTTGGTGTTACAACCAAAGCTCATGCTCAAGAGGGAAGCTAAAAGAGAGAAGCCCACCAGCTCTGTGGGACAATGTGCTGCTGTCTGCATGGATTGGGGAACAGAAAATGACAGTTTGGTCTTGGCTTGAGCTGGCAAAAGAGCTAACTGCTGCCCTGAAACCCAATGTCTGATTTCTCTGAAAGGACTTGGCTGTGTGACCTCCTCAGGCACAGAAGCAGCTCTTTCTTGAGGCCCACATGCATCAAAGGGACACTGCTGAAAGGTTGCTCTGCCCTCAGATGTGGCATAAAACTTGTGCTGAAGGTTATCTTCCTTTTTCAAGGGAGAGGAATCCTGGTCACAGGGTAACTTGGTGTTTCCCTTGGAGCCTCAGAGAGCAGGGTATAGACCAAGGACCATTTTCTAGGCAAAACAAAGCAGATGGTGACTATGTTTTAATTGATCCAACTGAAAACTCTCCTCTTGTGAGCCCTCTCCTGGCTGGGTGACAGCACCCACAGCACTCAGGGGCTAAGCTGGAATCAGGAGCTGCTGTGGGTCCGCAGGCAGAGCTGGTATAAGCAAGAACAAACCCAAACCAAACCCCAAAATCACTATTTCTAGTGAGCTGAGGTTGGTATTTTTCTGGGGAAAAAAAAAACCAACAAAAAAAAGTCACATTCATTCCAGTTCCATTTCCAAATGCAGGAAGCAGTGGTTTGCCAAACTGACAGAGGCAAAATCAAGAGGGAAAAGGAGCTGCTTGTTGTTGTTTCTAATCCTGCTGGAGGCTGAGTGCTGGTGGTGGAAGGAGGGTGGGTCTGAAGGAAAAGGCTGGATTCTCAACAGTGTCCTTTCTAAAGGTTGATTGGATAGGCTGGACCTGACCTTTTTCTGACCAACACCTAAATAAGGCAATTTCAGAGCTTCTGCTGCCTAGAAATTATCCAAGCTGCATATCTTCCCCAGGCCAGGGGCAACTGGATGTCAGGATACAACCTGGTGAGCTAGTGCAGCATAGCTGTCTCAAGGGCTTGAGCAAAGGTACGAGAAGACAACCAAAGCCTTTGGTTGTAAAGGTGCAGTATCCCTGGTGGGTTCTAACCTCCCCTCAGGTAGGATGCACCCAACTGGGAGGAGCTGGTAGCTTTGGGTTGACAAATGCTTTTTTCATACCCCAGGCTTGACCCTGTTACTCCCTTCCCAACTGCCTGAGCAGAGCAAGGATAGGAGAGCTGCAAATTACCTACCAAAAAGAAACCAGAATGAAACCCAACCCAAGCCAACTGAGAGGGGCAAAAAGCAGTGGGTAGGCAAAAGGCATGGCCTGGTGTTGAGAAGCCAAGTGTGCTCTGAGAAGCAAACTTAGCAACTCCTTGTGCCACGTGTTGGCTTTTGGAAGGAGTGAGCTGCTGAGAGGGGAGCAGCCCGAAGCGAGGCAAGGGAGGAGATACTGCACCTTTAGTCACTGTATGCCAAGGGCCAGGGGTATTGGAGCAGAACAAAACCAAAAAACAATGCAAAGTTTGTGACATTCTGAACTGTTTCTACTTGTGGGTATTTTTATCCCATTCTCTCTATTTCTAGACAGTGGAAGCTCTGCCTCTAACCGGGCTGGGGATTCTACTTGGGGCTCAGGACAGGTATGTTGTGAACCAAACCAATTAAAACAAACCAACCCCTCCAAAAAAACCAAACAAAACAAACAAACAAAAAACAAACCAAACCAAAACAACAAAAGAAACCCCAAAACCAACAGAACAAATCAGAACAAACCAAACCCACCAAGCCAAAAGCAAGCCCATCCCTTCCCAAACCCAAGCCCAAGCAAGCTGCAGCCTGCTGGCAGATGTGTGTCTGACTTTAGTCTATCACTGCTCGCCTTGGAAATGCCTTTTTTTGGTTTGTTTGGTTTGATTTCTTTTCTTTTCTTTTTTTTTTTGTTTGTTTTGTTTGATTTCTTTTCTTTTTTTTGTTTTTTTGTTTTCTTTTGTTTTCTTTTTTTCTCTCGTTTGCTTATTGCTAGAAACAGATTGAAGTTGTTAAGAAAGGGCCAAGGTGTGAGTGCTGCTGACATGTACAGGTGGAAGCTTTCCTCCCATGAACCCTGCAGCTCTACATGTACCACAGGTAGTTATAAGAAGCAGCCCAATTCTGCACAACTGCTGAATTTCACCTGGTGTGTGAGTCACTTTTCTGTCTGTTAGGGATGGGAAGGACCTGGTGATGTCTAGGGGATCTTGGTGGTCTCTGGAGCTGGTTTAGCAGGACCCCAGATTTGCTCTGCCTGGGGGGGCTAAGGCAGGGAGAGGAGCTGGGGGTGGAGAGAGTGCAAAACTCACTGACCTTGCAGGCATGCTGAGGATTAGGGGTTGGTACCTGGCATCCCCAGCACCCTGCAGAACACCTTCCCTCTGGGGAGCTCTGAGCATCACCTTCACTTCCCAGCCCAGCAGGGATGGGATGGGATCCTGCTGGGGCTTGGCAGGATCCTCAAACCTCTGCTGAGTTTCAGTATATTGCCTCCTTTTGTTTTCACCCTTGCCTTCCTCCCCTTTTTGACCCTTCAGAGTGGTTGAAAAAGCTCAGCTGCTTCCCCACAGAGTGGGATTTTCCAGCTCTGGCAGGAAACAAAACAGCATTTGGGTTTTTGATTGTGTTTTGTTTCTCCCACTCCTTCCACCCTGGAGCCTGAGGTCAGCTGCTAGGGTGTAAATCTGGAACAGCAATGTAGATACCAGGGGCAGCAAAACCAAGGCTGTATTCTTTTTTGCATCAATTCCCCCTTTTTGCCCCTTGAGAAGCTTCAAGCTCCCCTTGGTGAGGGGGTCCTGGCCCCTGTGAGCTCATCACTTCTGATGAAGGCTGTGGGTGGGTCATGCCCTTGCCTGCACCATCCCTGAAGTAATCCAGATCCTGCAGTGCTTCTGGAGTTAGAAAGAAGGGAGGAAGGAGGAGAGAGGAGATTGCAATCTAAGGAACATCTCTGAAAAGAGCCAATGTGAGGATTTTATTCTTTTAAGCATTTGTTCTTGTCCAGCAGACACAGGCCCACAGGGTGCTGGCTGCAGGACCTTCCCAAGCCAGCCCTTTCCCTGGGATCTCCTCAGCCACACGTTCTGAGATGTTTTTGCCTTCTTGGATCCCTCCTCTGAACAAATTTCCCCTTTGACCAGGTTGCTCTGCCCTGGTTTGCAGCTAGCAAGGAGAGGTTTTACTTAAATTCCTCCTTTCTCATTGCCTTTCCTCACTGACCTATCACAGAGAAGCAGCAACCATGGCAAGAGCTGGAGCTCTTCTAGCTTTAGGTTTTTTTTAGTTTGGTGTAAACCATAAGTTCCTGAGAGCTGCAATTCTTCTCACCTGTACCCAGAGCAGCCTCCTGGTCCCCAGCCAGATCCCAGAATGGACTTCACAACATTTACTCTTCCACGAGTGGTTGTGGGAGGGAAAAGGTCTGGATCTGATGACACTGGCTGGGAGCAGGAGGAGCAGGTGCCTCCTTGCAGAGCCCCTGGGAGCCTTTCCTTGGCTCTGAGAGCTGGGGGCACTTGGGAAGGGGGCATAAGTGGGATGTAATGACTATAGAGTGGGTGGATGGTGTGGGCCTGGGCCCCTTTTCTTTCCTCCCCACCCATGAGCCCAGCAGGGTGGGAGCTGCTGGCTGCAAAGTGGAGGGAGCTGCTGAGCAGACTCCTTGCCCCTATAAAAACCTGTTAGTCACACAGTAATCTTGATAGCAAGCCATGGCAGGGGTGGCCATGCCTACCTTTGGAGCTGGCCAAACTTAACTGAGCTGCCCATCTTAGCTGGGTGGCCACTGTGGTCTTCTCCTCCTGACAGCATCTAGCCGACACGAGGCAGAAAATCCAATTTTTGCTGCTTTCCATTGGGAAGGAGTTTTGGAAAACAGAGCCAAAAAGAGAGGAAAAAAAATAAAATGAGGAAAAAAAAAAGCAAAGAAAAGACTACAAGAAGAAAGAGTTTGGCTGTCAAACTCACCAAGGTTCCTGTGTTGTGTGTGTGTATTCTCTTTGAACCCAGGAGTGATGTCCACATATGCGATGTGTGTTCGCTATGATGGGATCGAAGTGGATGATACTTACTGTGATGCCATGACCCGCCCCGAGCCCATCCATGAGTTCTGTGCTGGGAGAGAGTGCCAGCCAAGGTACCACCTCACCAGGGTGCTCCTCTGGGAGCTTGCTCTGCTGGGGATGTACTTGGGGGAGGGGGTCGATGTGGATTTGTTTGTGTTTGGGGAGGGGGCCAAGGGAGGGCAGTAGGGATGACCCCTGGGGCTCCTGTTCCTCCTCCACTAGTGGCATCTGGCCAGGATGCAGCAAGACTTCTCTCCTGAGTGCTTTAGCTCCAGCTGCCAGGTTAAAGCTGATGTAAATCCTGGCTGAGTTTGTTCCTGGGGGTTCAGTTTTGACACCACAGGCACTGTCCTGCCATGGTCAACAGGTGGAGGAAAGTGTGTGTGAATTGGGTGGAGGGACTGTCTTGCAAACAGTGCCATGGATTCAGCCCTCTGGTCCCTTCAGCATCCTAAACATCACAGAGGTTTTCCTGTAGCAGGGAAAGAGCTGGTGTAGAGGGGAACCCATACTGGAACACCTTCAGAAGGTTTCCCTTCTGACGAGGTTCTTCACCACAAAAGTGTGACTGCAGCCCAGAGCCATGCTGTAGAGCTCATCTGGGACATGTGCTTGTTGGAAGGTTTGCAAGGAACAGAGTTCTGGGCAGGGCAGACCAGTACCCATCAAAGGAGACAAGGACTGTGATGGTGTCAGGTCAGGAACAGGGCAGAGGGAGGAGTGAAGCTGTCTGCTGTATGTCCTAGGATGGTTTCACTTGTCAACAGTGCAAAGCAAGACTTGAGTGATGCTAGATATGGCACCTGGTCCCTGGAGAGTGGCTGCTTTCACCTCAGGTAGTTGTGAAGAAGGACTGGGGAGGAAAGCATGTGCCCTTTGCAGTGTAAGATCTTGTTGAACCTTCAACATTGAGGCTGAAAGCCAGGGCAGGCTGTGACTGAGGCAAGAAAAGCACGGGGAGGGGAATGGTTCTACTGCTGGAACCACCCCAGGTCAGGTTGGTTGGGGATCTGAGCAACCTGGTCTAGTGGAAGATGTCCCTGCTGGGACTAGATGACCTCTAAAGGTCATTTCCAACCCAAACCAGTCTGTGATTCCATGATTTTCTACCTGCCCTGTGGACACCATGAAGACTTCAATCTCTGTTTGCATTAACTTTGTGGTTCTTTAACACAAGCAAAGCAGTAGGGCTCTTGTCATGCCTAGGTTACTCCACTGGTCTTTTATAAAGTTGCCTCTCCTTATAGCTGTGCTCTTTCAGCTCCATGGGCTTAGACTGGAAGAGAGAAGAGCTGCTCTGTGATTTATTGGTGATTGCAGCTTGGTGGTGGGGAAAAAAATTCAAGGACCTGCAGGGAACTCAAGCAGGGCAACTGAACTCACTCACTAGTGTTCAGGAAGCTGGGATGCTGCTTGGGCTGATAATGCCTTTCTAGCACAGAATTCCCACATCCCTGCATGGTCAGGGTTGGAAGGGACCTCTGTGGATCATCCAGTCCAACCCTAGTCCTAAAGCAGGGTCACCCACAGCAGCTTGCTCAGCATCACCAATGTCTCCAGAGAAGGAGACTGCAATCTCTCTGGGCAGCCTGGGCCAAGGCTCCAACACCCTCACAACAAACAAGGTTCTCCTCACGTTCAGGTGGAACCTCCTGGGTTCCAGCTGGTGCCCAGTGCCTCTTGGCTTGTCCCTGAGCAGAGTCTGGCCCCAGCCTTTAGCTTTTGGCTCAGCATTGAGCAGCTCCCCTCTGGGGCTGCTCTTCTCCAGGCTAAGCAGCCCCAGGGCTCTCAGCCTTTCCTCCTGCCAGAGCTGCTCCAGTGCCCTCAGCATCTTCCTAGCCTCCAGTGGACTCTCTCCAGCAGTTCCTTGTCTCTCTACAACAGAAAGTGCCAAGAGAATTTTGCCTGATCTGGACAAGAAAAACCTTGCTTTCATCTCCCCTCTGAATTTAGGTGGCACTTCTAAACGTGTGACATTTCCCTGTTTGTTGAGCCTGGAGCCCCATGCTGGGTGTGAGACTGGTGTGGAGCTGTGGATGTGGCTCTCCTGCTCCAAGAGCAGCACCAGCATTCTAATCCTTTTAGAGTTTTACATGTTTGTCATCTTCTTCAATTCAGAATTGCCACAATGTTCCCCTACTGTAAAAATCTTGTCTTTTAAGGTCTTTTTTCCTTGTTTTACAAGCTGCTTTCCTCTTGTAACCTCAGCACAGTGGTGGCAGGGGACAATAAGGGGCAAGCAGTGTCTGGGAGCAGGTCTCTGCTCTTCCCATGCCCATGACATGACATCAGCAGTTAAACTGTCAGGGGTACATGAAGGTCTGTCCCTGCAGGGCTCAGACAGCTTTGTGTGACATTATCTCTGGGATTTGCAGGGTGAGGGATGGTTGGGTCCTCTCTGTGCTTTCATTAACCAAGCAAGAAAAAAAACCAAGTGAGGTCAAATGTGGGCAAAAAACATGTCTGAGAGATTTGCTGGTGGGGTCAGAGGTGGGGAGTGAGCAGCCTATGGGCAGTGAGGGCACTGCTCCATGCCTCACTGTGCCAGCACCTCCTTCCTCTCTCCATCTGCTGCTGCCTGGAGGCATGAGCTCAGGTCTTCTGGGTGATGCCACCATACCCTAAGACATCTCCATCCCATGGGAAACCCTCTCACGTGCCGACTCCAGCTTGTTCCTCTTGCAGCCATCTCCCTCCAGCAGAGAACTGGGGTTTTTCTGGATTGCTCCATGGGATGCTCTGGTCCAGCCATGCTTCTGGACAACCTCTTTTGTCTCCACAGGTGGGAGACAAGCAGCTGGAGTGAGTGTTCCCGTACCTGTGGGGAGGGCTACCAGTTCCGCATCGTCCGCTGCTGGAAGATGATCTCCCCAGGCTTTGACAGCTCTGTCTACAGCGACCTCTGCGAGTCTGCAGACATCACCCGGCCAGATGAGCGCAAGGTCTGCAAGAACCCAGCCTGTGGCCCCCAGTGGGAGATGTCAGAGTGGTCTGAGGTAGGTCCCCAGGGGCTGGTGGCCTGGCAGCCCTGAGGGTGAGCACATGTGCCTGTATTTCTCCATTCCTTTTCCCACCGGAGCTCATCTGTGACTCTAGCTGTTCGGACGCTGGCTGCAGACATTGCATCTGCACCAACATGCACCAGGAACTTCTTTGGGTTTTTTTCCTCCTTAAAATGAATCAAGTCCAACCACTGACCCAACACCACCATGTCACAAAATGCCATGTCTACATGTTTTCTGAACCCCTCCTGGGATGCTGACTCCACCACTGCCCTGGGCAGCCTGGGCCAGTGCCTAACAACTCTTTCAGTCAAGAAATTTTTCCTAATATCCAATTTAAATCTCCCCTGGTGCAACTTGAGGCCATTTCCTCTTGTCCTATCACTAGTTACCTGTGAAGAGAGACCAACACCCACCCTGCTCCAGCCTCCTTTCAGGGAGTTGCAGAGAGTGAGAAGGTCTCCCCTGTGCCTCCTCTTCTCCAGGCTAACCAAGCCCACTTCCCTCAGCTGCTTCTCACAACACTTGTGCTCTAAACCCTTCGTTGTCAATGTGGGGTTTGAGTTTCACGTTAAAACTGTAAAAAAACCCCAGAAAGCAGCTCCCAGTTCCCATCCCAGTGAGACCTTCTCCTGACACCCTCCCCCTGTCCCCTCCTGGCAGTGCTCAGCCCGGTGTGGAGAGAGGAGCGTGGTGACCAGGGACATCCGCTGCTCAGAGGAGGAGAAGCTCTGTGATGCCAGTGCCCGGCCCCTGGCCGAGAAGAACTGCACAGGGCCCCCCTGTGACCGGCAGTGGACTGTCTCTGACTGGGGACCGGTGAGTCCTGGGCTGAGCCCTGCCCATTCCCACCCCCTGCATCTCGCCCTGCTTGGCTCTCCAGGGCTGGAAGCTTTGGGATTGGGTTCATCCTCCCTGGCAGCTCCCAGCTCTATCAGGCCCATAAGCAGTCTCTTTTCCTTTTTTTCTCCTTTTCATTTCCCTTCTTTCTCCCTTATCCAGTTTTCTCTTCCCCCCTTCTCTCTTTTCTTCTTTCCCTTTTTGTTTCCCTTCCCCCTTTTTTCCTTTTCCCCCTTTCTGTATTTTTCTCCTTTTCCTTTCCCTTTTCCCCTTTTCTTTTTTGCCATTTCCCCTTTTCCCCCTCTTTCCCTTTTTTGCCCCCCTTTTCCCTTCTTTTGCCCCTTTCCCTTTCTTTTCCACTTTTTCTCCCCCTTCCTTTTCCTTTCTGTTTTTTTTTTTCTGCCCCTTTTTCCCTTTCTACCCAATTCTGCTCCAGAGACCCTCTCCATCCCCAGCTATTTTTACTCAGGTTTTGACACACTAGCATCAGCTAAAAATAAGCTGTTTCCATGGCAGCAGCAGGGCTGTGGAACACCGAGAGCATCTCGGCAAGGGAAGGGAGCCCTCACTGCCTCTACCACTGCTCCGGGCAGAGCTTCTCTGTCCTCTCAGTGCAGGTGGAAAGTGTTTGCAGCCACTTACGTGATCCCCTTTTGCCTTGATCTCTTTGTGAGCCACCTCCTGATGCTTCCCATCCTGCCTGGCTCACAAGATGCTGAGTTGTGCCCAGCATCAGCATGATGAAGCCATGGGATGCGTTGGTTGTGATGGGGCTGTCCAGGGAAGGATGCACTGAACTTCCCTGCAGCTATTTAAAGCTGAGCCTCAATAATCCCTCTATGATTTGGGGCAGGTGCTGTTGGGGAGGGGGCTGAGCTCCATGGAGGTATTGCAGGGATGAGGATGAGGGTGGAGCCCTGGTGCTGACCACTCATGGTGGCTCAATAATCCCTCTATGATTTGGAGCAGGTGGGCTTGAGAAGGGGGCTGAGCTCCTTGCAGGCACTGTGGAGACGAGGATGGGGTTGGAGCCACGCTGTTGACTACCTGCCCATGATTTGGGAAGGGAGCTGAGCTCCACGGAGGCATTGCAGGGGTGGGGATGAGGATGGGGCCGGAGCCCTGGTGCTGACCACGCTCGGTGCCCGCTGTGGTTTCAGTGCAGCGGTGGCTGCGGGCAGGGCAGGATGATCCGACACGTCTACTGCAAGACCAGCGACGGGCGAGTGGTGCCGGAGTCACAGTGCAATCTGGAGAGCAAGCCCCTGGCCATCCACCCCTGCGGGGACAAGAACTGTCCCTCCCACTGGCTGGCACAGGACTGGGAGAGGGTGAGAGCAGCTTCTTCCCCCCTCCCTGGAGGCGGTGCTTGGAGCCGACGGGTTCGGCTTTGGGAGGGGTGATGGGTGCCCTGCGGAGAGGGGGGTAGGGGATGGTGGGCAGGGGTCTCACTCAGCCCTGCTCGTCCCCTCGCAGTGCAACACCACGTGTGGGCGAGGGGTGAAGAAGAGGATCGTGCTCTGCTTGGAGATCGTAAACGGCAAGATCAAGACTCGAAACCCAGCTGACTGCGATGTCAGCAAGAAGCCCGTGGAGGAGACGACCTGCTTCGAGCGGCCCTGCTTCAAGTGGTACACCACCCCCTGGTCAGAGGTGAGCAGGGAGGGAAGCTGAGGGCACCTCCAGAGGGGACCCTGAGAGGGATAAGGGGGGGAAATGCCCTTTCTTCAAGAGGTACCTGCCCTGAGCGTGTGGTGCCCCTTGCCCTGAGCCTTTTCTCTTTCTCTCTTTTTCCCTACAGCTGCTGGTGGGAGTGCGGTTGAGGGTGTGCATGGAGTCCTCAGGATGGTTCCTAGGGTTGCAGGGGTTGGGGAGACAGTGATTTGGGATGCAGAAGTTGGGGTACAGGGATTGAGGGCCCAGTTTGCCCCAGCCCAGCACCCTGCATGGTCCACAAAGGCTGCCAGGGTTTGGCAGCATGAGTAAGGAGATGTGGAGGCTGTTGGTGGAGGGTTATGTGGCCTTGGGATGGCTGCAGCCACCCTGGTGATATGGAGCAGCATATGGACCAGGGCAGCAGGAGGAGGGAGGATGGCAGCACCTATCCCCAGGCAGAAGCTGCTACAAGCAGCTGATGGAGCAAGAGGCCAGTGATGTGGGGCTGAGACATGGCACTCACCCAGTGGAAAAGGTCACCTCCATGCCCTGACATCTCCAAACAGATTTATTCTTTAGCAGGTCCTGGCTTAGCCCAGATCCCCCCCATGATGTCAGGCTCTGGCCTCACCCCTTCTCTCTGTCCCCCAGTGCACAAAAACCTGTGGCATCGGTGTGAGGATGCGAGATGTGAAGTGCTACCAAGGGAAGGACATTGTCAGGGGCTGTGACCCACTGGTGAAGCCAGTTGGCAAACAGACCTGTGACCTGCAGCCCTGCCCCACAGAGCCCCCAGGTGAGTCCTGCCACTGGCAGTGCCCCCCCTTCTCTCCCCCAGCATTGCTTTTCCCACCAATCTTAGCTTCCACTGTCCCCCAGTTTGATAGTCATCTCAGGGAGGATGTAAAGGGGACAGCTCTTCTTCTGGTCCCAAGAAATGGGGCAGGTTCACTGGCTCTTTCTAGAGGAGAGTTTAAAAGAAGCATGGTCTGACCTTAAGGATAAAAAACCCCAGAGCTTTGGAGAGCTAACTTGGGTGCTGCTTCTGGCTGACTCCTGCCTTCATCTTCATGCCATTATTGTAATGATTTTTTGGTCTCCAAATGCCCTGTGGGATTTGTAACCATCTCGTTATCTGCCTCGTCTGCTGGCTCAAAGCCCCTGTGATCTTTAGAGAGCAGGCAGTTCTAATTCTCTAATAGGATTTGGGAATAAGGACAGTGTGGGAGAAAAGCATGAAAAATGGAAGACAGATCTGGGGATGGCTCCTGGCTCAGCTCTGGACCCACTGGGTGCCCTCAGCTGACCTCTTCTGCAGGGTCTGGGATGTGACATGGTGCTTGTGAGGTGCCTCATGGTTCTCTCAGAGCAAGGTGTCTGCCCTAGGAGCAGCCTGGCTTCATGGCTATTAAGCAATATATATATATATGTAAATCCTATGGGTTTGGAGCAAAATGTTGCTCTGAAGGAAGCTAGGAGACCACCACAGTGGTTTCCACCCTGCTCCTTCCAGTCTCCAGTGGCTCACTTGCCCCAAACTCCTGCTGGAAGACATTTTTGGCACTGAGTGTGGTGAGAGCCTGTCCCAGGTTGCCCAGAGAGTTGGGAGATGTCCCATCCCTGGATCCATTCTAGATCAGGTTGTCTGGGGCTGTGAGCAACCTGCTCTAGTTGCAGATGTCCCTGCTGATGGCAGAGGGGTTGGACTAGATGACAGCATGGGTAAAAGTCCTTGAAAGGTCTCTTCCCACCCCAAGCATTCCAGCATTCTATGAGATGGCAGCTGCAGCAGGTTGAGTTGTGCCCAGCCTGTGATGTTCAGGACAGGCTGTGTCCTGTGATGGTGGGGAAAAAATAAATGATCTCATGAGCTTGCAATTTCTTCTTCTGTTCCATCCTGATGCCTTTTCCCTTCTCTCCTTTAGATGACAGCTGCCAGGACCAGGCAGGAACCAACTGTGCTTTGGCCATCAAAGTCAACCTGTGCAGCCACTGGTACTACAGCAAAGCTTGCTGCCGCTCCTGCCGTGCACCCCACTCCTAGTGCACCCCTGGGCTGCACCTCCCTTAGCCAGGGCTCTGGGCACCATTTAGGAGGCACATCCCACCCCACAGACCCAAGAGAAGGATGCTTTTGGGTTGGTTAGTTTCTTCCCACCGCTGCAGCAGCCCTCTCTGGAGCAGAGGAGCCCTGGCAGCATGGCTCAGTTGCTGTGCAGGTTGGTAGCCCCAGGATCAGAGCTGTACATAAAGTCATGTATATTTGATTCCCCAAGCTGCAGACACATGCAGGTGCTTCACAAGGGCTCATCCTTTGCTTGCCTTCCTCGAGGTGGAGGTGTGAGCTCTGGGAAGTGGAAGTTTCCCTTCACAAAGGGAAAACTCTCTCCTAAATTAATCCCCAAGACCTTTGTGCTCTCCTTAGCTGCATTTAACCTGGTGGGAAGCTGATTTTTTGGGGGTGTGTGTGTGTGTTTTGTTAGCTAAATGGTCTCAAGCCCTTCTTTTGTAATATGTAGGTGTATACTTTCTCAGAGAATTTTATCTTATAACCAAATGTTAGCTCCATAGACCTTACACCTCCCCAGGGCCCCAGTAATGCTGACATATTGTATATAATATGGAAACATAACTGCACTTTATATCACAAAAAAGACGTGCTCTTTTTGGTTTTAATATATTTGTTTACAGACAGTGACCTTTATCCATGTAATCCTTAAGTTGTACCCATATGTATATTGTAATAAAGTTGTCATATTTATGGTGGGAGCTTGTTTTATTCTCCAGTTTGTAGTGGGTGTAAGGAAAAGTCCCAGAGTTGGGGGGGAATGGGGATTTTGGGATGATTGCTCTGGATTAGGGATCCCTTAGGGTTGTGGCTTTAGGAACTGCAGCTCAGGAGTCTGCAGGCAAAGGGAGTTTGTATTAAGAAGGGTGTGAGCAGCAGGTCAGGGGAGGTTCTCCTCCACCTCTGCTCCACCCTAGTCAGGCCATAGCTGGAGTCCTGAGGCCAGTTCTGGGCTCCCCAGTTCCAGAGAGACAAGGAACTACTAGAGAGAGTCCAGCAGAGCCCAGGAAGATGCTGAGGGCTCTGAAGCAGCTCTGGGAGCAGGAAAGGCTGAGAGCCCTGGGGCTGCTTAGCCTGCAGAAGAGCAGCCCCAGAGGGGAGCTGCTCAATGCTGAGCGAGAGCTGAAGGCTGGGGACAAGCTGATCTGGATGAGAGGTGGGTTGGACTAGATGATTCCCAGGGGTCCCTTCTAATCCACACCATGCTGGATTGTAGGATTCTGTGCAAGAGACTGAGGCCAGCAAGAAAAATTCCTTTCTGTGCTGCCCAGGGGGTTGTTTCTTCAGGTATGACACACTGAGGCCAGGCCAAAGGCTCTTTAGCAGCCCCTCTCCCACTGTGTGCCCCCCAGACCCTGCTGCATTGCTCCTCTCAGCAGCAGGGAACCTCCTGTGAGAGCTTTGCAAAGCTCAGCTTGTGTCTGATGCTGCAGGGACAAAAAAGCTTGGCCTCCAAACCCATGTCAAAGGAGTTTATTTCTGTTTTATTTTCTTGTTGTTGTTTCTTTTTTCCCCCTCTTTGTGATTCCCAAAGTCCTGTACAACAGATCACCAGGTGAAGGGTAGTGAAGAGCCAACCAAAGCTTAGCTTGCAAGCTACATGGGAAGGAGAAGAGGAAAGCAAAGAAGGAAGAAAGGAAGAAGAGAAGAACTGTGACAGGGAATGCCAAGAGGAGAGTCACTGAGTGGAAACAAACCCTGGTGAGAACTGTACACAGGAGCAAGGTCTGAGTGGCTGCTGTCCTCCCCAGGAGCAGGGACATCATGCTGCCAGGACACAGCACCACAGGGANGATACTCATTGGCAAAGACTTGACTTGGACTCCAAAAGGTTTCCCATGGAATTAAAAGCCCTCTTGGTTAAAAGGAAAACATCCAATTGGGCTGTGAATTGTCTTCAGGAGCTGTTGCCACAGCTTTGACTTCTCCTTATGTCTCTAAAAAGGAAAGCTGGCCCAGGGCACAGCACTGAGGCCACCAGAGTCTCCTTGAAGCCAGTCCATCCTCCACCAGCCATTCCCAAGTCCAGCATGATGCTTTTCACCTGAATAATGCAGAAGCTGGGAGAAAGAGGAGGTTTTGTCAGACAAACTGGGAGTGCTGCAGGGTTGGAGAGGAGGAATTGGAGCCAGGGCAGGAGGAAGCAGAGAGTCTGCAAATTAGCACTGCTGTGACGTGGGATTCCTCCTCCTGAAGTTCTGGGTTCACCAAACAGCTCCTGGCCAGCAGGTCCAGTGCAGGGAGATGTCCTCAGCAGTCAGCTCCATGCCCATAGCTCTGCCAGCACAGCCCTGGCCCCAGCCAGCGTGGCCAGAGGAGCTGGGGCAGAGCTGGGAGACAACAGCTCCATGAAAAATGAAAACAAAAAGGTGGATTTGCCTAAATCTAAAGTGTTTTGGGACATTCCTGGGTGGGGGAAAAGTGTCATGGCTTTCTTTTTAAAAAACAACCCCCAAAATCACAGAGTCCTGTGGGTCTGGAGAGATTTAAGTGGGATATTAGGAACAATTTCTTCCCTGAAAATGTGGTTAAGCATTGGCCCAGGCTGCCCAGGTCAGTGGTGGAGTCACCATCCCTGGAAGGCTTCAAAAGCCTTGGAGATGTGGTGCTGAAGGGCATGGTTTAGTGGTGACCTGGCAGTGCTAGGTTAACAGTTGGACTCCATGACCTTAGAGGCCTTTTCCAACCTTAATGATGCTAGGATTCTATTCTATGATTCAATGAGATGCCTGTAGCAGTGTGCATGCAGGGGTGGGCACAGACCCAGCCACACTCCTGCTCACCCCGTCCTCAGTCAGAAGTCATGAATGCCATTATCTAGAGAGGGCAGCTCCAGGTCTATTCCTCCACCTGAGACTGCACTGTGTGTTATTTCCAAACCTAGGTCATGCAATGAGTTTGCAGCTCCACACACATGCAGCCAAGGGCTAGTAGCCATTGGCCACAGCATGTCCCCACCCCACAGCAGCAGCTGATGGCTAATTTGCAACATAAGCTCTTTGGTAGCCAACTGTCTGTCCCATGACCTCTTTGTCAAGAGCTAAATGGCCAAGGGGACAAGAGGCTGGGGCCAGACTCTGCTCAGTGGTGCCCAGGGACAGCCCAAGGGGCACTGGGCACAGACAAGAACCCAGGAGGTTCCACCTGAGCAGGAGGAGAAATTTGTTTGGTGTGAGGGTGTTGGAGCCCTGGCCCAGGCTGCCCAGAGAGGTTGTGGAGTCTCCTTGTGTGGAGAGATTGCCAAGGCCCCTGGAGGTGACCCTGGGCAAGCTGCTGTGGGTGCCCCTGCTGGAGCAGGGGGGTTGGACTGGAAGAGCCCCAGAGATCCCTTCCAACCCTGACCATGCTGGGATTTGGGGATTACTTGCTTGTCATCACTCGGTGCTCCAGCCGAATGTCAAGGAGGGATAGTTACTCTGTATAAAAGGATGTGCAATATCAAAATCCTCTATAGAAAATAAAACCCCATGCAATGCAGCACTAGAAAACCTCCCCTCCCAGCTGTGCCCATCCTCCCCCATGCTCCCCTTTGGGGTTTGTTGGCTGTTATCCCCTTCTCCTGCCATCCAGCACGTCTCTACCTGCAGAACACCGAAACACATTCATTTTCCTCTTCTTCTTCAAAACTCCTCCACGAATTTCCATTCTTTCTCCCTCCCCCTAGCAGCAGTGAGGTATGCAGTGATCCTCCAGGCTGGGAGGGCAACCAGCAGCTCACACATCGGTGCTGATGCTCCGGCTACGGGAGAAGGCTTCCCGCATGGCCGAGAGGCGATTGGGGTTAAGCGCCTGCAGGTTGGCCACGGTCACCGGCAGGTCCAGGTCCTCCTGGCTCACCGTCGTGTAGCTCACCCGGTCACCTCCGTTGTGCAGCTCCTCAGGGGGTTCTTGAAGGAAGAAGGTGGGAGGCTCATAGGGGGTGCAGCTGGGGCAGCTGGGCCGGCTTGGGGTTGGTTTCTTGCCGAAGGGGGAGGAGGCATAGAGGGCTGGGCCGTTGGTCAGCACTACGTTGCGGTTGCAGTGGAGCGGAGGGATGTGGGAGTGCACGGCGAAGTCAGGCTCCTCCTCATCCTCCTCAGACTCATCCTTCTTGCAGCAGTAGTACTGAAACAGGATGGGCACAGAGTCACAGAACTGTTAAGCTTGGAAGAGATCTCTAAGGTCATCAAGTCCAACCAGCAACCTATCCCCCCCCATGCCACTGAACCATGGCCCTAAGGACCACAGGTAGATGTTTTTTTGACCCTTCCAGGGCTGGTGACTCCTGCGCCAGTGCCTGACAACCCTTTCAGTAAGAAATTTTTCCTGATATCCAACCTAAACCTCCCCTGGTGCAACTTGAGGTCATTTCCTCTTGTCCTCTCACTGGTAAGCCAGGAGAAGAGGCCAACCCCCACCTGGCTCCAGCCTCCTTTCAGGTAGCTGCAGAGAGTGAGAAGGTCTCCCCTGAGCCTCCTCTTCTCCAGGCTAACCAACCCCAGTTCCCTCAGCTGCTCCTCAGAAGAGTCATTCTCCAGACCCTTCCCTGGACACACTCCAATACCCCAATGTCCTTCCTGGAGTGAGGAGCCCAAAACTGGTCAGTCGGGCACAGCAGGCTGCCCCTGAGCTCCCCTCCCCATTGCAGCAGCATTTGGGGTCTCTTCTCCCCCGTTCCTAGCCTTACCTGGAGCCTACAGTAGCAGAGGACAGCAATGATACAAAGTAAGATGACAGTTGCTAATATTCCACCTGTGATGACCACGGTCCCGGCTGTCATCCGCCCTCTTCTCCATTAACAGCCTGCAAAAGGCAGTACACAGGGTGAGGAGATGTGGTGGGAACTGGGATGAAGATGGTCCTGGCTGACCCCCAAACCTCCAGCTCACCCCACGTTTGCAGCAGGCTAGAAACCAGAAAGGCTGCTGGGAGGTGATGGGCAGGATCCAGCCAGATGCTGGCACTAGGCACCTGTGGAAGTCCCTGTGTTCCCTCCCCCCCCTCCCCAAATGCCACCTTGTAGGTGCAGGGAAGCTAAA
Source organism: Galbula dea (assembly GCA_013399015.1). NCBI lineage: Eukaryota > Metazoa > Chordata > Aves > Piciformes > Galbulidae > Galbula > Galbula dea. Next base: position 47,777 of record VWZX01005690.1, read on the forward strand.
AAAAAAATCTTCATGCAGTGTGTGAGAGTTTTGGTGAGCAGCAGCTCTGGGGTCACATCAAACTCTTCTGCAGGCAGGATCAGGGACTCAAGGGAAACCAAACCTTCTGCCCAGAGTTTGTGGCACCGAGGGCACCCTCCCAGCTCCTGCCTGCTAGCAGAGAGCTTCAGGGCTGGGTGAAGGAGCAATGCAGGGAGGGTTTCTGAGCTGTACATTTTTCTCTGAGCCTATAATCCATGTTCCCCCATGAAAACAATGTGGTATTTTAATTTGGACTAACTGGAGCTGCAAAGGGAGCCTGTAATGACTGCAGGGCCAGAAGCTGAGGTAGGGGATGTGTTCTCCTGCAGGAGGCACCGAGCTCCTCACCTTCACCATGACCAAGCCACATGCTGGGGAGACTGTGAGGGGAGGGGTACCCCAGGATGATCCTTCTGACAGCCTTAGCCAAGCTGTTCATTTCCACCACAGCAGACACTGCAGCTGGGACACAAGGAACTGGACACCCCAGAGAGGCCGCAGCTCAGCTTGACCCCATTCTTGCATTTTGGGGTACCACCAGCACCCTTCTCTCCCTGGAGTGCCTCTTGGAGGGCTGTGGGTGCTGAGACAGAACTGAGGGAATGTTCCCTGCTTCTGGCACTGCTGGGCTCAGTCAGGAGGCAGATACTGTGCATCATGCTGAGCACTACACCAGCACGGGGTTTGCTCAGGACATCCCTGCTCTGAGAGCTCACAGGAGGACTTAAAGAAAGAGCAGAAGAAGACCAAGCTCTTTGCCACAGGAAGGATGCCTGGGGAGCTCTGTACCTGCCTGCACACACCTGCAGGCAGCAGCACTGCCACTAGCATTGCTCCTCAGCTAAAGCTCCAGCAGCGCTTTAGGGCTGCAAGTGTCAGGCTGGGAAGAGGAAAAGCAACATAAATTAAGGAGGAAATCATACCCTGGCCACCTACTCTACAAGTACTTTAGCAAAGCTGGTCTCCAGCTCAGGCTATCAGGTTAAACCCAAAAAAACCCAGCTACCCCAACCCCAAATTACTTCAGCACCTGAGGAAAAGCAACTCTATCTGTCAGGGATTTCACCTGCTTCCAAAGAAAATAAATCTGGGGCATATTTTCCGGCTCTTAATGTCCTGCTAAAGTTGGGTAAGTGCTGAATGGCTAAAGCAGTGTCACATTTTATGTGGCTGCTGAGCAGCAGGCTAGGAGGGAAGGTGATTTATAACCAAGGCTCAATGCCTTCCAGCACCATGTGGCCACAGGGCAAGGGCTGGGCCAAATCCTGCCCAGCTTGAGGGAAAGGAACACATCAGGAGAAGGGTCTGCAAAACTAATCATTATTAAATAACTAGTGATTAGAAACTTTGATTCCTGCTTAAAGAGGGATGGAGGCACTTGGCTGCAGAGCCCAGGCTGCACAGGATGCTGTGGGTGCATGCATCAGCCTGGCAGAGCTGGCTGCAAATCCCCATCCATGAGTCCTTTGCTGCTCCTGGGTGTACTCACCACGGTGCCAGGGAGCCCAGGGCAGGGGTGAGCAGGGGAAGCACAGCACCTGGCTCCAGAGTGGCCAGACTCAGCCCTCTGACCTCTCAGGGATGGGCACTGCAGCCATCAGAGATCTCCAGGATCTCAGCAAGATCCTCAGCAGCCCAAGATGAAGGGTGGCAGGCAAGGCTCTGCCAGGGAGGGCTCCTTGGCTTCCTCACTAATTCATTAACCATCTGCTTACCCAAGGGGGGGGGACAAGCAAAAGCCTCACAGAGCCAATTGTCCCTGCTTCTGGCCAGCTGTGACAATGCAACCACTGCTCCATCCAGGGCGAGACCATTTGCATTTCCCTCTTTCCCCCTCCCTTAACATTCTGTGATTAAAGCTGAGTACCTGGAAGCATTCAATTCTCCAGTGTGCAAAGGGAGAGGAGAGCAGAGCATGTGGAGGTTCATAAGCAGAACAATTCCTGTCTAGACCTCCTTTTTTTTTTCCCCCCATTTGTTCCTCATTTCATGCTCCACAGGCTCTCAGCTTCATACATTTAGTCATAAATACCCTGGTAAAAGGAAGTGCTTTGCAGCTCTGCTGTGGTCTTGGAGAAAGTCTGCAGGAGCCCTGGTATTAGGAACACAGGCACCAGGAGATGTGGTCCCACCAGATGATGGCTTGGCTCCTTCCTTGCTCCTCTATATTGGTAGGAGCCTTTCAGCTCTTGAGGATGTCTGAACTTCCCCCCCCTCCCAGTCCCTCTGCCCTATCCAAATCCAACCCCCAGCACATCCTCCATCACTGCTAGAAGCAGGGAAGGGGCTGTGGGAGGATGTTAACCCCACACAGGCTGTTTGTCTCCAGCCCAGGAGTCCTTTGCTGAAGGGAAGCAGTCCCCAGAGCCATGGGGTGACAGAGGATGATGTCTCTCGGGGTTACTGGGAGCCACCACACTGGTGCAGGCACGTGGGAGCTTGGGTGCAATGGTTGCCCCATCCCCAGCACCCTGATTTACTGCCCTGGCTCACAAAGGACAGGTCCTGCTGCAACAAAGCAAAGACACTTCACTGCATGGCTGTGACAGGCTGCTCCTGGATGAGCTGCCTGGGTTTTAGACACAATCCTCTGCCACTTGGACAGGACATGTATTGCTGCAGCTCTACCAGCACCACCCCTGCAGCCCTGCAGTGCCAGGGTGTGAGGAAATGACCTTTTCTATTCCTTGCAGCCTGGAGAAGACATAAGCAGAGCTCCCATAGGCTCTAGTCCCAGATTATCCTCATCTTTTCTCTCTGACATCCCCTGCATGTCCCTGCCATGGCTCAGGAAGTGGGATTTGAGGTTGCACTGTTCACCCAGAGCCAGGTCTGCATCAGCCTCTGCTCCCCACTTCACTTGGGCACTGCCAGGAGGAACCAATGGACCTTCTTGATGTGCTCCAGCCCAACCCAGAAGGCTAGAGGGGGTTGGGGACAACTCCTCAAGAGCAACAGAGTGTGGGAGAACACAGAATTGCACTTGACAATACAGAGAGGGGAAGCAGGGGATGAGAAATCATCCCAAGTCTCTCCACCCCAGCATCCTGCTCATGACCCTTGGACTGTTGAAGGGTGCCCAGTGCAGGGAGAGGCTGCTCACAGCTGCACTGTGCTCCTGGACAGGCTCTGCAGAGACTGCTTGTGCAGCCAGAGCCTCTTGGGATGCCTGCGTGGGAGGAAGGCTCCGGACCAGCCGAAGGGGCTGAGCTCAGCTCATCTGAAGGTTCCAGCTAACACCTGGCTAACCACAGCTCTGAAACACTGAGCTCCAGGTCCAAGTGCTGGAGTCCTCCAGCCATGCCTGGCTCCTGTGGACTGGCCTGACCCCGCCTGACCAAGCTGGGGGAGGAGACCTGGGGGCTGCTAACAACACCACTAAAAGGTTTCTTTAAGAGATCCTCAAGTGTCAAACCAGCTGCTAGGGCTTGCAGGTGTCAAGTATCATTCTCAGGCCACACCTTTAATTGAATAGGGCTTCCTCCTACCCTCCTCCACCCCATCCCATCCCATCTCATCCCTACTCCCATCCCCAGGGTGACACAGTCAGCATTGTCATGGCAAGCAGCACAAAAAAAGGGGATGCTGGTCCCACTGAAACTGTGCCTGCACAAGGAGACTGTGTCTTAACCATGAAGAGCTGTAGCCCACAGCTTGTCCTACTGAAGTGCTCCCTGCATCCCCTAGCAGCCCTGGGACCTGCTTCCTCTGCACCCAGAAGCAGCAGAGCTCTCTATTGAAGAAGCAAGTTGGGAATTGTCCTTATTGACCTGACTCCAAAAGCTGGAGATTTAAGCAGAGCAAACAACAGGGGTATAAAACAACAAGTGGCAGCAGAGTCAGGAGTACTGGCAGGATTGCATGGGAGCAGGTAGGAGCTCAGACCCCAGCATAACAAACACCCATGCTCAAGGGACACTTGGATCAAACCTTCTGCAGGAGATCCCTGGCCCTCATCCTAGCCCTTCTGCTGATCACCAGGGTGCTCTCCTTTGTGGAGGAGAGCAGGATCAGCTCTGCCTTCCACTTCCAAATAGCCAAGATGGAAAAAGGAGAGAGAAAAAAAACAAACCCAAACCCAAGCAAGCCACCCCACCCTTCCCAGGGAGCAGAGGAGGCCAGCACCGTGTCCTGAAGTAACACCAGCCTGCCTTGGCTTGGCTCTGCTCTGCACTAGCACATCCCTGGCCCTGCTGTGTCCTTGGCTGAGATGTTTCTGTGCGTGGGTGTCCTCCAGCACCCGGGAAAGGGCCTCTGAGGGGGGAGGGACCCTGCCTGGCCACCCAGGCTGAGCCTCCTCCCAAGCATCCTAATGATGGCTGGTGGTGGGTCAGCTCGTTGGGTCTCTCTGGAGAGAAGACCCAAGGGAGGAACCTCAAGAGGGAGGATTGTTCATGTTGGGAAGGTCAAGTCCTCCATGGAAACTGGGAGTTGAGCAGCTGTAGATTTGGGGAAGATGAGTCCTCTGTGGTGGAGGGTCATGACAGCTTCACTGGTCTTGCCCTGGGTGGGCAATGGGGCCATTTCCCAGCTTGCCTGTGGACAACAAACCCTGATGGTGATGTTTCAGACCAAGAAAGGAAAAGAGCTCAGGAGGAGGCTGGGAAAACAGGAGAGCATCTATTCATCTGAGATGTCACTTCCCTGAGCAACTGGATCTTGCTGCTGCCCCTTTCAGCTCTGGAGCTGAAGGTTCCTTTGGGAACCAGGACCTTGGCCCAGAGTAACAACAAACCCACAGTACAATCAACTGGCCAGGGCAGAGAAGACTGGATCCTAGCCCTTGCTTCTGCAAAGTTTTGGGGTCAGCCTGGCTTGCACTCCCCTATTCCCTCCCAATGCCACCTAAGTGCCACAGCTCTGCCCAAAAATGGCCCTCAGAGAGGACTGGTGCCACCATCCTGGGAGATGGGAAAGCAGCAGCTAAGCAAGAAGCCCAAACCAGTTTGGTGGCAAATATCTCCTTCCCTCTGCATTTCCCCCAGTTCCTGTAATCCTACCCAGTCAATGAATAAGAGCTGGGCTGCTAGGAAGAGCCAGGCACCTTGCCAGCAGGAGACTTCACATCTAGGGAGCCAGCAGACAGGGCAGCTGCCAGAAACATGGTCAGAGAACGTGGCTTTCCCTATGGAAAACACTTGAAGCAGAAGATCTGCATCACTTGGGTTTGCTTTCTCTCTTTCTCTCTCCCTGCTGGCAGCAGCACTGCTGGCTTGGGGCTGATGCTCTTCAGGAGGATTTAAAGAGCCAGGCTTGACCCTGGGTGGGCTGGGGAAGGGGTACAGGGAGTGCTTGTTACCTGCAGACCCATCACTTCGACAAGACCACCTGAGCACTCCTCAACATGAGGATTAGGTGAGACATAGCTCAGCAGTCAATGCTTCCCCAGGTCAGGACAGGTGCTGCCCATGTAGGACCCTCCCTGTATCTCCAGGCATCCTGGACCCCAAGAGCCTAGGGCATTAACTGTTTGGATGATGCTACTCACAGCCTCCTAGGCTCATCCATAGCAGATGGGTCCTCCTGGAAGCTGGAGACCCTCAGGGATCCCATCAACCCCATCCTCCCATCTGTACCCACTGGGACTACACGTTCCTTGCTCTCTGCTCAGACCCCTGACCATTTGCAGGGTGGTTCCTGTGCTTGACAGGTGCTTTTCTTACCTTGAAAATGGAGATGTGCAGCACTATTGATAGCCCCTGGAATAAGAAGGATTTGGGGCAGTGAGTCAAAATGCTACCAAGAGTCTAAGGGAGGTAAATCTAAAACCCAGCCCCCCCAAGGCACACTGGAGAGGGCTCCACAGCCTGAGAGATGCAGCCAGGCCTGGGCCAGCACTCACAGGCTGTAAGATTGCCCTGGGCTTTTAAATGACAAATCAGAGCAGGGAGTAAAAAACTTCTCCCCCACCTGAAGCAGCATGTCCCTTTCTGGTGGCCTTACAGCCACTCCCTGTTTTGAGGTCACTTAAAAAGGTCACTGGTCCCTTCTAAGCCACCCACTGCCCTCCTGCCTGCTGGGACAAGACCCTGACACTTCAGCTGTCATTGATGTCCAGACCAGAAACACCACATTTCAAAGGCAATCTATACACAGTGCCTGATAAATTATTCAGCAGCTAGGACATTGCTGGAATAGTGCTGAGCTCTGCAGAACAGGATCCTGTGCTGCACAGCATGGCTTGGGGATGTGGCTTTGCTGGGAACCAGAGCTCACAGGCTGTCTGGGAAGGGCTGAGGGCAGGAGGACAACACCATGGCCATAGAAAGGTGACAAGAGCTGGGGTGCAAGAGAGCCTTCTCCACCTGCAGGCACCTGCAGGAAGTTTATTCTCCTGCTCAGGTGGAACCTCCTGGCTTCCAGTCTGTGCCCAGTTCCCTTTGGCCTGTCCCTGGCCACCACTGAGCAGAGTCTGGCCCCAGCCTCTTGCCTTATGTCCTTGAGCTCTTGCTCAGCATTGAGCAGCTCCCCTCTGGGGCTGCTCTTCTCCAGGCTAAGCAGCCCCAGGGCTCTCAGCCTTTCCTCCTGCCAGAGATGCTCCAGTGCCCTCAGCATCTTCCTAGACTCTGCTGGACTCTCTCCAGCAGTTCCTTGTCCCTCTCGACCTGGGGAACCCAGAACTGGACTCAGTATTCCAGCTGTAGCCTGCTTAGCAAAGAGCAAAGGGGGAGGAGAACCTCCCTCACCCTGCTGGTCACACTCTTCTTAATCCACCCAATTACAGATCCCTTCCCACCAGTTGCCATTGTCAGTGTTTAGAGCTGAGATGAGCTCCTGGTGAGCTGCCTGCACTCCCAGCACACATCGATCTAGGGGATGCCTGCCCCAGCAGCATGAGGGGACGTGTGCTCTGCACTAATGAGGCAGTAATGCCACTGAATCCAACCAAATCACACCTAATGAAATCTAATATTTGCAGAGCTCATCAAAGCAGTGTGGAGGCTTAGTAAGCACAACTCCAGGCATGAATTTAAATGACTGCAGATGCTGCACGGAGCACGGTGGTGTCACTGGGGAAGGGTAGGGGAAAATGCTGAATCACCTGGATGGCATCTGTGCTGCCCTTGGGAATGTCTCCTTCCAGTCCCCCAGGGCTATCCTGAAGGTGCTGCCAGCTCAGTCCCAAAGGGACAAGGGAGGGAGTCTGCAGACACTTCAGCATTGCCTGGAATAAACCAGGGTGTGCTGACCCTGCTCTGCCCTTCTGACCCTCTGAACATCTGGACAGCCACATCCTAAAGGGGACCGAGAAGGATGCTAATGACATTGAAAGGGAAGCTAACTGTATCGATAGGGATGCTAGGAACATCCCTAGGGGTGATATCAGCATCAATAGGAATGCTAGTGACAGCCACAGAGATGCTACTGGTACTGATGGGGGTGCTAGTGACAGCCATAGCTATTGGTATTGATAAGAATGCTAGTGACATCCACAGGGATGTTAATGACACTGATAGCAATGCTAACAACATCAGTAGGGATGTGGCTGGCATCGATTGGGATGCTGTCAGTATCAATAGGGATGTTATCAGGATCGATAGGGATGCTATCAGGATGGATTGGGATGCCACCAGGATCAATAGGGATGCTACCAGTGTCAGTAGGGATGCTATCAGGATGGATTGGGATGCTACCAGGATCGATAGGGATGCTATCAGTATCAATAGGGATGCTACCAGTGTCAGTAGGGATGCTATCAGGATGGATTGGGATGCTACCAGGATCAATAGGGATGCTATCAGTGTCAGTAGGGATGCTACCAGTGTCAGTAGGGATGCTATCAGGATGGATTGGGATGCTGTCAGTGTCAATAGGGATGCTATCAGGATCAATAGGGATGCTACCAGGATCAACAGGGATGCTACCAGGATCTGCCTGCTGCTCCCATCTCAGCACTGCCCAGCAGTGCCTCTCTGCTCACCAGCCCTTACTCTAGCATCAGTCCAGGAGAGGTAAACCCTAAAAGCCAGTCCCAGAGGAGGAACTGGTACAGATGGGGTGGACTCACCTCCAGGCCCAACTTTTCACTGCAGAGCCAGCCCCACCTTTCACTGCTCAAACAATCCCACTCTGCTGAAGTACCAGGAATTATTTCCCTCCATCAGCTGGGAAGCAGCCCATAATCCCAAACACACATAAGCAGCCTAAAGTCCTTCAAAAAAAAAACCAAACCAAAGCAAAATAAAGGAAGAAGAAAGCAAGCCAGGCTGTCTTTCCACCCTGCATCACTTAATCACCTCTTGAATTATGGTCTGGTCAGCCTGATTTATTAGCATTGGAGAGAGCAGGTTTGGGTATTAGCAGCTTGAGCTAAGCCACCACAATCACTGCTGAGTGGGAAATCAGTCAGAGGGTGGGGAGCAGCCACCCACCCCAGAGCCATCTCCTAGCACAGCAGTTCTGTAGGCTGGAAACATCTCCTGGCCACCCTGAAAAGCCTGGGGCAGCCTACTGAGAACTACTAATAAATCTTGCTTCTGATCAATACTTTTTGCTGCCCTTTGCTCCCTCCCCCAGCACCATCCCCTGGGAGGGCTCACCACGCCCCCCCCCCAGCATGACACAGGCTTCTGGAGAGATGGAAGAGCCCTCATTACCAGAAGATGCTGCTGAAATGGTGCACCAAAGGTGGAAAAAAAGGAATCTGAATCCCAAAAGTCCCAACTCTTTCCAGAAATGCTCCACTCACCTGGATTTTGAAAGCTCTTCAGGCTGAAAACCAGCCCTGAGAGCCTGACACAGCCCTGTGGGACCTGGTGCCTCACACCAGTAGCTCACAGCAGCTTTCCCACTACCCCAAACACCTTGAGAGCAGGGGTTTGTTGCTCAGACAGGGCTGCTGGGGCATGTGGTTGGGAAGAGACTCAGACAGAGAGTCTAGCTGAGCTCTCAGCAGATCACAGCCCTGGCTGGGGAGCTGGAGCTGTCTCCTGGTCCCAGGAACACTGACAGTGTGGCTGAGATGGGTCCAGCACCCCTATCCACAGTGGTCCTGGGGACAAGGCTCTTAGGGCCTTTTATAACCCTCTGATGGCCATGCAAAGCAGCAGGAGCTCTCATGGTGACCCTCCCAGCAGTGGCTGCTTTAGCTCAGGGGGGTTGTAGGCTCTGGCTGGGCAGGGACACCTGCACAGAGCCTCATTCTTCTGGGAAGACACTGGAGCATCTGGTCTGGGGGAGATGGACTGAGTCAGCTCTGCTGGGATCCAAGCCCTGTGCTATTAGGCACACTACATGCCTCAAAGCTTATGTTTGCACCTCTTAGCTTTTGCCTCAGGCAGCCACAAAACCACACAGACCTCTCCCTGTGCATCACCCAGAGGAGAGGCAGAGGATGCAGCCAACAGCCAGCCCCAGCTGAACGTTTAGCCTTTGTGCAACCTCTGAGCTAAAGCCTTGCTTCAGCCCAGGGCCTCTGGCCCCTGCTCCTCTCTGGCTCTGGGAAACAAGGCAGTACCAAGCATCACTGTGCCAATATGCATTTTAGAGACAGGGAAACATTCCCTGAAAATTCCCATCCCTAGAAACATCCCAGGTCAGGTTGGACCCTGGGGCTCTGAGCAATCTGATCTAGTTGGAGGTGTCCCTGCTGACTTCATGGGGGTTGGACCAGATGACCTTGAAAGGTCCCTTCCAGCCCAAACCTGTCTGTGATTCTCTGAAGCTCAGCCCTGGGCTGGTCAAGGCTCTGCTTTTAAAGCAAGGTTGCTTAAATCTATCCACTATCAGCTCATTTCCAGACTATACTGGCTTCCCCTAAGCCACACACTGGGTAAGCAGGGAGCTGGGATCAGCTTCACTCTCCTCCCACCCCTTCCACTGGTGGCTGGGCAGGATGAATCCCCAGAGCTGACCTTGTGGCCCCTGCAGAACTCCTGAGGTGGGGGAGCCATCAATCCTGAGCTGCAGCAGAGCCATGGATCAGGGGCTGGGGGAGGAAGGACACATCCACTGTACAGCTCTAGTAAGCAGTAAATCCAACAGCTTTGCATTTCCAAGAGGTATGAGCACAGCTCTGTGGGACAGGAAGATCCTCAGCAGATTAAAGTCTTTGTGAGCTGCACAACTCACTCTCATTTGCTTAGGATTCCCAGAGCCAGACTAGGGTGGAGACAGAAGGGAGAATCATCTCCTTGGTGCTCCTGAGACCTCCAGGGACCACCCCTCATCCAGCCACAGTATTGGGCAGGAGGGAGACCAGCACCCCCCAGGCCATGGGTGGGTAGCTGACAGCTGGTGCCACCTTCAGCAGCTCCACACTGTCCCTTCCACCAGCACCTTGCTGTCACACACCATTTGCTGGGCTCCAGCTCTCCAGGAACCTGCTTATTCTCCATCAGTCACCACTCCCCTGCCTTTGGGACACTGACTCCCTGCAGTGGGACCTGGGTCTCTGTTTCCAGCTCTGGCTGCTACATGGCACTGGGTGAATCCCTGGGTGCTGGCTGTGAGCACTCAGCATCACCTGAGACAAGCCTGGGAGCCTAAAGAACTCCTCAGATCTTACCTGGGATCTCCAAAGAGACAAACACTGATGGCCTACAAAAGGGTAGGGAGTTTCCATAGCTACAGCTTCACATTGCTCTGGCAAAAGGCTCAGGTTCAGCCCCTGTAATGAGAAGCAAGGAGAGTTTTTCCCCCCCCTCCAGCCCAGCAAGGTAAGAGAGTGCATGAATAAAGAAGTGAGGAGGGGAGAGTAAGCTCAGTGGTTTTGGATATAAGCAGATAAAGGTTAAGGATTGGCATGAGAGGCTGCTGCTAGCACCAGTTGCACCTGCAGGTGGGGAGGGAAGGAGCCCTCCCAGCCCCACTCTCACCAGCATGGTGAAGCAGGGTGTCCATCTGCAGGCTGCTGGATGTGCTCAGAGGCCAGAAACTGCTCCATTTACATCACCTCTGCCTGCTGCTCCCAGGGCTGGACTTCCAGAGAGGAGGGAAGCTGGTGCAAGCAGTGGACCTGCTAAGCAGTGGACCTGCTGTCAATGCAGTGTCACTGTCCTCAGGACCTGGGGCCATGGGGCTTCTTTTGCTTCCTATCCATGCCTTGTACCATGGAACATCACACTCTGGGCTGGTGTCAGCCCCATAGCTCATGAGGCACTTGCCAACCACTCTGATCATGAATCAAAGAATCATCACAGCTGGAAAGGACCTTCAGGATCATCAGGGCCAACCAATAAGGAGAGGTTGATAGGCTTCCTCAGTGCTTGTGAGCAGGAGTTTTCCTACAGGCAGTAAAATCCCCTTAAGTTACCCTTTCCACTAAGGATTTCTCATTGCTGCATCAGGGGAATGAATCCAGACCATCTGAGAGGTCATTTCAGATCCTTGGCAACTCACACTGAAGCAGTGCCAGTAAATCTGCCTTCACCTGAATTCTGAGACAGCTTTTCCTGGGAGATGAGAGAGAGAAAGATTGAACTCAGAGGAGAAAAGCAAAGCAAAGCAAAGCAGTCCAATCCCACAACAGCAAAACCATGAGCAAAAAGCAGAAAAGATCAAGGAATCCATTGAGCTCAGCTGAAACCCCAGTGCTAGGGCAACAACAAAGCAGAGGAAAAGCTTCCCACAAATTGCTCCACTCAAAGCCACGTGAGCTCAACAGCACTGCTGGGGCTCAGATGTTTGCAATAGGTTGCCTGTTCCCAGGGACAACATCTTTCAGGACTCCAAACACATGTGATGGATCTCCTTGCCTCCTGTCAGCATCAGAATGACACAAGCTCTTCCTTTGAGATGACTCCTTGGTGCTGGAGAGGCTCTTGAGAGCCACACAGTGTCCTGTGCTCCACACACCTCCCTCTGCCATCTTCTCCCCATCCCCAGCAGCTAAAGCAATGCCAGCAAATAGCACTGGAAACAGAGACAGGGCAGGCTGGGGTGTGTAGGGGGGGCAGGTCCTGCACTGCCCAGCTCCTGGTGTTTGCAGCAGGTTGGTGCTGGCACCTTTCTGAGCAGGCTGCACTTTTTACCTTCCTGCCTTAAATGATACCTGACTTGCAGCAGCTCCAAGGCCTAGGATATGCCAAGGATCTGCTCTTTGAAAGTCAAGCCTCAGAGCAGTGCTCTGAAGCATCCCTGAGCATTGCAGCCCCTTCCCTGGTCATGCTGAAAGGTGGATGGCTCAGGGTGCCACCAGCAGCTGCCCTTGCCATGGGATGGGCTGTGCAGCCAGCACCAGGGGGGGTCAGATCATGTAACCCTTCCAGAAATGTGCATGCAGAAATGTCTCCAGCCAACCTGCAAAGCAGGATGAGGGTTACACACCAGTGCTGGCCCTCACCACCCTCTGGATTTCACCTTTCTTCACTTGCATGGGGAGCTCACTTTGCTTGAAGAGCCCAGAGGTGCCTGCTGTGATCACAGGATCATAGAATCTAATGATCATGATGGTTGGAAAAGCCCTCTGAGACCACTGAGCCCAACCATCCACCCAACACTGCCATGCCTGTGCCTCAGTTCTGCTGCCAGCTGGTTTAACTCAGATCCTGAGTTGCAGGAGTTTGTGATCTTTGGGTTAACATTCCCACCAAACCAAGCACTTTTCCTCCTCCAGTCCCTGCAGATGTCCTCACCTCTGCTCCCTTTTGGCAAGACTTCTCTTTCAGAGCAGAACCCAAGCACTGGCTCCAGCACCAGTGTACCAGTGTTGGGCATTTCAGAGGCACCTCTAAGCCCCTGCAGTCAGCAGCCCTGCCACAGCCCAGCAGTGTTCATGCTTCCCACTCACTACCACCCAAGGCAGACAGGGTGCTAGAGACCAACCTTTTGTCTGCCAACCTGGATGTTCAACAGCATCACCCTGTAGTTGCAAAGCTGTCCCAGCAAGCAAGGAAGATCAAGCCTGGGTTTCTCAGAAACTGCCTCTCACAGCCTTGTGTTTTCTGTAACCTCTGCTGTTTCCTTTCAAACTACAACAAAAACAAAGATGTGATGCCAGAAACACCAGGGAAAATCTGTGCAGCTGAGAAAAGCCCACATTCTGGGGGCTGAATCTGCTCCCACCAGCTTCTGGGAGACTGGGGAGTGACTCTGGAGAAGACAGTGATGCTGAAGGGTTGCAAAGCAGAAGGAACAAGCTGGAAGCCTTTCATATTAATTGCATCCCTATTATGGTTGTTTGCATCTCAGGAGGCTCTCACAGTGCTGGCTGGAGGGGACACCAGCCTGCAAAGAGGTTCAATCCTCAACCTGGACTGAAGGAGCTGGGATGATGCAGCAGCCCCCAGGGTGAAATCTTGGCTGGAGTTCAGCCTATCCTGCTCCACCTCTGGCACATCTTCCAGCCCAGAATTAGGAAAAATTAGAGTTTTTATGTCCCCAAGGTTCTAAATGCCCTAGGAGCTCCTGTCCACACCAGAGTGAGCTCAGCAATGCCAGCAGGCCACAGCTGGAGTCCTGGCTCCAGATCTGGGCTCCCCAGTTCAAGAGAGACAAGGAGCTACTGGAGCACTGCCAGTCACCCCTGAAAATACTCTGCTCTTTCCTAGAGGGGGAGAGAAAAGCAAACAACCCAAGAGAGTGCAGGTGGAATATTGGGTCTAAAAATGAGCAGAAGTATTTGCTGGTTAAGTTCTTTTTCTCACAGGAACCAGAGCTGCTGGAGCAGAGCTGTGATGTGCACACTGTACCACTGCCACATCTGGCAGTTGCCTCTAAACTCCTCTGTCTCCAGGCCACTCCTGCACCATCCCAGCACATACCTGTTTCAATGGAGCCCCTGGATCACCTCTGACAACCAAGTCCAAAACCTCACTCTCTTGTGGTTTCTGCTGGTTTACAACTCTTTGAATCTTGAGTCATTTTGATCCACTCCCATTGAAGTGACCCAAGCAGGAGAGAGGTCAGGGGAGATGATGACTTCTGAATCCATCACAAGACTGTGGTGGTCCCCAGAGGCTTTCAAAGCAGCCACATCCCCCAGCAAGCAATCTGGGTATTTCTCTTCCCCCAGGCAGCCACTTTCAGTAATGCTGAGGTGGTTTCCACTTCAATCTCAAACAGTCTGAAACTCTCAGGGAATAAAGAGACAACCTGGCTGTGACTGATGCCAGCTCTGCAGCAGGTATGAGTGGGCCAGGCAGTGCTGCAAGAAGCCACTTTTCTCCATTATGGTCCAGCCTAGATTTTTCAAGCAGCAGAGAAACAAGAGACTGCTCTGCACAAGAAGAAAAAAACCAAAAAACACCCAAAAACAAGCCCCCAAAAGCTCAAAGGACTTTTCCTCCCAGTTCTGAGTCCCCTCCAGCAGGAGGAAGGAAATCCCAGCTGTGTGGTGCACCCACTGCTTGCAACTCCCCCAATGTAAGGAGCTTATGAGCTTCTGCAGCTCAGTCCCTGTGATCAACTTCTGCCTAGAGAAAAGCCATACCTAAAGCTGGCAGTGCAGAGGGCTTCATCCCCCACCTAGCAAGAAGATCTCTCCTTTATCCCCTTGGCCAAGAGAGGCCAAGCAGTGCCTTGGCAGAGCCTAAGCTGGAGTTTAGTGGCAATTTAATGTAACAAAACAATAAAAACCCCAAACCCTTCCCAGCTTTTTCACCCAAGGGTGTTTTCCAGTCTGGCAGCTCCTGCTGGTTGTCTCAGCACCCAAGATTTGGTAGCTGCTAGCTCAGTGGTGGCAGGGCTGGAGCACCAGCAGATGAGCAGAAGGGAGAAGGCAGCCAGGGAGCAGCAGGCTGGGGTGTGTGGGTTTCAGACAGCCCCAACCAGCCCAGAACATCTCTGAAAGCTCTGGTACCCACTGTCAGGGCTCCTCTGTAGCACAGACACAGCCTCACAGGAGCATCAGATGAGGTAGAGGATGTCTGGAGTCAGCACCCAGGATGGGATGGTCCTGCTGCTGGCTCCAGGACTCCATGGGCAGCCCCAGTCTCACTCCTACCCATCTCCCTCTAAGAGAAAACCAGTGGCAAAAGCAAAAGAAAGAAATGGGAGCCTGTGAGGTGGTTTCCTCCTCATCACTGCTCTCCAAGGGGCAGGGAATCAATGATGAGAATGAATTCTCTTCGCCCTGGGGCCAAGGGAAGAAGTCAGGAGTGATTTGTGAGCCTGCAGGTGTAAGGCTGCTGTGAGTGACAGCCCAGCCTCGCCTCTTCCCTTCTGCCCCATGTCAGCAGCATCCCTGTCACCCTGGCAAGGGAAGGGGATGATGACTGGCACTTGGCTGTTGCCAAAAATTCCCTCATCCTTTCCTTTTTCTTTTTCCTTTTAAGTAAGAAGGTTATTAAGCGAATAGGGCCAGGCTGACTAAAGATGTGGGCTGCAGAGTGTCCCCTGCAGTGGCCTTGTTGAGCTCTCAGAGTGCTGGCAGCCTTTGCCACCCTCTCTCTCCCTGCAGAGCCTTCCACCCTCCCCTCAGGTGCTCAGAGGCAGTTGCTTTATCCACTGCTACTGACATTTATTTTCTTTCTCTCCCCCTCGCTGCTGATCTGGATCCTGCTGCCCTATTATACTGAGCTCAGCTTTATTCTTCTGCTGTTGAACTGCTGGTGGTCTCCCCTCCCTCCCTCCCTCCCTGTTTGTGCCCACCCCCAGCCTGCTCTTCCCACAGCCAGATCACAGAATCATTAAGGTTGGAAGAGATCTCTAAGATCATCAAGTCCAACCATCAGCCTCTCACCCCCATGCCACTAACCCATGGCCCTAAGGACCACAGCTAGATGCTTTCTGAACCCCTCCAGGGCTGGTGACACCACCACTGCCCTGGGCAGATGCAGGTTTTCAGGCTTGATCCAAGCACCTTTGGAGCACAAACTCCTCATGTTTTCAGGTTGGATCAGCTCTGGTGAGGATGAGCTCAGACTTTGGAGCTTTGGGTAACTTGCCTCTAAAATGCCCTCCAGGAAAAGGCAATTAGCAGAGTGCCATTAAGTTTTTCCCCATGGCATGGCCAGATAACTTGTGAGGAGTCTTCTGAAATAACCTGTGAACAATAGATCCTGTCTTGTTTACTGAGTGTTCCTGAAGCCAACAGTAGTGCAGCCAGATGTCAGCTCTGCCTACCAGAGGCCTAACTATTTCTGGAAACACACCAAGGGCAAACTGCTTGGATAATGTCAGATATTGTTGCAGAGAGATTGGGACAAGTTTCTGTCTCTTGGATAAAAGCTGTGGAGCATAGAGATGTTTCCCAGGGTGGCAGAGCTCTGTGTACCTCCAGCTCAGCCCCATGCAGGAGCTGCATCCCTCCCTGCAGCTCATGGGCAGGTACCAGCAACAGCTGCTTTCCAGCTGGGGAGAAATATCAGTGTCACTGTCAAGCAGAGCTCAGCAAGCTCACAAACTGCCCTGCTGGGTGGAATGGCACTGCAGGTGGATTCTGTCCTGCAGCTAAGAGATGGGGAGAGAAGAACTGGAGACAGTGAGAAGAGGCTGAGCTGCACTTGTGGGTGCATTAAAAAGGTGAGCAGGTCTAAGGAGGCTCTCCTTCTCCTCTGCTCTGCCCTAATCAGGCCACATCTGGAGTCCTCAGTCCAGTTCTGGGCTTCCCAGCTCCAGAGAAACAAGGAACTACTAGAGAGAGTCCAGCAGAGGCTAGGAAGATGCTGAGGGCCCTGGAGCAGCTCTGGGAGCAGGAAAGGCTGTGAGCCCTGGGGCTGCTTAGCCTGCAGAAGAGCAGCCCCACAGGGGAGCTGCTCAATGCTGAGCAAGAGCTGAAGGCTGGGGGCAAGAAGCTGGAGACAGACTCTGCTCAGTGGTGGCCAGGAACAGCCCAAGGGGCACTGGGCACAGACTGGAAGCCAGGAGGTTCCAGCTGAGCAGGAGAAGAAACTTGTTTGGTGTGAGGGTGTTGGAGCCCTGGCCCAGGCTGCCCTGAGAGGTTGTGGAGTCTCCTTGTGTGGAGAGATTCCCAAGGCAGCTGGAGGTGATGCTGGGCAAGCTGCTGTGGGTGACCCTGCTTTAGGAGTGGGGTTGAGCTGGCTGATCCCCAGAGATCTCTTCCAACCCCCATCATGCTGGGATTCTGTCTGTGGCCAAGCACACTTGAGGAAGATGTTTCAGCCCTTCTTGTACCACTCTACTGACTGAAGCTGAACACCAGCTCAGCCCCATCGCAAGTGCTTGTTAGAAGAAGCAAGACAGAACTCTGTCCACACTGAGAGGGTAAACAGAACTCCACCAGGTAAGAGGTGAAGCAATCCTGCCTACTGCAGTAAATAAGATCATGAGGAGAGGAGGAGAGAACAGACATGGGGAGAAGTGTAAATTAGAATGGGAATGAGCTACAAGTTGAAGCCCAACACCTGCCGCCTCTCCTCCCTCCCTTCCCTGCTCTTCTTCAATGCCCTAGGTTGTGTCACAGGCTGTGGCTGCAGGAGCTCTGCCAGCTTCAAGCACCTCCTCCCTGGCCATATCCATACCCATACCCACATCCATACCCATAACCATGCCCATATCCATATCCATGCCCATTTCCATGCCCACACAACAGCCAGGTACCAGAACCACGACAGGGGAGAAGGCACCGAGTTCCTCCTCACTCCTTACACCAGCACTACCCCAGCTAGGCACTGCACAGCCAGATCCAAACCTCTGAGCTACAGAAATACCTCACAGCTGCAAACCACCTTCACTGAGCCCCGTGCTGGGCACCAAGGACATATCCTGACCTGCCCAAAGGTCAAGCAGCACTGACTTCTACAGCCTGTCAGGATGCAGCTAAGCTCTCTGGGCTGCACGCAAATGTCCAAGGGAATTAGGAACTTTTATCTCTTGGTGCCCAGCACAACTTTGAAAGGATGTAAGGATCCATGCCCAGGTGTGGCTGTAGGCTCAGCAGGTGTTCTTCAGCTTTTCTTGACCTTCAGAAAGACTTGGGTCAAGATGCAAGGGACAGTGAGCAGGAGCTCTGCCCCTGAGCCACTTCTCACCATGTTCTCCTTAGACTGCAAAGCTCTTGAGACCAAACCTTGAGGCTTGACTCTCATGTCACCTACATGAGGCTTTGGGGACTGCTGCTACAATTGCAATGGAGAAGACTCAGGAGGAGATGTGACAGCTAAATAGATCTGCCAGGCTTTGCTGGAAAACAGAGGGGAACACAGTGGAGACAGAGCCAGCAACCACAGAATTACAGTCTTAGGGGTTGGAAGGGACCTCTAGAGATCTTCTAGTCCAACTCCCTGCCAGTCCTTTGTGCACAGATATTTCAGACCTGCCTGTGTTTGTAATCTGTGTTGACTGATAAGAAAGCAGAAAGGAACAAATGCTCTTCCCTTCCCTTCCTTTCCCCTCACATCCCCACATCCTTCAGAGGTGAGAACTGAGGGGGTGGTAAATCAACCTCAGTCACTTGGAGGGGGATTGTGTTGGAGTTCATTATGTTTACTGAGCACCAGCATGGTTCCTTCTGAGGTCCTGTCATCATTCTGGACAGAAAGCCTGGAACACAGAGGGAGGAGGTTACACTTTAATTACAGCCACACGGGCTTTAAGGTGTTTGAAATCTCTCTTCACCACCTGACAGCCCTAAGGCAGCTTTCTGCTCCTTTCAGACTAGATGAAAACCAACCATGAAAGGCTTGCAAAGCATCTTCTGTCAGCCATGCCCCACCACAACAGGACAAGAGCCTGAATACAGTTGTGCAGAGGGTTCTCATAGAATATCCTGAATGGGAAGGGACCCACAAAAATCATGAAGTCCAACTCCTAAGCTCAGGCACTTGGTTCATGCACAATTGATGTAAACTATTTTCCCTTAGCAGCATTCTAACTTAGAGGCTTACTCAGTGGAAGACAAGCTACAATGGCTAAAACACCACCATCACTCTGGGTACTTCTGCTCCAGTGAGGTCACCCAGGAGCACTGTTTGCACACTAAGCATCAGGATATCCTCCAGGTTTCCCCAAATTCCAGGCATCCATCATGAAAGGCTGAAGCACATGATGTTACCATCTCAGTTTTGTGATGATTTCACTGCTTGTTTTGAGGCTAGCAGACAATCTGTTGAACCTCACAGTGCAGTCTTCTCTTACCTTTAATATATTCTGACAGAAAACTGTCTACCTTAATGAGTAGGAGAACACCCCCACTACCTTCCAACTGTGTCAAATATAAATAATCCTGTCTGAAACCAGGAGACATGGAAACATGCAAAGCCACCTTCTCTTGGGGGATTTCTCTCCCCCCTTCCCACAGCCCCCCCTGAGCCTGCATGCACTGAGCAATGTCCATGTACTCCTGAGAGGGACAAAACCAAGCCACAGACACTTGTGCCATCACCTTCCTTGCATTCACCTCTGGGTTCCTCTCCATTACCAGTGCTCCATGGTGAGTGAGCTCTTTGGCTGGGTGGCTGCCTGACCTGGGGCTGGGTGGTCTCTACAAACTCATCTGGCAGTGAGTGGGGTCTTCCCATGTCCTTTGGGGCCAACACAGGAAATAGGAACAAACCTTTGTCCATGGCTCCAGGTGAGATGCCAGGTCAGGAGACCAAGAGAAGCCGGTTTCAGCCTCATGCTGAGCATGCAAAGGAGAATGAGCTGTCCCCAGGGCAGAGGAGGACGTTTACCCATACACCTAGGCAGGGCACAGGACCAGCCCCCAGCACCTTTCCCACCTCATCCCTGTCCGATGCTTTCATGACCTCTTTTCACAGGCATGCCTTTGGAACTAAAGATGCTGTAGGACCAGGGAAACCAAGCCTGGAGAATTCTAGTGTTCTCCATCCTGGTCCAAGGCAGTGGGATGTGACCAGTCCCCATGGGACAGACTATCAGATACTGTGCAGTTTCCCCTCTCCCTCTTTGCTCTGCCTCCCTTCTCCAAACCTCTTCCTAGCCCCAACTCTGGCAGCTGGAGCTCTCATCTGCCTGCTCTCCCCCTTCCAGCCCTTCCCTTGGGATGAAGATCCTGGGGAGTAGCTGCTGGTTCCCTCAGAGCAGGATCCCAACCGCTGCCAAAAAGCAGGTCAGGATGGAGGGGAAGGGGAGAGGAAGTAAACAGGTGGAAAGCACAGGAGAAGACCTCAGCGTAGAGAAGGTTGGGGAGGAAGGAGCCTAGGCAAAGCCGGGGGGGGGGAAGGGA
>VWZX01005690.1:68399-131293 GCA_013399015.1 Galbula dea
CCTCAGCGTAGAGAAGGTTGGGGAGGAAGGAGCCTAGGCAAAGCCGGGGGGGGGAAGGGAAGGGGCTGGCAGAGACCCCACGCTGGTGCCCACTGTCCCTGCTCCGCCGCTTACCTTCAACTGGGAGGAATTGTGCTGGATCTCTCTCAGGTGAGGAGGAAGAGGAGGAGGAGGAAGAGGAGGACCACGTCTCCTGAAGTCTCCGGGAGAGAGAGAGCATCAATGCCGAAAGCAAGGCTTAAAAGATAATTAAAATAAAATAAGAATAAAAAAAATATATATTAAATTAAAATNCGGAGGCTCTGCGGGGGAGCTCTCGCTGCTCCCCGCCCCGCACCCCAGCGCCGCCGCCGGGGCTGCCAATGACGGCGGGAGCGGGAGCGGACGCAGAGCCCGCTGGAGCCCAGCGGTGACCAGCGCCCCCCCCCTCCCGGAGACCCGCACCGAGGATGTGCTGACAGCCTGACAGCACGCATATCCCACCCCCGGCTCTCATTCCGAGACCCGCACTAGGGATGTGGTGGAGAGGGATGCAGCCAACTGGTCCATTCCCACCCTGCTCCTGCATCCGAGAGGGATGTGGGTTTGTCTGGGAGAGTGAGGCTGGAGCCGTGGAGCAGGGTCACATCACACTGTCCCACCTGCTCAGATCTGAGTCATCCCTCATGGAGTTGGGGTACACCCTCACAGAGCTGAGGATATCCTAATATCCAACCTAAACCTCCCCTGGCACCACTTAAGGCCTTTTCATCTTATCCTGTCACTTGTTACTTAAGAGAAGAGACCAAGCTCCACCTGACTTCAATCTCCTTTCAGATAGTTGCAGAGAGCCAGAAGGTCTCCCCTGACCCTCCTCTTCTCCAGGCTAAACAACCTCAGTTCCCTCAGCTGCTCCTCACAACACTTGTGCTCTAGACTCTTCACCGGCTTCATTGCCCTTCTCTGGCCACACTCCAGCACCTCAGTGTCCTTCTTGGAGTGAGGAGCTCAAAACTGAACCCAGAATTCCAGGTGTGGCCTCCCCAGTGCCCAGCCCAGGAGGACAATCCCTGCCCTAGCCCTGCTGGCCCCACTAGTGCTGACCCAAGCCAGGATGCTGTTGGCCTCCTTGGCCACCTGGGCACTCTGCTAGATCACCCTCAGCTGCTGTCAACCAACACCTCCAGGTCCTTTTCCCCTGGGCAGTTTCTAGCCACTCTCCTCCAAAGCCTGGAGCTTTCATGTGGTTGTTGTGACTCAAGTGCAAGACCCAGCACTTGGCCTTGCTGACCTTCACTCCCACTGGCCTCACTCAACCAATCCAACCTGTCCAGACCCCTCTGTAGAGCCTCCCTACCCTCCAGCAGCTCCACTTATCCTGTCCTTGTTGACTGATGAGAATAATTAGTCTCTGGTCCTTTTATAGCACATCTGCTCTTTTTAAGATGGTATCACTTGGAGCACTCTTTTAATCTATAGAGAGGGAAACAGTTGCACTTAATTAATTGCTCCCTAAATAAACTAATTGCTGGCAGTAATTTCAGTGCACTCCACACGCTGCTCAGACGTTCCCTGGGCTGAGATCTGAGAGGCAGCCTGAAGACAGCAGAGGAAGGCAAAGGGACAAAGTAAAGCTGGGCTTTAGAGAAGCCTACTCAAGGCTATTATGGTTTAATTATCAGAGACCCTGTCAGCTGGTGCTGAATTGTCTCCATCCTGGTTCCATCTCTGTTCAGTTTCCTTTCAAGGTTGCCTGGACTGGGTGCAGAAGATGTTGAAAAGCTGTGCCAGAAGGGGAAAAAAAGGAAAAAAACAAACCAATTTTAGCTTTTTTATTACTTTTCTGGGTCAAATGTCATTGTCTAGTGATTTATCAGTGTCTCTCTGTTCTGAGAGATGAAGGATGGAGGTTCTTTGCTTGGGCCATTCATTTTGGTTCCTGGACTGCAATAACCAACCTCATCACTTCCCAGTGAATATGTCAGAGCAATTCTCCCCTCAGCTGAGGCCAGGACACAAGCAATGAAATCAATGTTAGAGCAAGGACTTAGCAAACACTTGGGCTGCCTGGAGCATGTCTAGAGCTTGTTTGCTGGCCTCTAACAGGAGGTTTGCTTACTCCAAGAGTGATTCTGTGAAGATCAATTACCTCTGAAGGAGACAAAGGTCTGAATGATAGATTTCTCTACAGCAGCAATGTGCAGACCTCAGTTGGGAGCGTGATCTCCTCTGGCTGGGGGCTGTATAAAGATCCTCTAGACTTCCTAACAGGAATTTTTACAGATGGAAAGTGCTAATTAGCCTCCACAGCTCAGGAGGCAGCTGATAGCCTGGAGAGCTGGCAGCTGGCCAGTCACAACTTTTTTCCAACCCCTTCCACCATTTAGGAAGTGTCCTGTGCCTGCCAAGTCTGTGGGATAAACAGAGCAGCAGCAGCCAGGAGCCAGATCATTTGGAGGTTTGAAGTACAGTGGTCAGGTTATAATCACCTGCTTCCCTCCACCACCCCCAAGCCATGGCTTACTCAGGTGTAAATCCTTCAGGGAGTTCACTCATTCACACTCCTGCACCCACAAATTCTTGGCTTTCTCACACTTCATTCAGGACTTGGGATCAAACTGCCCAGGAATATTGGTTGATCTCAGCAGCATTCAGCATCCAAAGCCACTCTAGAAGCAATATTTTTTTTTCCTTCCCCACCTCCAGCTTGCTCCATCCTCAGGGAGCAACTCACAATGCCACCAGGGGAGGGCTGTCATGTCCCTGGAGACATCTTTCTGCTGAGACCTACCACAAACCCTACCCAAATCTGGCTACTGCTGGCAGCAATGGGCTGCTGAAGCATTAGGCAGCCTTCTGTATGCATTCCCAGAGCTCCACCAGCCTGGGGGATGATGGTGCCATTTCTAGACTGAAGACTCTTTCCTCATGGCCTGTTGGGACAGGACAAGGAGTGATGGCTTTAAACTAAAAGAGGGAGATTTAGACTAGAGAGAAGGAAGAAATTTTTGACACTGAGGGTGGTAAGAGCCTGGCCCAGGTTGCCCAGAGAGGTGGGAGATGTCCCACCCCTGAAATGGTTGTTTGAGGCTCTGAGCAACCTGATCTGGTCCTGCTCAGTGCAAGGGGCTTGGAGTAGATGACCTGAAAAGGTCCCTTCCCACCCAAACCATCCCAGGATTCTCTGAAGAGCAGTGTGGGGGACAGCACACACCCCCAGTGCATGGCCTCTCTGGGATGCAGTAAAATACACAAACACCTCAAATAGGGCAGCAGAGGACACTTAGTATTACCAAAGCATCCCACTGCTTCTGCCAGTGCTTTGCTCCAACATGGAAATGCCAGGGCTCAGCTAAAGCAGCCTGGCATGTTTTGCAGGGACACATCTCTTGTTTTCTGCCTGTCACAGACCCTGGAGAAGGTTTGGATGCAGCAGCTAGGTACAGTGACAAACAGCCTTGCCATCACCTACCAAACACTGCTCTTTTCCATCCCTGAGGGCAGAGCCTGTTTCTTCACTGCTCTCTGGCATTTCTCTCTGCTTTAAGCTCCCCAGCAGTAACCAGGACCTTCTGCATGCAGCTTTGCAGGGGGAGAAGGTGACAGCTGCTCTCTGGGACAGGCACTTTGCTCTGCCTCTTGCCTGTGGTTATGGAGGTGACTTCTCTGGGGTAGTCTTCAAGCTGGTCCCAAATATTCATAGAATGATAGGATGATTAAGACTGAAAGAGACCTCCAAGATCATTGAATTCAACCACTAACCAAAACCTGCCAAGTCACCACTAAACCATGCCCCTAACTGCCACATCTAGATGTTTTTTAAGCCCCTCCAGAGATGGTGACTCCACCTCAAAGGTCTCCACTGCATCCACCTCCTCTCACTAGGATGTGACACTTTACAGCACCTCAGTCACCTTTGCTGGGTTTCAAGGCAAACTCTTTGTTTAGGTGAGAAGAGCAGCCCAAGACTGAGCCTAGGTTTGTGCTCTTCCACAGCAGCTTCCCCCCCACCCTTGCTTAAATCACTCACAAGGTAGGAACCACCTGGCTTCTAAACACAGCCCTAAAACCTGCCCATAACCAGCACCTTCCTTGGTGTCCTTATTGATCCCTGCTGCCAAGGCTTACACCAATGACTCAAGCAGGTATGGAGCTGGAGATGTTCCAGGGCTGTGACCTGAAGAAAGGAGCTAACAGAGCAACAGCAGAGAGAAACTGCTTCTTAACTAAGGGGTTTTGACCTGAACAGATAAATGACCAAATGCCACAAGCCAGTGTGCTCCACACTTGCTGTGTTAGACATCCCAGCCCGTGACAGGCACCACACACCAAGGCTCCTCACCCTGCATCAGCCTCAGCCAGGGCAGCGTGGCTCAGAGGGGCTCTGGAGGCTGCTCCAGGGTTGGGTGGCAGGTCAGGTCTCATCAGACCCATCAGCTCCTGCCTCTGCCCCCACTGGGACGTGCCAGGCTTGCTGGAACACGATCCTGTGCAGCCACAGCTTTGGGTACAAGTGCCAACAAAAGGAAGGACTTAGAGAGGCAAGAGGGGGAGTTTAAGGATGCTCACCAGGGATTCCTTCATGCCCCTCTACACTGGGCAGTCCTCACCTTAGAGACAGGAATATTGGAGGGCTGCTGGCATGAAGGGGTATGGGAGGAGCTGGAATAATCCTTCCATGGGCAGCTGGGTGGGAATAGTGCAGAGCCTTCTATTACAGCCCTGGATTGCATCTCCTGGAAACACCTTCTCCTTCAATCTTGTTGAGCCCTCTAAGCTTGTCCAGAGTTAGTAGGGCAAGCAGTCCCTGAGTTTTCTGAAGGAAATCACATTTATCCACTACTTCTACCCTTTCTTAGCCCTCCTGCTAACCTGTCTGTCACAAACCTCAAGCGTGCAGGGCCTGCAGCCTTTGTCATTCAAGGCAGTGATGCTTGTGCTGAGCTGCTAAGGCTTCATCTTCAAACTCCTCAGGCTTTTTTGGCCCCATGTCCTCTCCTGGATTGGCTCCTCTTGATGCTGATCCTGGCTTGCTGTGTAATCTTCAGGAAGCAGCTTAGTGCCAGAAAGCAATAGCTGGAGGAAAAGCAAGAAGAAAGGCTGGCATCAAAGAGCAGAGTCCCACGCAGAAGGGCTCAGCACCAACCCACCCCCCAGAAGCTCACATGGCAATCAGCCCTTCCCCTGGACCCATGCCCACAGCAGCTTCCAGCTTCTTTTGCTGTTGTTTTCCAAGCACATTGAAGAAGAACTCTTCCTCACCACTCTGGAGACATGAGAGATCACCCTCTGAAAATTCAGATGGGTGCTGCCAAAGCCAGGGGTGGCAGGGCACGTGGGAAGGTGATGAAGGGTGTCCTGCCTCTGAAGAGCAAACACTGGGTTTGGAAGGGTTTTAAGTGTGATTTGAGATGCTAAAGCAGATCTCTCCTCCCCAGGTTTAGCATTCTCCACAACAGGCCAGATAATGAAGCATGGAAAGATGTCTGCTTGGGCTCCCAGGGAGAGCAACAGGAGAGCAACCAAGGGGAGAGATGCTCACCCCATGGTGAGGGACATCTAGAAGACCAGGAGGGAGCTGATGCAACCATGGGCTGGGAACGTGACCCACAGGTGAGCACAGAGGATGGGAAGAGGAAACCACTGATGGAATCTGGGAGCTTGGGGGTAGCACCTGCTGGGAAGAGAAGAGTCCTAGCCATGCTGGGACTGGAGCAAGCTTGTCATGCCTCCCTTGCAGCCAGAGGCTAGAGCAGAGTTTATCTTGCTTGGAGCATCCTTTGCAGGGACACAGGAATCTGTGCTACAGTGCGTGGAGCTGGTTATTGCAAAGCCACTTTATTTATGGTGTTGTTATTGGCAGGGGAGTGGGAGTGCAATACAATTTTAGCCACTCTGATGTCTCCATCTCCTTTACTTTCCACCTCCATTGCTGGAGCAGGTTGTTTTTCCCTTCAGATTACGTGATCCCTCAAACTGTACAAGGGACTTTCTGTACCTGGGGTGGGCCAGGATTAGCCAGATGGTCTTGCTGAGCAGGGTCAGGTGTGTGGGCAGTCCTGGGAGAGCTGCTGACTGTATATCTCCACCACCATCACCAGGCCAGGTCTCTACTGGCTGCAGGCAGAAGGATCTCCTTGCATATGGCAGAAATTAGGTAGGGTCAAGCTCTTTATGAAGCTGAGCTGGGATGAGCGTGAGGAACAGTAAACTTCACACCATGATCTGCAGGGAGCTCAGCTCTCAGGCACCACCAGGGTCAGTGTCAGTCTAGCCAGCAGCACTTCTGTGAGCATGTTGAGGCACTCTCCAGAGCTACCAAGTCCAAGACTACTGCTTGGTTCTGCTCCACTTCTCCAAGCTAACACAGATCTCTCCCACCTCCCACTGGCACTATCCACCAGATCCCACAAACCCTTAGAAACAAACCCAGAGAAGGCTTTTGTCTCTTCCTGTCCTTTTCAGATATTTTGGGTGTTTGTGACAATCTCTCCTGTTTATATAACAAAGCCACAGCCCAGTGTTTGTGACACCATATCCATGGTAACCCTAATTTAGCATGCACAAGCAACTCCATTCCATTAGGTGCCTCAGCTGCAGCAGCACTGGGGAGGGAATTTCTCTGGGATGCTGAGCTGCACAAGTAGCCTGGTGGGTAGGGGCCTGCCCAGCACCTCCGAAAGAGCAAATGATGCTCTCCTTTTGCTAACCTGGGATTCTCTCCTGCTGTCCCATCACCAGCTCATCGTGGCAGGGTGCTAGGCACAGCCCAGTCATCTGTCTCTCACTCTGCAGAAGAGCTGTGGGTGCATGGCTGGAGCAGGAGGAGAGGCAGAAGAGAAGGGAGGTGCTAAACCTCCTTCGTGTATGGTTGTCCTCACCTGGGCTGCCAGAGCAGGAGCAGCTGAGGTCCAATTCTGGCTCTGATTTGGGGAGGCAGAGAGGAGGTCCAACCACACAGGTAGGGCTGGGTCCTCTTTGGATGTGGTCTTCTTGAGGGATGAGGCAGGGACATTGCTTGGGGTAAGAGAGAAAAAACTTCATCCTGAGGAAAGCCAAAGAGATAAATAGGTTAGAAGCAAGCATGAAGCTGGAACAAGCAGAGGTTAAGCAAGGGAGATGTTGCAGGATGTGTTGCTCCTGTGCTGTAATGCACAAATTCATATGTGAGGAGGAGGGAATGGCTCTTCCCACCCACTGCTGCTGGGTCATGGTCTCCTCTGTGTCAGGAGGAGAATCTTCTCTCATGTGAGGGTGCCAAAGCACAGGAACAGGCTGCCCAGAGAGTACAGAGACATTAAATACTGACCCGTGCCTCCACTGTGCAAATGCAAACTCAGATCTACAGACCCAACACCCCCTTGGTGCAGGATGAAGCCAAGGAGCAGCCTGCAGATCCCTTCTGATTTGTTATGGGAACAGAATGGAGCCAAGTGATCCTTTTAAAAGGACAAACAACTCTCCCAGCCCCAGGGTATCTATCAAAGAGCTCCTGTGAGCCAGGAGGCTGGTCCAGGCTCCCCAGCTCTGTTCTGAAGGGGGAGAGGAGGATGTGGCCAGAGCCAGTGCACACAGCCTCACTCAGGGCAGGGGTCCCTGAGACCCTGCATGGTTGATTGCCCATCCCATGAGCATCTCCCCTACCTGCCAGTCCTCTTCTCCCCCTTCTCATCCTACCTTGGGTCCAGCCAGAATCAGACACCGCCTAAGCTCATCAGCACCGAATTCGATCCTAGTGCTGGCTGGGCATGAATGGCAGTGAATGGCAGAGCCCCCAGGGCAGGGAGAGCTGTGTGGGAGCAGACACTGAGCTTCCCATCCCTCCCTGTCCTCCCCCAAATTGAATTTCCATTTCTGTTAGCGAGGCAATGGATTATAGCTCCGAGGGGTGCTGCCTGCTTCAATTTGGTGCATCAATTGTGTTTAAAGCTACTTACCTGTAAGGCAGGCTTTGTTCCAGGCAGGCAGCCCTCCCCTCCTGGCCATGGAGGCAGCTGCTTCCCTGAGCTCACCACAGATGTCAGGCACTGCTGCTTTCAGGGCTCTGGAAAGCAAAGTTTATCTGCCTCTAGGGCTGGCTCTGCATCTGGGGGCAGCACTGGCAATGAAAGGCCAAGGGACTCACGTCAGCAGGAGGGTTTGGACGTGCAGCTCTGCACAGGATGGGGCCAGTAACATCCAGGGGGGGGATTAATCCCAGAACCCTAGCATGGTAGAGGGGTTGGAAGGGATCTCTGGGGATCATCTAGTCCAGCCCCACTCCTACAGCAGGGGCACCCACAGCAGCTTGCCCAAGATCACATCTCTGGGCCTCACAGTGTGCTCCAGCCATTCCCTGTGCCTTATTGCACCCTTAGCTCTTTTCTGCTAGGCTCTGCCCCTGGCACAGGCTGTGCAAGGACACCTGAGTATCATCCCCAGCACAGGATGCCTCCATGCTAGCACCAGCACAACCAAAGCTTGCAGGTGGGCAGCAAGCTGCTGCTCTGCCCTCCAGGAAAGGGGCTGAACCAATAGCCCCATCCTGCAGCCCTCCTGAGAGCTGGCCCTCGGGAAACTGCTCTGCATCAGACCCAGGAGGTCAGAGTTTGAGCCAGGAACCTGGCATTTCTACATCTCATTGAAGTCTTAAACACTCAGAGCCCAGAGTGGAAAGCTGGCTCCTTGCTCCTTGTCTGGATTTATTAGCTACAACTGGGGAGAAACTGAAGGGGGAGAGAGAGAGAGAGAGATACATCATTTTTTTGCTCTTTAAATAAATTCTCCCTCCTTATCTGCAAAGTTCAGCTGTTTTCAAGCTGACCTGCCTGTCTTATGCTGTTCCACCACCAATTCCTTCTG
This sequence comes from Galbula dea, assembly GCA_013399015.1. Classification (NCBI taxonomy): domain Eukaryota; kingdom Metazoa; phylum Chordata; class Aves; order Piciformes; family Galbulidae; genus Galbula; species Galbula dea. The sequence continues at coordinate 77,220 of VWZX01005690.1, forward strand.
TACAGGAAAGCTCAGGAGCTCCACTTGCACTCACCAGCAGCTTGTGGTTTCATCTCTAATAGAGGGAAGCAGAACCTGTTAGCTAAGGACCCTCTCCCACCCTCCAGTGAGGATCATTTGCCTTCCTGTCATGCTGACAGCTCAGTTTCTTCCCCTTTGCACAGAGGAAACAAAGCCAAGGGAGGAGGAGAAGTGAATCTGTGCTTGGAGGAGGTCAGAAATGGGGCAAGGCAAAAGAATCTGTTCTCAGGAGCTTTGGTACCACAGCCAGGTATCTACCCAAGCAGACAAGGCTGGAGAGTGAGGAACATCCATCTGACACATCCAGACAAGGATCTCAGAGCACAGAGTGTCCAGGAATGAGCCCAGGAGCCCCAGGCAAAGGGAGGATTGTTGCCTCCTCCATCAGGAAGATGAGTGGAGCTGTGGATGGCTTGAGGTAGAGACCCAGCTTGACTCCTCAAGCTGGAAGCCCAGGGCACAGTAAGGCTTCAGGTCAGAGCCTCCCCAAGAGCTGTCATAGCATCACTGAATCATAGAATGGTTTGGGTTGGAAGGGACATTTAAAGGTCACCTTATGGTGGAAGCCTTCCCAGTTGTCTTTAATGACCTCCTGCAGGTGATGCTATCCTGACATGTCCTTTTCAAGCTGGTCCCAGCAACAGTGGGAGGGCTGCTGTGGGGCCAGGCTGTGCACTGGACTCACTGCACCCATGGGGCATGGAATGGGGCTAAGAGATGGCCTCATCTGGGAGAGCTCAGCTCTCTGCTTTGGCCTTTTGCCTGATCATGCTGAATGAGAGACCAAAACCTCTAAAGCAGGAGGTCACTTGCCAAGGAGAGCAGCTCCAGATCAATCCCCACCTTCCTGAGGGACGGCTGCAGAGGACAGTGAAACCTCATCGAATTTAGCGTGAGAGGCACACATTGATGAGTCACTAAAACATCTGAGCACTGAGCTGAATCTATTTCCTCTCATTACACAGGGCTGGGAAACGTGGCTCTGGCCTCATGACATTGCTGCAAGGACCACAAGTGAAAGCCAAGAGCCAGAGGGGACCAGAGGGGACTCCACGCAGAAGCATCCGACAGCATCGCTTGCCACGTGAGCTGGCATTAACAAAAGAAGCCCAAGAGCTCAGAGGCTAAACCAAGGCAGTGTGTGGCTACCAAGGGCTTGAGGCTATTCATTAGCATCCCAATTACTGTAGAAAACTTAATAACCAAAAGAGAATACATTAGGATTTAAACAAATCAGAAGGGGCTGGGGGGGCAGACAAAAGGTGTCCTGAAACTGAAGCCAAAGTCTCAGCTGCTGTAAAAAGCCAAAGCAAGAACAAATATTTGACATCTCCAAAGGTCCAGGAAGGGAGGAGGACCCCTGAGGGGAGCCAAAGTCAGGTGGGAGAGAGGAGGTGGGATTGGTGTGGAGATCCTTCGTGGTGCTTAAAAGTCTGTGCTGTGTCTGGAAGGGCCAGAAATGATTCACAGAAAGGTGAAAACGAGAGAGGGAAGGGGAAAGGGAAGAGGAAGGGAAGACCCCTTGAGATGCCAGGACATCAGCTCAGCACTGCTAGGCCTGCTTTACACTGCTAAAATAAACTCTTCTAGCACTTTCCTGGAGGTGTGATCACGATTACATGTAAAACTATTATTAACAGGTTAAGAAATGGATGGAGGCTGAGATGGGAGGAGAACAGCCAGCTCCCACACTGTCTCCAGCTGAGCCATCAGGCTGGCTCACTGGAGCTGAAGGCACCACTGCTACCACCCAAAACACTGGCAGGACCTGCTCTGACCCACAAGAGCTCCAGCAGACAACACTTCAGTCAGCTTGGAAAGGTTCATTTTAAAGCCAGCAGTGACTAAAGGAGCACAGGGCTCTGGGTCACTTGACTTGGCTCAGCTTTTAGCAGCATCTCATGCAAACATGTCCCCAGGGAAACCAGCCTCGCCAAATAAACACAGAAACAGCCCTGTGGGCTTTGTGCCATTAGTGGGGTCCCTGGGAGGGAAGGTGCAGGCAGCCAGATCCCTGCCCTGCAGCCTGGACCTCAGCACAGCCCAGGAGCACATTGCAATGGGCAAGGGGAGCTAAGGGGGGGGTGTCTCCTAGCTGTGCTTGGTCCAAGTTCCAAGCCACCAAGCCATGTGGTTACTCAGAGAAGCAAAAAGCAAACAGAGATGCTTATGGTGATACCCCAACCTGAACCCAGCAGAGCATGGGCAGGGAGCAGGACCAGGACTGCATCTCCATCTGGAAGGTGAGCCTGGCTTTGATCCCCCCACAGGCTAGCCACCTTTTGGATATTAGGGAAAACTTTGGACATTAGGAACAATGTCTTCCCTGAAAGAGTGGTTAGGCCCTGGCCCAGGCTGCCCAGGGCAGTGGTGGAGTCAGCATCCCTGGAGGGGTTGAAAAGCCCTGGAGATGTGGTGCTGAGGGACATGGTTTAGTGGCATGGTGGTGCTAGATTGATGGTTGGGCTTGATGATCTTAGAGATCTCTTCCAACCTTCATGATTCAATGGTTCTATGATGTGATTCCAGGTTAGGGAACATGGGGACCTGTGTGTGGGATTGCTCCTGGGGTGATCCCAGAGCTTTCACCCCACAGAGCACAGGCAGGGCAGGCTGGAGAGGCAGAGCCATGTCCACACGAGGCTGAGCAGGAACCACCACCAAGTGAACAGCCCTTTACAGCCACTAAGGAAGATTTAAGAGCAAACTACATCAGCCCACTCCAATTCAATTGCTATTGACAATGTCCATGTGCAATTAGAGCCAATTAAGGAAGAAGGCAGCAAATGACAAGCGTCTGGCCAGGAGTTGGTGGGGGGGCAACACCCACAAACCAATTTCCCAACAACCAAATGCAATCAGAGTCTCATTTACCCAGCCTGCCCAGGAGGGCCAGCACATAAATGGGTGAAGCCAGGCAGGAGGGTGCCATCCTGCCTAGCATGCAGCCCTCCAGGAGCTCAGCCTGCCCCAGCTTCAAGCTGCGGGAGGTGGCATCCATGTACTTCACCATGATCGCAGTCTTCCTGGTCATCCTGCTGGTGGCCCTGCAAGGCTCAGCACCCCGTGAGACTGGGACTGATTTTCCTTACAAGGTACCCCTTGATCCTCAAGGGCTGCTGGAGCTCTCCTGGAATGTCAGCTATCCTGAGCAAGCTGTGAATTTCCAGCTCCTCATCAGAGAGCTGCAATCTGGGCTCCTCTTTGGGATGTCAGACAGGGGCGAGTTTGAGAACGCAGACCTGGCTGTGCTCTGGAGAGATGGGAACGGTTCCTATTTTGGGGTGAGTCCACTTGGATGTTTGCATGGCTGCTTTTAGGGGTTACCATCCCTCCCCACCCCGTGGGTGAAGGTGGCTTGTGTAGTTTGAAAGAGGGAGGGTGATCCAGGGCACGGTGCACCCTGGATGTGCTGCTCACCTGGAAGGGGTTCAAAAGGGTTTGGGGAGTTTCTACCCCAGAGAGACTCAGAGGTGGAGTCTAGGCTGTGGGTTTGGCATAGGATCTGAAACCCAAAGAGAAAAGAACAAAGGCAGTAGCACAGCAGCAAGCCTGAAGCAGAACTTGGCTGCCTCAGCTGTGCTTAGCTGCAAAGAGCTCCAACAGGTAGCTGTTGGCCCAGCTCACACTCACCACATCCAGATGCAGGAGGCACCAACTCCTGGGTTCACTTGTGCACCACCATCAGCCACTTTAAGAGTTAACCTCAGCTCCTCTTAATGACTTTGAGACAGTACAGAAGTTGTCAGCCTGGAAGGCTGCTCCTACCAGCACCAATAACCTACCTGTGGGTTCAACCTGGTCACCAGGACACAGGAACACCCAACCTGACCAGCCCAGTGCTCTCAGAGCTAAACATGTGAGTGTGTTTGGGCACTATGTAAATGCCTGGCAGCAGCAGATGAGAGATGAAGGGGAGAACTCATTCCTAATCTTGCTGTCTGACACAGGGTCTGCTTTGCTTTGTCTTTCCACGGTGCTACAGCCACAGTTAGCACCCTTAGGCTCTCCACCAGCTCTCCCCTACCCCCAGACCTCCCTGTTAGGCTTATGACAATTGTGCTTGGCTGAAAAAAATCCAAACCAATTCCATTTTTAACCCCCTTCCATCTGAGGCTTTCCAGCAAGTTAAATTTTACCTCTCTGCTTACTTCAAATTAAGCATAAAAGACATTTTTTTCTCCCATCAGCCACAATGTGATCTGCAGTGTAATGAAAGGATGAAAAGGAGCTTATTAGCTGTACTGGTTTCCTGCTAATTACCAGCCATTCAGGGTGTGTGGTGGCCTGAATGCTACAAGTATTTCACAGCATCATGTTCAAAACCAAAAACCCCACCCCATAAAGGATCATTTCTAACCTTGCCTTGGTGTGCTCACATAAAGACAAACTGCTGAATGAAACCCTGAGAGGCATTTGGGGCTGAACAGCATCCTGCAAGGAGACTTCTATACAACTTTCCAGCCCTGCTTTTCTCCCTCCCAGCAGCCATTCTTCTGGCTAAGTATTTCAGCTGTTATAAAAAAAAACCCAAAAAAGACCCAAATTTGCTGAACCTCCCTATCTACTACAAGCTCTGAAGAAAACAAATGTCATGCTAGCTCCATGCTGCTGCTGTTGCTCTCCCCCTTCTAAGGACAACATGTTCCCCAAATATCACTCTCTACTTCTGGCTGACATGATGCCAGGATGTTTTCTTCTGCTGCTTCTGTTTCCACCTCCCCCCCACCCCCAAGGTAAGAGAACTGATAGCACTTGTGTATGTACAGTGAGGCATTTAAGTGCCTTTTTTTTCTCAGTAAACCCAAAGATATCAACAGGAGATGCAAGAGATGAAGAGAAACCAACCCTGTTCACATGCAGATTTAATGCAGGGGTTTCCACTCCAAGCCTCCCAAGTCCTTGAGGAACTTGCTGCTTCCCTTCTCCATGTGGCTTGGTCACCATCACCAGCAAGGAGCAGGTTTTGGGGAGGTCTTGCTGGGCTGCTGAAACGATCTGGTCACAACAGATAAAGGGGTTTGAAGAGGGGTAGAGATTTCTAGGGTGGACACCACATCCCAGCATGAGTCTGATCTGCAACAGAGTGGTTGGTTTGTGATAAGGCTCTTGGAGAGCACATCACCCTCCCCAGAAGGTCCATGGCAGCCAAATACACCCAGCACAGACAGATTGCAACCTCTTCACATGACCCTGTGGGCTTTCCACCCTACCCTGTCCTTTCCCCTCCTCACACCTCAACTTGTAAAGGACTTTCAGCAGCCTATTAATGCTGGGGCAGCTGTTTCCCAGGTCTGCCTGTGCCAAGCACCAAGGGGCTCCCAGCAGGGACCATGCCCAGCATTGTTCTGCCCCTGGGCTGCTGGACTGGGGCATGGGGCAACCAAAACACAGGCTCCTGACGCCTCTGGGATGTGGAGGGTGAAGACAAGGAGGACCTCATGGCCTGTGGGACCACTGGTGGTCACTGCCATGGGCTTCTTGGGCTGAGCATGGCCATCAGAGCTCCCTGGCTTATCAGGGTGGGCTTCTTCCTGCAGGATGCTTGGACTGATGGCAAGGGGCAGCTCCACATGGACTCACAGCAAGACTACCAGCTCCTTGGGGCTCAGAAGGCTCCTGAGGGGCTCTACCTCCTCTTCAGAAGACCCTTCAGCACCTGTGACCCCAAGGACTACCTTATAGAGGTATGACATCACCCTCAAGCCTGCTAGAACACCCTCAGCCCTGTCCCAGAACTCCAAATCCCATGGTTACACCTGACCAGTGTTTTGTTTTGGGGACAGCAACAGGAATTTGTGTTGTCTGAGGCAGACAGGAGCTGTGCTACAGATGTCAGTCCTAGGCCATGAGTAATGTTTGGCACAGTCTATTTACAAGCCCTTATAAACCTCTAGAAAGTGTAGATTTTAGCTTGTTTGCATCATCACCTCCTGTTAAGCATGTGGTAGGTCTATATAAATCCTCTCCTGCATCATTCTGGTTTGCAGTCTGGAGCCAACTGTTTGGAGTGTTACAAAGAGGTGTTGGTGTTCCTCAACAGGAGGCAAAGAGGAGAGTTGTGAGAGGAGCCAGAGCAAAGGGAGCCAAATAGAGCCACTGAGCTGTGTCTGGGGGTGGTTGGCTGAAGTCTCTCTGGGTCTACAGTCACTGCTCCCCTCTGAGATGGGATCTGGGGGAAACCTCCCCAGCTGGGATACCAAATAGCTTCAGCATCTCAGCCATGGACCTTGGGTGCAGGCAGGAATCAGGACAAGGCTCCTTTCAGATGGAAGCCTTCAGTGGGCAAGAATTTTTAAAGCCAACATGGGCACAGAGTGTCCCTGAGGGTTTTGTTGCTGGCTTTCCAAAGCTTGTCTTGTGGTGAGAAATGTCTAGTGTCTGCCAAAACAGAGAGAGCCCTGGAGGAAAAGAATCCCTGTGTGAACCAGGAAAAGACTTGCAGGTCTTCATTCTCTGATCCTTTAAAGGAAAAGTCTCTTTTTCCTTTCTTCCTTATCTCCTGTCCAGCTCCAGAGCTCTCTGGGCTCAGCAGCACCTCCCTGGCTTGCAGTAGATTTTCAGCAGAGCTTCTTGTGATAACCCCACAGCAGAAGCTGGGAGGAAGAGAGGATTTCAGGGAGAAGTTTTGCTTCTACTGGTCCTCTCCAGGCTGCTGCCCATGGCCATTTGCTGGGGCTGGGCTGCAGGATGGGCTAAAACCCCAGCCAACATGGTTGTCCCAAACTGGAGCTCAGGAGGGATGAGTGGATGTGAAAGAGCAGAGAGGAGCTGTGGCTCTTAAGGAACAGGGAAAACTTTTCAGGCTCTACCAACTGTTAGGGAACCCTCTGTGACCACAGCAGTCAAAGAAACACCCCCAAAATCTGCAGTCTTCCTGGGACAACACAACAATGGGAGCTACTGGTGAAGTCAGGGTGACTTCCCATCTGGGCATGGGTCAAAAGGCCCATTCCTGGGCTCATGCCACCACTGCTGGTGCTAGTAGACCATGCTCCTGAATGAAGACCTACCTGATACACTTTGCTCTCACTCCAGGATGGCACTGTGCACCTCATCTATGGGATCCTGGAGGAACCAGTCCCTTCCCTCCAAGCCATCAACATCTCTGCCCTCCACAGGGGACTGCAGAGGGTTCAGCTGCTGAAGCCCAACATCTCCATCCCTAAACTGCCCAGTGACATGAAAACCATGGAGATAACAGCCCCCAATGTTGTCATTCCTAGCCAGGAGACAACCTACTGGTGCTACATGGCAGAGCTCCCAGATGGCTTCTCCAAACACCACATTATCAAGGTAAGAGGCAGGCCACAGAGGGCTGCTTTCCCTGGTCATCTTCAGTCATCCTGCAAAGTCCAGTCCACCTCTTCCTTGCCCTTTCACTGGGAGGCTTTCAGACCCATACACCTTCCCCAGCATGGCACCAAACCACATCCCAGAGCCAAACCCCCCAGCCAGGAGCATCCTCAAACCTCCTAGAGCACCTGAAATCAGAAGTTTCTTAGCAGGAGATGGCAGCTTGGTGACTTCCCACATGACACACAGAGCAGGTACCAGAGCAGGCTCAGAGCAGCAACCTTGCAGGGCTGAACCCCCTGTAGAAGGCAGAGCTGAAGCCATCAAGGACAGACCCATGGCAGGATTCTGGCATACAGTGAGGGAATCAAGGAACAGGGCTAGCAAGAGCAGGGCAGAGTGAGGTGGTGGGGTCATTGGCTTCTAAAAGCTTAGGTATACTCCAAAAAAACCCCCAAATAGAGACATAAATGCAACTTGCGTGTGTTGCCAGATGTGTCACACATGCTGGGGTCACAGAATCACAGAATGATGAAGGTTGGAAGAGCTCTCTAAGATCATCAAGTCCAACCACCAACCTAGCACCACCATGCCACTAAACCATGGCCCTAAGGACCACATCTAGAGATCACCTCCCTCAAAGGAGAGGCAGAAACCTTCAGGCAGCCTAGTGCTGGGGAGAGGAAGATGTGAGGCCAGTCCAGCCATCAGGAGCTGCTGGGAGATGATCACCCTGGAGGTGGTGGCTCAACAGATGACTTGGCACAGCCAGGGTCCAAACCACATGATGGGGAGAGGGGAAACCTGACACAGGAGCTGAAGGGAGTGCTTAGTGATTTCTAGGGGAGAGACAAGACTGCAAAGGAAGACTCAGAAGGAGGATTTGCTCTCCAACAGATGGTGGGAAATGAATCATCTGTGTGTCAGTAAGAAGTGCCGAACTCCTGATACCTTCCCGCTGCTGCAGATCATTTCTACAGCTGCTGCTTTGAGCCAGAGATGTTCCTCAGGCTTGTTTGAACTCACTCTTTCAACCCCAAATCCCACTCCTTGTGTCCTGAGCAGCTGTTGGCTAGAAACAAAACCCCATAGCTGCAGGCAGAGCCACCACACAAGCTGCTAGGACTCTTTCTAGGAAAAACAGCATCCCTAGGGTCACCTCAGCCCTGCAAAACTGGCAAAGGACTCAGTCATCCCCAAACAGACCAAGATCTTCTGCTGCTCAGGTGCATCTGTCACAGGAGAGGGGTTGAGATGTTTCTCTGTGGGTTCTGGTGGACTCTGGATTGGTCCCAAAGCCAACCAAGAGCTCTTAGCCGTTGGTGTCTCACATCCAGAGCTACCTTCCCTCCCCATCCCACAGCAGAAACCACCTCCCACTCATTCAGTAATGCATAGCAGACATACCTTGGGCTGCCTGGAGAGGCTGCATGGAGAGCAGCCTCCTGGGACAGGAACTGCTCTTGATGTGTCCTCCTTCTTGGATGCTGCTTTGCAGTACGAGGCGGTGATCACAGCAGGCAACGAGGCCTTGGTTCACCACATGGAAGTGTTCCAGTGTGCTGCTGAGTTTGACAGCTTCCCCCACTACAATGGCCCCTGTGACTCCAAGATGAAGCCAGACAGGCTCAACTACTGCAGGCATGTGCTTGCAGCATGGGCCATGGGAGCACAGGTGGGTGTGAGACAGGACCTGCCACTCTGGGTGAAAACTTTTCCTGCTGCCTGCCAACCCTTCCTGAGCTCACCTTGGGATCATCCCCTGCAGGCTGCCCCCATCCTGTTCCCTGCTGGAACTGGGGTTCAGCCCTAGCTGAACTCTCCCCTCCTCCCTCTGTTTGTGGCTGAGTTTCCCCCTCACCCCAGCCTACCTGCTTGGTGCCATAAATTGATGTGATTCCCCTTCTGAATGGTGATGCCGTGGCATGTGAGAAGCCTTTGGAGGCAAAACCATCTCACCAAGCACAGCCATGAGCACAAATCATCTCCCTCAACCCATGATGAGGAAGGGGGTCAGGATAATCCCCAGGAAAGCCACCCCACTGCTTCCCTAACACCCTCCCCCTCTGCTTCCAGGCTTTCTACTACCCTGAAGAAGCAGGTCTTGCCTTTGGTGGCCCAGGCTCCTCCAGATACCTGCGCTTGGAGATTCATTACCACAACCCCCTGGTGATCAAAGGTGAGTAGGTGTGTGGTGAAACCCAGTGCCTCTCCAGCAAGGCAGTGGCAGGAGAGCAGGGAAAACACCAGGAGCTGGCTGGGGATGGCTCCATGCTCATACAGAAGAGAACTTGGCCAAAATCATAGCCCTGTTAGCAACTTTCTGGAGACCTGATTGTCCAAGACCTGTCCTAGCAGGAGCAACACATTAAATCTCCACTATGCTGTTGTGTCTTTCTGGTGTCAGCAAAGTCATGTTCAACAGAGGTTGGATCCCATCCTCATGCATGCCCAGGGGCAGGGAGGGACCCCAGAACCCCAACATGGCAAAACCAGCTAAATGATGAAAGAGTTAAGCTCCATATTTATAGATGTGTTTCTTCTGGAGTTGCTGAATGTGTTGTGATTGATCTCCAGTACATATGCTCTGGTCTCCTAAAAATATACTTACTTAGTCAAGGAGGCTTGTTTTTTATGTTAATGAAGAAATTGGCTTCTTTGGAATCCTCTTTGGTTTTGGGGTTTTTTTTCAGTGTGTCTCCTGACAATGTTATCAAAGCAGGAGCAGCAGGAAAACAGCAGCTAAATTCCCCCAGCCAGGCTGGTGCTGTCTCTCCAGTGACTTTGACACTGCTGTTGCTCTGAGCTCAGACTCACCACCACTGCCTCACACAGAAATGGGAAGGACACCCCGTGACAGCCTAGATAAACACTGAAGATATCTTGCAGCATGACCCTGCAGGAATGATGTGGAGGGAAAGTTTTCTCCTTTCCAGATCTTCCCTCAGAGTATTGTGTCCAGTTCTGGGTTCTCCAGCTCCAGAGAGACAAGAAACTGCTGGAGAGAGTCCACTGGAGGCTAGGAAGATGCTGAGGGCACTAGAGCAGCTCTGGCAGGAGGAAAGGCTGAGAGCCCTGGGGCTGCTTAGCCTGGAGAACAGCAGCCCCAGAGGGGAGCTGCTCAATGCTGAGCAAGAGCTGCAGGCTGGGGGCAAGAGGCTGGGGCCAGACTCTGCTCAGTGGTGGCCAGGGACAGCCCAAGGGGCACTGGGCACACACTGGAACCCAGGAGGTTCCACCTGAACAGGAGGAGAACCTTGTTTGGTGTGAGGGTGTTGGAGCCCTGGCCCAGGCTGCCCAGAGAGGCTGTGGAGTCTCCTTGTGTGGAGAGATTCCCAAGGCAGCTGGAGGTGATGCTGGGCAAGCTGCTGTGGGTGCCCCTGCTGTAGGGGTGGGGTTGGGCTGGGTGATCCCCAGAGGTCCCTTCCAACCTCCACCATGCTGGATTCAGGGATCCTGTCAATGTTTCACACCTGACCTTGTCCCAGGAGCCATCCCTTCTCCCCTGGTGACTCGAGCCCTGCCCTCTCGCCCCTCAGGCCGCCGCGACTCCTCGGGGATTCGCCTCTCCTACACAGCCACCCTGCGGCGCTACGATGCTGGCGTCATGGAGCTGGGCTTGGTCTACACACCAGTGATGGCCATTCCCCCGAGGGAGGAAGCCTTTGTCCTCACAGGCTATTGCACTGACAAGTGCACCCAGCTGGTGAGGGTCTGACCTCTCTGCCCTGGCTTCACCCTGGAGAACAGAGACTGCAGATGGCTTTTGCCAGCTCCCTAGCAGCAGTGATATTTTAGCACCGAGCTCCAGGTTCCTAATTCCCACTTTTACACTCCCCAAACCTCTTACCATGAAGTTGCTCTGGAAAGAAAAATATCTGCTGTGTACAACAAACAGCCAGCAGCTGGTTGGGATGTGCTGAATCCCCCTTGAAGCAGCTCTCCTGGGGAGCCATCTGCTCCAGCTCTCCAGGGTACCATTCCCACAGAACTTACTGCTGAGCTGGCTGCATCCCAACAGCACTTTCCCCCCCTGGAGATGGGTAGATTGGCCTCTGCTGCCAAGGAGTTCACCCAGAGCTCTCTTAAGGATGGTTTCAAAATGCCCACCTTGCTTCTCAGAGAAGATTTAGTGGATGGCTTTGTAAAGTTTACCCAAGAGGAGACATTTGTGCCACCACTAATGCGTGTGTGGAAGCAAGCAGCATTCAGCTTAGCTCTTCCTGCTGACCTAGGGCACAGCAGCACACACCTTGGGTTTGGTAGCAGACCAAGCATCTGCAGGAAGCTGCCTTCCACACTGCCCCAAGGGGCCAGCCATCCCCTAAAGCCCCATGGGAGAACCAGCAGAGGAAGAGCTGGTTAGGGGATGGGGAGCTGGAGAGGGAATGAGAGGGAGAGGAGAGGGATGGGTGGGAGAGGAGAGGGAATGAGAGGGAGAGGAGAGGGAATGAGAGGGAGAGGAGAGGGAATGAGAGGGAGAGGAGAAGGGTGGGGTCTGGTACAGGTTCTTGAGCTATCCTTCCCCAGGCTCTGCCCCCTGCTGGCATCCGCATCTTCGCCTCCCAGCTCCACACTCACCTGGCAGGAAGAAAAGTGGTGACAATGCTGGCCCGGGCAGGGAGAGAGCAGCAGGTCGTGAATGCAGATGGTCACTACAGCCCTCTCTTCCAGGTACAGGGGTCTGCAGGGGCAGTGGCAGGTCCAAGCTGGATGTCAGCACAGAGCCATGGTGTTGCTCTGATGTGGTTCCTCTCCTTCCCTCCCAGGACATCCGCATGCTGAAGGAGGTGGTTGAAGTTTTCCCAGTGAGTGGCTCCAAAACCCATGGTGGCTTCCAGACATCACAAGACACTCTCCTGACCTGGCAGCCCTGAGATCTCTGCCTCCTTTACATCAATCTCATCCTCTCTTCTTCTGGCAGCCCCTGCCCATCCACAGACACCTGCTGGGACCTCCTGGGGGGCTGCAGGAGGACATGGTCCCCGTGCTCCCTAGGTCTTATTTGCCATCCCTGTGCAGATGCCTTGGGGATGCCAGGGCTTGTCTAACATGGCACAAAGCCAGTGTGTGGGCAACCAACCCATGCCAGGAACTAAATTAAGCACCTGGTTTAGCTGGGCTTCCTCTAGCAGAGGAGGCTCCTCAAGGGGTGAGGATGAACCATCCAGGCACTACTGGTGCCCCCTCCCTCCTTGGTCGGTAGAAGGAGAGGAAACTCTGCACTCTTACACTTACCTGTGTCTGTCTTTGAACCCTCCAGGGTGATGAACTCATCACAACCTGCACCTACAACACTGAGGACCGGAGCAGAGCTACTGTGGTGAGTGCAGGACTGAGCAGAGCTGCACCCCAGGGCTGGGGACACCCAAAAAGTGGGCAACTGCTTGAATCCACCCTGAATCACAGCCAGAAACCAGAGGGAAGCTGGTAAAGACCATCTTGGTCTCTTCAACTCCCTGAAAGGAGATTGGAGGCAGGTGGGGGTTGGTCTCTTCTTCTAGGTGACCAAGAACAGGACAAGAGGAAATGGCCTTAAGTTGTGCCAGGGGAGGTCCAGGTTGGACATCAGGAAAAATGCCTTCCCAGAAAGAATTGTTAGGCACTGGCCCAGGCTGCCCAGGGCAGTGGTGGGGTCACCACCCCTGGAGGAGCTCCAAAAAACATCTGGATGTGATATGATGGAGTTGAACTGATGGTTGGACTTGATCTTAGATGAAGAAGTGAAGCCACCAGGCTCTGCTGCCTACAGTTAGGGTGCTAAGGTGCTAATCGAAAAGTAGCATGTGTCACACCAATTCCCATCACAAACTGTTCCACCCAGGATTAATTGTAATTAAAGAGAAGTGGCATTTTTTTGACAGTGCATGTTATTTTCTGCCATAGGCAGCAACAAAAGAGCCTGTCAGAGGTAGCAGCAACAGGGACAAAGCTAAATATAGCAGAGGGATTATAGGAAATCTGCATTTTAATGTAAACCACAAGATCTTGCCTGGAAGTCTGTCCTTGCATAAAGGGGGGATGAGCAGAGAGCAGCCAAGCTCATGCACCTGAAGGAATGTGTGACAGAATCCTAGAGTACAGCATGGTGGGGGTTGGAAGGGACCTCTGGGATCATCTAGTCCAACCTCCCTGCTTCAGCAGGGTCACCCACAGCAGGGGTATGTGTGTGCACACGCAGAGGTGTGAGCTCGGTGCCTCTGCAGCTCCTCTGCTCTCCCTCCTGCCTGTAGAGCCCAAGCAGGGTAGAACTGGACCCTGCTGCCAGCTCCTTTGTGTCTGTGCAGGGTGGTTTTGGCATCATGGAGGAGATGTGTGTCAACTACGTACACTACTACCCCCAGACACAGCTGGAGCTCTGCAAAAGCGCTGTGGATCCTGGCTACCTGCACCGGTACTTCAGCCTGGTCAACAGGTAGAGAAGCCCTGCAGCATGCTGCTGAGGGGAGAGGGAACGTTGCAGAGACCTTTGCTAGGGACACTAGAAAGGAAAGAAAAGAAGTTTAAAAAGCAGGATTTAAGGTGCTGGCTATGTGGGAGCATGTAGGCAGGGTGGGTTTCAGGAGCAGTGGCTCCGTGCTGGAGCACAGTCCTGCTTCCCAGAGCCAAATCAGGGCTTTAGAGATGGGCTGGGTTGTGACACCCACACTGGGAAGGGAGAACATTCCCAGGGAGGCACTTCCCAGCACAAGTCATTGCATGGCCAAATGGTTCCAGGCAAAACACTTCCTATAGCCCAAGGCAGGTGCCAGGCATCCCTGCAGGGGAGGAGGCTGCAGCTCATTGACTCATGATGAGAGGGTGGGCTGCTGACCTTGCACAGGATGTCCTACCCACAGGCAGTCTGGTGGAGGCTGTGCTAGACTCTCCCTGCTCCCAGCACTGAATCCAGAGCCGTTCCAGGCCCGAGCTTTAGGCAGGGAGGAAGTTAGACACAGTGAGAGCTGAAAGGAGACATCCCTGCTGCTTTTCAGTGTGCCATTTTCCTGCCCCAGGTTTAACGACGAGGAGGTCTGCATGTGCCCACAGGTCTCCATCCCACAGCAGTTTTACTCCATCCCCTGGAACACATTCAACAGAGATGTCCTGAAATCCCTCTACGACTTTGCTCCCATCTCTGTGCACTGCAACAAGTCCTCAGCCACCCGCTTCCCGGTAGGTAGAGCTTCACAACCAAAGCTCCACAGCAAAACTCCTGCCTGCAGGTAAAAAGCAGCTTGGTAGAGCCATGCCCAGGATGACCCTGAGGAGATAGGTCAGGTTTCTGGTGATCAGGATGTGGCTACATGTGATAGGCTCAGAGCAGGCAGCTGGAGCTGCTGGGGAACCTTGGTGTCACAGCAGGACCCTGAGCCCAGCTCAGACCTAGTGCTGAAAACATCATGGCAAGAGTCCTCTGTGGATGTGCTTGGCCAGATTCAATTAGGAGCATTTGCATAAAGGGATTTGGAGGCTGCTCTGGCTGAGCCTTAAAGCAGAGCTAGGCTCCAGAACCAAGGAGAAACGTGAGGTGATTGTTAGGCTTTTGGCAAGTCCCAGCAGGTCCCAGCAGAGAAAGCTCATCACACACAGCATCTGTGCAGGCTCCCAGCACCACACGAAGGACAAAGGGCCATGAGATCTTTAAAGAACAACCAGTCCCAGCCATGATGGTCATGACTGTGAAGATGTTGAAGGTTTAAAACCACTCATGGTCCTTACCAGCAGCAGTTCCTGCCATCATTTCTCAGTGTGATAAAGGTACACAATGCATTAGCCACTGCAGAGCTGAAGGATGCTGAGCTGACTATAGGGAAAGCCAAAAGCTTTCCCTCCTGCTAAATCCCCTTGAGCAAGAGCAGAAACCTTTCCAGTGCCCTGGGACTGGAGAGACAGAACCTCTTGGCCATGCAGAGCCCTGCTGCTGGGACAGAAGCAGCACAAAAGATTTGTGCAGCAGCAGAATGATGAACTAAGCCTCTTCATTACAGTTCAGGCCACTCTCCTGATTTCAGAGAGCAGTCAAGAAGTGACTTGAGTGGAGCAGATCAGATGCTGGCACAAAATGAGTCATAAACATCAGAGTGAGGAGGAAGGAGCCAAACTGCCCCTCCTGCTCTGCTGGGGTCTTCAGAGCAAGGCCCATTTTAAGCCATCTCATTTATTCCATACCTTTCCTAGCAAGAGAAAAGCATCAGCTTCTAATTAAGCTCCTGCTGCAGTTCAGCAATCCCAAACCTCACAAGAAAGACTGAGTGCTGTTCATTACTGAGCAAAATCTCAAGGTAACACTTGTGAGCAGCTAGCAGGGACACGTTGCTGTCCCCAGGTCCCCTGTATTTGCTGGCAGTGAACTCTCTGCATTCAGATTTCCACCCAAAAGCACTGAAACCAACAACTCCTGAGGGTCTTCAAGTGCCTCTGGCTTTCCCAAAGTCAAGGTGCTGGTGAGGCAGGAGCACAGGCTTTGGGAGGTGTTGGTAGGACAGGGCACCACAGCAGGTGGGCTCAGGGCTGGGGCACACCCTAGACATGCCTGACTACCCTCTTGAGGCTACAGGAGAATTGTCCTTTCTCCAGCTGGAGCTCCCCTGGGATGATGTCTCCTCTCCAGCCAGCTCTGGGAGGGTCTTTCCAATCCCCCTCCACATTTCCCCAGGGTTTTCCTGGTGCTGGTGCAGGCTCTGGCCCATTTCACTTGGCATGCCAGAAGGAATTTCATCTGAAAACATACATTCAGTATCTGGCTGATGACTCAGAGCTCTATCTAGCTCTCCTCTCCAGACCCCCTCCTCCTGCTCACGATGCAGCTCAGCCTCTTGCTGACATTTCCACATGAGCACACAGGCAGGAGCCAAACCAGAGCATCACCAAACCAGAGCTCAGCCCACCCTGAGCCCCCTTCACCCTCACAGCCCCTGCCTGCATCTCAGCCAGCCACTAACCCAGGCCAACACCTCACACCTCAGCTAGATCCTGCCCCCATGGGCCCTGTCTGACTCCAGCAGACTGCTCCTTGAAGGAGCATCCCCAAGAAAAGGTTCCCCCTTACAGCCACAGAGCTGGGGGACTTTGTCCTGCCTGTGCTCACCTTGAGCCCTGATGGCTGTGCCAGCCCTACCTAGGCTCTGCCCTGTGGCACCTTACCCAGGTTGCTGTCTCCCTCCTGTTTCACAGCAGCTGCACACAAGGATCCATGGTCATATGCTTGCAGATGTCCCCTCTGACCAGCTCTCCTGGTGGAGAACGTTATTCAGGGCTGGCTTCAGAGCACAGTGGGTCAGTGGGACTCCCTGGTTGGAGCTGTCTCCTTCTGACTTGGTGGTTAACACTTTCCTGGGGTGGAAAAGCCTGAAGTGTGGTGGGTTTGTGCAATGTGGTGCACTGCAGACATCTGCACTGCTAGAAGGGATGTGTTGGTGCTTCTGCAATGCAAATCATTGGTAGTACCTCCTAAGTATCATCCTGGTTTGGGCTAAAACCAGTTCAAACATTAAGGGTTATTTCATTTTTACAAGTAAGGAGGAAGATGGAGTCTCCAAGTACCTGAAAGCCTGACTTGGTCTCATGGTGCTGATCTCTCTTGCAGGGTGAGTGGGAGAAGCAGCCACTTCCCACCATCACTGAGAGGCTGCAGGAACCGGGCCCTCGCTGCACACCCACCCTGGGGCCTCTACCAGCCACCCTTGTCCCTCTTGACCTTGGCAAACTTAGGAAGGACTGACCCTCTCTCTCAGGACAAGATTACCTGCCACCATGCTGAGAAGCACTTCCAGGCAGGAGCATCCCTGGGGAATGTTGTCTTGTTGCTCTCCTGGCATCCCTGCCCAGCAATACTGGCCAGTGCCCTGGCTTCTGTCTCCAGAGGGGGTTAGGGCTCACGAGCTGGGGTTCAGAAAGTACTCTGGAGATGGAAAGCACTATATTTAGTGTGTTATTAGCAATCCAAGCTCTGAGTAATGCTGCTTTCCACCCCCAGAATAATAACGTGGAGGTTTGCTATTGTGTGGAACCCAGCAAAGCCCTGGGGGGAAGGGAGGAGGAGCCTGATTTCCCATAGGGAAACTGAGGCATGGAGCAAAGACCTGCGTGGGAGCAGTGTACAGGTTTTCCCAGTGCTCTCTGGTCTCATCTAGCTCAGGGTGGCTCTGGTAGCTGGGCAGGGATGGAGACATGCTGTGACACCCACCCAGTGCTCACCTCCCTGTCGTGCTCCTCCTCCCACTCCTCTGTGCTGGAGATTATTCCTCTGGAGCCACCAGATGCCAAGGGCCAGGAACAAATGATGCCTCTGGGATGGGGTTTTGGAAGGGGAAGGGATGGGGAGGAGGGACATGGGGAGAAGGGGAAAGACAAACCTTTTGGGAGGAAAAATGCCTTCATTAAATACCTAAATACAAAATAAATAAAGAGGAGAAAAAAATTGCTTTTTGCTGGTAAGCTCCAAAGAGAAAACACTCAGGAGGAGCAGAGGAAAGGCTGGAAGTGGTGCAGGATAGCTCATCCATCCCAGCCAGGCATTGACCCTTGCTGCCCTGGGACAGGAGGGATCCAGGGCAGGGCAGCAACTGAAACCTGCCCTCTCTGGGACCTTGGGGGTAAGGAAAAATCTCAAGTCAGAGCACTGTGGACCAGAAAGTGTTGTTTTTGAAGCAACACATTTTCTTGTCAGACACCCAGTAGATCTCTGGAGTCAGCATGCTCCTTCCTCCTCTTCCCCTTTAGCCAGTCCCTCCTTCATCCCAGGACAAACAGACAGCAGAGCATCCACCCCCTCCTCTGCCCTCCTCCTCCTGGGCAGCAGCAGGGAAGTGCAATCACCTCCTGCTTTCATGTTTGCAGTAAAACCAAAGCATTTGAGAGCTCAAACTCTTGCCCGTGGCGCTTGTTGCACGAGGCTAAGGAACTGCAGTCAGCTCTAAAGAGAGCCCAGGCCAAGCAAACCTAGTCAAGGGGAAGAAAATGAAAAGCATGCAGGGTGAGGATTTCTTCAGGGAAGGGGGTGAAAGCTTCAGCAGAGATCAGGCTCTTGCTGTGCTGCTGAAGATGGAGCCCAGCAAGGGGAGCAGAGCAAAGAGGATGGGCTAGAAGCACCTACCCCTTCCCCTTCTCAGCGAGGGGTTGATGAGGTGAGGAAAAATCCACCCCAAGACCTCTGAGACTGGCTCCTGGAGGCTGCAAGGCTGGCAGCACACAGCTCAGCCTCTGCCTGCATCCCCCTCTCTGCCAGGAGCCAAAAGGAGCCACCTCCAAGGTGACCCGTGGGAAGATGCCAACAGAGCAGACAGCACCACAGGGCTAGCAGGGGCCAAGGGCAGCCCTGGGGTCAGTGCCCTAAGCTGGCAAGCATACAGCATGGTGCTGAGCTGGTCCTGTCCATACTGGGATCAGCCCAGAGGGCACACAAACACAAATTGTGCTGGCAAAGCAGCCATGGGCCAAACCACATTCATCAAACTCTTTTTCCCTCCCCTCTCCTGTGAATTCAGAAGCTCCACAAATGCATGTGCAGCAAGGACTCACCTTCCAGCAGCACTTGCCTTTGGGAGTTTAATTCCTTCTCTGGGGCACAACATGGGAATCTCTCCCCAGTTAAGCACCCAGGGGGGCTAGGTGGCACCACCATGCTTTCCCCCTTCCAAACCCAGGGGCTGGCAGCATTCCCTGGCCACTGACACACTCCTATTGCCATGGCCACAAACAGCTTTTACTCTGCTCCTCCTCCCACAAATGGACAAGGTCATTGTTCAGGTCTGGGGAGGATTGATCCTCCCTGTCTTCTGCAGAGCCACCAAGCACTTCAGCACCATGAGCAAAATGGGAGCAGACACTGAACACTTCACCCCAGGGTTGATGTTTGTGAAGGGCATCAGGTGCCAGTCACCACTGAAGGCAACAGATGTTGGTGCTTAAACTCCCTGTGAACTCTGGAGCCACAGGAAAGCATTTCACCAACCTGAAGCTCTGGCTGTGACCAGAGTGAGACAGGATGGGAGAACAAACCTCTGCTAGCAGAGATGGGAAGAACATGCCCTGGGTAAAGCCAATGATTTCATGGTGCAGAAGAAGCCTGCAGTGGGCAGAGCATCCACGGTGTGAGCCTGGGCTATGGCCCTGGGCACCCTACCCTTCCCTCCACAGCCCCCACCAGTGTTCCCACTCCAGCACCAGGTCCCTAGGGCACAGCCAGCACAAGGTGACACTCACCAGGGGCAGACACAGCAAGGGAGCAGAGGGGCAGCAAGTTTGGAGGCTACAGCTGTATATTAACAGCAGTGACTTGAAAACAATCCATTTCCAGGCAGC
This sequence comes from Galbula dea, assembly GCA_013399015.1. Lineage (NCBI taxonomy): Eukaryota > Metazoa > Chordata > Aves > Piciformes > Galbulidae > Galbula > Galbula dea. The sequence goes on from VWZX01005690.1 coordinate 96,822, forward strand.
ATGAAACTACCTTTTGGGGGAAAAGTGTTTCCAGCAAAGTCAAAAATGGAATTCACTTTATTTGCAGTCAAGCAAAACACAGTTTTCAGGCCAATTAACCCAGGGGAAAGAATTACTGCTGCTGTGGTACTGCTGCAGTTAGAAACCAGAGCAACAACATCTTTGTACTTTTTAGAATCTCTTCCTCCTCTTCCCCTTCAATTTGACCCAAATTTACTTGATGAGTTCTCTGCAGGCATTTCTACCCAGCTCTCCAGCAGACTCTAGAGCCAGTTGGGTTACCCAAAGGGGCTAGGAATCCAGCTGGCATCTCCTAATAGCATCTTCCCTCTTCCCACCCCAGTGTCCAGAGCAACCAGAGGCTGCTGCTCTCTCAGTAGAAGCCTCTCACTCTCTTGTTGTCTGGGTCAAATGGGGACTTGGTGTGTGCCTGGGCAGGGTAGGTCTCTCCCATTCGCTCCAGTTGGTAGCTGCCACTCTTCACAAAATCCAGGGAGACCTGCAAGGAAGAACCACAGTGAACCTCCCTGGCAAGTGCCAGGAGCTGTGAGGCACCAGTGGGGCACCAGCACCTCAGCTCCAAGCCCTGGGCAAACTCCCACACCACCCTGCAAGAGCTGCTTCCCACAGAGCTCCTGGCTTTGCCATCCCGGGAGGGTGCCCAGGGAGGAGGAAGAGAGATTTTTAAAGGCACTCAGCTCAAACAACCACATTAAATGAATGGAGCAGTTTATTTTTTTGGAGGTTGTTGGGGTTTTGGGTCTGGGTTTGGTTTTGGTTAGTTTGTTCATTTGTTTTTTTGCCCTGTGGATTTTTTTTCCCTGGCATCCAGTGCAAAGTGCATTTAGAGCCAGAAGGAGCTCCCTCCACCAGCCAGAGCAACCAGAGCATCCAGGCTGGGTGGAAGAATGGCCCAAGAGGGGTCAGACCTCACTGTAGGAGGTGCCATGGTGGCAGACAGGATCACAGAATCACAGAGCCTTTAAGGTTGGAAAAGACCTCCAAGATCATCAAGTCCAACCACTAACCTAACACTGCCAAGTCACCACTGAACCATGTCCCCAAGAACCATGTCTCCACATGCCATTGCTCCTCCAAACATTAGTTAATCCACTGTGGCTATTAAATACTTGTTTGCAATGAACATCCAAGGCAGTGCTTGAGCCAGAGAACATCAGCAGTGCCCTGCAGACCAACAGCTGGTGAGGTGAACCTCATCACCAAGCCATGGCATCCCTCACCCTCCAGCCACCACTCTAGGGGAAGTGATGGTGGTGGGGTGGGGGGGATTGCCCCATTATGCTCCCCAGAAGACAGGAGGTTTGCAATGAGCTTGTGCCTACAGCTTCAAAACCAAATAAACACCAAAGTCCTCCCCCACCAGCAGTCATCTCTGGTGGGGAGGGTGTGGTGGCAGCAGGGGTGGGGCTGTACTCACAGGTCCCCCTGCAGGGTCACGGATGTAGCCGTAGGCGATGGTTTTGTCGATGGCAAATCCAAAGTCTGCTCGTCGGATGTGGCCAACCACCTTCCCATCCCTCCAGACTGCTTCCAGGCCAAACATGGGCACCTTCCTGCAAGGAGAAGGCAGAGCTGCCATCAGCAGAGCCCCACAGTGGGACCTTACAGAGCAGAGGGGCTTGGAGAGGGCTGGACCCCACCTCTGCCTCCAGGTTCATTATCCTTCCAGCACCTATCCCAGGCTCTGGCAAAGCTCCTACAGCCCCATTTGCCAAACCTCCTGCTGCTCTGGGTGGAACAAGCTAAACCCATTCCCTGTCACACTGCTTTTCAGCATCCTTTAAGCATCCAGCAGGGACTTTGCAGTGGGATTTACATTAGAGATGGAATTAGAGCACGGAAAGGAGCTGAGCTGTGGTCTGAACCGAGCTCCACGTGCGTGTGCCTGGGTGCAGGGGTGGACGGAGGTGGTCTGGGAGTGCTTTGCCCTGGGTGGACGCTGGCTTTGGATGCTGGCTGGTGCTGAGCAGAGCCTGGCACTGGTACTCACTCCTCGGTGGTGAAACAGACTAGGCGACGGAAGATGCCTTTGGCTTTCTGAGCCTCCACAGCTTCCCGGCCCAGGAATGGGATGCTGGACTTCAGCTTGCAGGTGAAGGCTAAGCCTGCTTCTAGGGGGGTGTCATCGGGGCGCAGGTCTGCGTGCCAGTGCCTGTAGCCTGCAGAGAGCAAGCATAGGTCACCCAGCCTCTCCTTACCATGGCAGTGAGGCCAGAGGGAGCAGCATCAGGAGAGCAAGCCATCCCCCCTGCCGCCCTCAATTCACAAGGCACCACCCTAGACAAGAGCTCATATTGGAGAAGCATCAGCAAATGAATGCTGGGGCTGGTGGCAACATCTCTACCAGTAACTGCCAGCCCTTTAGCCACCCTCAAAGCTGGGAGAAACCTCACATGCTCTGGGTCCAAGCAGGTAAAGGCAAAGCAGAGAGAGCTGCTGGAAGGAAAAGAAGGAACCTTTCTCAATGCTGAGGCTGTCAATGGCTCTGTAGCCAGCGTTGGCAATGCCATGTTGGGCTCCAGCCTTCATCACTGCCTGGTAAACCTTCCTGCAGTCTGCCCTGGGCACGTGCAGCTCCCAGCCCATCTCCCCGACAAAGGACAGCCTCATGGCACGGACCTGCAAGAGGCAGAAAGGTCAAAGGCTGCTGGGACACAACTGGGCTCTACAACCTGGGGAAGGCTCTGCAGCTACCTGCCAGCGTGGCAAAGAGAAAAGCTAGTTGGGCTTGGGAAGCTTGGGCAATCTCCTGCTTCAGTGGAAGGTGTTTCTTTGCTCTCCCTAGTGCACAAAGTCAGGGGAAGAGTGAATTTCTCTTCTCTGGACAACAACCCCAAACCAGCTATTGTCAGTGCCCTGGATGGATGGCTGGGGGTGGAGGTGGTTCCATTCAGCATCCTCCAGCCACTCATCCTAGGGATGTCCCGGGCTTAGACATGATGCTCTGCTTCCAGCTGGGCTTTTGTCTCCCTCTGCTGATCCATCAACTCCAGAAGGAAGCCCACAGGCAGCCCCAGCCCTTGCCTCCCCAAGTCAGCTTGTCAGATGGAGAAGCTGGTCCCCAGCAGGACTGCCCTGCTTTGGGGCACTTCATTTCTGCTGTCCCCTCGGGATGTTCTCCCCTTGGGAAGGTGGTCCCACAGTAGAGGCACCCAAAGGCCCTATGCTCTTGGGCAGGGCTGAGCCTGGTGTCCCAACCCACCTTGCTCACCCCAGGGGGATGCTCAGCTTTCCCCCAGTGGAGGTTATGCCTCAAAGCATTACTCTCTGCTGCCAAATTAGCTCTACTGAGCCACTCTCTATTCCCAAAGCTTTCCAGGCTGGCTGGGGACACCCTAGCTTGGGCACCCTCCCTGGAGATCCCTCTTGCATCTGAGCTGCATTTCCCTCTGCTTCCTCCCCCACAAAAGCCCCTCTGGTTCATCTCTTCAGACACACATCAACAGCAGATGCACACCTCCCTTTGGAGCCAGATTAACTCCAGACTTTCCTGCCAGATCATGATCTGCAGGCTTAATAAAGCAGTTTGCAGCTAGGAGAAAGCTTCCAGGCTGGTTCTGTTGGCACAAGAACATGCTCCAGGGCTTTGGGGCTGCCTTGCCCACACTAACTCTAGTTGTCATTGTGACAGAGGCTGCATCTTGCCATTTACTGAGCTCTTAATACAACCAGGAGTTGTGTTCTCCAATCCCAGGTCTCCAACAACAGACAACAGCAACCACTGCCCAAACCAGGCAATTTTGGAATGCCAAAGCAGTGTCCAGGCTCTCAGGTGATGGCTGAGAACCCAACTCCATCCTCAATTCCCCCAGAACCCCTGTGCTCTATTGGCACTGCAAAAATAATGTCCTCAAGCAGAATTTAAGGCAGCTTTTCAGACACCTTAATCTTTCCAGTAGAAGTGGAGAGGAGGGAGGAATGCTGGAGATCCAGGGAGCTGGTTTGCAGCCTACTCCCAAGCAGCTGTGGCAGAAGCCATCCCTCTGCTGGTCCCTGCCACAGCCACCTAACAAAGCAGGACATTAATCAGCCCTTTCTGAGGGGCACAGACCCCAAGGGATGCAGAGAACCTTTCCACTCCACACACACAAGTGTCATCTCATTAAGGAGAGGCCAGAGATGAAGCCATGGACAGCCAGCTACCATCTTCATCCTGACAGATGCTCTGGGGCTTGACAGGCAACTTCCCAGCTCATTAACCTTGCCTGGGGCTCCCAGCACTCAGCACTGCAGCTGAAGGGCACTTTACTCTCAGGAGTAAGTTACTCCTGGGAGAAATTTCCCTTCAAAGCACCCCCTGCTCCAGAGGAGCAAGCAGCCCAGCAAGAGTGCTGAGACAGAGCAGGGCACCACAGAAAACACAGAGCCTCTGGAAAACTGGGGTGCCAGCCATGAGCTTTGCAGGGGTTGGGGTTGCACCCACATGTGTGTAGCCCAGGCAGGGTTGGGCACCCAGCAGAGAGGGATGTCAAGGGCTGGGGCTCTGCCTCTCCTGCCAGCTGAACTCCCAGAGGAAGAGGTTTTCCTCTTAAGGTTTCAACTGCAGCTAGGACATGGCATTGATTCCTGGGGCTTGGAGCAGTAATTCAAAAGCATTTTAAAGTGTTCTAGAAAAGGAAAAGCTGAACTTTACTCTGCACCCAGCAGTGAAACTCAAAGGAGAACCTTCCTCTTCTGTTCAGTACAATAACAGGCACTATATATAAACTCCCAAACCCATATCAGTCATTTCCAGAGTCATTAACTCTGCTGGAACTCTCCTTTCTCTCCAGCTGCTTCTGTTCAACCAACTGAGTTAATGCATGACAATCTCAGGGATAACTTGAAGATGTTAAGGTTCAGCTGAAGCCCCCAGAAGGGGATAATATCAGAGAAGGCTTCAGCCTGCTGTCCTGTAGGAGAGGGCTGGAGTCCCTCATGCTGATGGAGAGCTGAAAGGTTGCCTCCATCAGCAGGCAAGGAGGTGTCCCCTCCCTGGGCCAAACCTTGTCAAAGCTTTCCCTGCCAGCAGCAGATTGTCACAGAATGTTTCTCTTTTGACAAAACTACACCTGATTGTCACCATCTTCTCTATTTAGGGTGTTTCAAACAAGCTAAATCAGCAGCTTCACCCCTGACAGAACTCCCTGAAGAGCTGCCCCCACCCCCTTCCTCCAGGGATAACTTCAGCTCAGGCTGATGGCCCCTGGGTGAGGCAAGATCTAAGGTGCTTCTCTCACTGCCCCACACCAGGGGAGACAGAGGAGTCCAACCAAGAAGACAGAGCTGCCAGACCTCACAGAAATGCCTAGGGACTGCTCCACCTCTTTGACACACAGCCCAAGGCACCAAACTGCTTTAGGCTGAGCCTTCCTCCCTTGACACCTCCCAGTAATGCCACACAACATGTTATAGCCATTGCAGGCTGAGCAAGGGGCATCTGCCATGGCTTGCTGAGGACTGTCACACTCTGGATGGCATGCACAAGCTTGCCCCATGCTCTGCAGACAGATTGAGCTCACCTCCATCTGCAAAACACTGCACTGGCATTGCCTCCCCAGAGGATGCTTCAGCGTGCAGGAACCAGCCAGCACCCCTCAACCATGACTCCCCACCAGGCACCCAAGCCAGGCAGTGGTGCTGGTTTCCACCATCACCCCAAAGGGCTTCTTGTCTCCTCACTCCAGCACCAAGAGGCTTAGCCTGAGCATGACCATCTCTGTGCTTTCCTTGCATAAGCACTGACAGGAGCCCTGAAGCCTAGGCAGATAAATGCAGGATGAGCTGGGCTTGGACTGAAAGCTTAAAGTTGTCAGACTTCTCCTGTGATCAAACAGAGCAGCTCCACAGGCTGCCCAGCCTCTTACCACCAGTACTTAACACACTTCACATGAAATCATCCCTATTTTTCTACAAGGAGGGGAAATGGGAAGTGTCTGAAGTGTCAGACAAATGTCTTCATGCCCAGTGCTCACCCCTAAGCCATGGGAGGCATCTCCTGCTCCTCTAACATCACTGCAAAGCCCTAAGCCACCATGGCCCTTCCTCCAGCTCAGTCCAGGCTGTGACACTGTTGAGAGAACAGGTTGACACCTAACATGCAAGTGGGGAGGAAACCACCCTGCTCCTACCCCTGGTTTTGGGCTTTTTCCAACCCAAAATACCCCCAACAACAGCTCCCACTGCAGGGGTGGCTCCCTGGCAGAGGATGCTCAGCAGCACAGGCTGGCAGGTGGTCAAGCCCAGTGAAGAGACCTCCCTGTGGAGCTGAAGAGCTGGCCCCATCCTACCCTGCATCCTGCAGCTGTGGTGAGTTTGTGGGTGGAGAAGGGGAAGGCTTCATTGCTGAGGTCAGTGTCCAGCACTTCTTGGAGCACAAGGCGGCTGTAGGGAAAGAGCAGAGCAGCTGTGGGGAAAGGATGCCCTGGAGGTGCTTGCTACAGCTTGCTTTCTTGTTTTGGTGGCAAGACAAGACTTCTCCCTCTGAAGGGCAACTGTTGAGGGTTGTTTAGAATCATGTTTTGGGCTGGAAGGGACCTTTTAAGGTCATGTAGTCCTGCAGTCGTAGCAGGGACATCTTCAGCCAGAGCAGGTTGCTCAGAGCTCCAACCAACCTGGCCTGGGATGGTTCCAGGGTTGGGACATCTACCCCCACAGGCCATGCTGTGAGAGCCTTGAAAGAGATGGCAGTTCCCCAGCACACAGAGTATTGCTCCAGCCAAAGCATCATCTGGAGCCACGGGCTCACACTCAGCCCTGCTCAATGGGACCTGGCCTGCATCTGAGGCATCCTTCTCTCTGTCCCTCCAGCCTTCACCAGGGGATGCTTCAATTGGACAGCAGGAAAGAAATCTTCCCAGACAGAGTGGTTAGGCATTGGCCCAGGCTGCCCAGGGCAGTGGTGGAGTCACCATCCCTGGAGGGCTTCAAAAAGCCCTGGAGATGTGGTGCTGAGGGCCATGGGTTAGTGGTGACCTGGCAGTGTTGGGTTAGCAGTTGGACTCCATGACCTTAGAGGCCTTTTCCAACCTTAATGATTCTGTGATCCATGGTCAGGGTGCAAGGAGAGGGCCACAATGCTCTCCCCACACTCACCTCAGGGGGCCCTGGATACTCATCATGCCCAGCTCCTCTGAGCAGTCAAGGAGTTTGCACTGGAACTTCATGTCCTGCAGCACAGCAGTGATGTGTGACCAGTTGTGCTGAGCCACAGCCCCACCAATAGCCAGGTAGTAGCCATCCCCTGGAAAGACAACCCCCAGCAGCCTTTCAGGCTTGAGAGCATCAGGCTAGGGAAGATGCCCAGCTCAGCCCAGGGTTGGGTTTGCTCTCCAGAGCCTGAGCTGCAGCCCTGAGCCTCTCTCAGCCTGCAGAGCCCAGGGAGGACCCTCAAGAAAGCTGGGGGTTAAATAGTGCTTTAAGGCAAGGAAGGGCTGTGGGGCTCTGCTAACATCCACATTCCCTTTTGTGGGGCTCAGCACACTGAAGAACTAATCATTATTAAAACCTGGAAGAAGAAAAGGTAGGAAATAAAACCCCAACTGTTCAAGTCCTGGAGGTGCCTGAAGGACAAGAAGGAAGAGGAAAAACTCTTTGCCTTTGAGACCAACAGCAAAAGCATCTGCTCTTCTGCCCCAGTTCAGAGCAGATGCCCAAGTGTGGAGGGACCAGGGCTGCAGCAACTGCTCTGTGACCCAGGCAGGGGCTGCAGTCTATAAAAGGAGGAATTTACATCCCCTCAGTAATCCTGGGTGGAAAACTCCTCCAGGGATGGGGGTTGAGACCTGATTAAGACATAATCAGTCTTCCCTGCCACTACAGAACTGCTCTCTGATAATCTGTCATAACCACAATAAGTGCAGTTGGGGAAATGGACTCTGCTGTGATCCAGCTCCTCCATCACCTGCCAAAGGATGCAGCTCTGCCATCCTGCCACCTTTCTGTCCTCTGGGAGCATCCCAGATGAGAGGGGGACAGGATTCTCCCATGGGGAGGGAAGAGTTTACCAGCAGCTGAGCACTTCAGGGCAAAGGCAGGGAGATTATACTCACCACCCCCTACCACACCCCCAACCAGACCCACCAAAGTTCCCATCTCCACCCTATCCACCACCCCCCCCCCCCCCCCCNCCCCCCCCCCCCCCCCCCCAGGCTGGTGCTGGGGGCTACCCCCCACTGCAGGGCTAGAGGCTTTCCAACCAGCAACCCTGAGGGTGACACTGCATGGAGCCAGAGTTCTGCAGGCACTGGGCTTCCCAGTTCAAACCTCCCTTCTTCTAGCAGCCCTGGTGGCACCAGGGTTGGTGCTTAGCTGTGCTGCTGGAGACCAGCTCAGTGTCCTCCCTCCTCCTCTGCTGCTGCTGCTGCTGCTGTCTAATGCCATTTCTACCCTTGGGGCTGACTGCTCTGCTCCTTTTCAATTCCTCTTTATTGCAGCTGATAAGGACTTGGGGAGAAGGTCAGAGCTGCCAGCCAGGGCTGGACAAACCCAATAACATCAATGAGCAGTGCAGGCCCCTGGGGACAAGGGAGATAATTGGGTTACAGGAACCAAAAGGTGGAGGTGGATAAAGCCAGGCACTGCCATTAAGTAAATGCAATCAGCCCTGTGCCTGCAGCCCCTGAGAGCCCCAGTGAGGACAGAGGAGATGCTAGGGACCCTTGGACCAAAACTACCACCACAGCTTCCCAGGACTGGAAAGGTCTTCATCTGCATTGCTGCAGCTGAAAAAGGCAGTGGGAGAAGCTGGGAGGGTAAATCCACCTGGTCACCCCCCTCCCAGCTCCATGCTAGCTGCAGAAACACACTTGGCTTCAACATCCCCATGCTGAGGGCTCTTACCTTGGAAGGCAGGGGCCAAGGGGGAGGCTGGGTCCCCAGGGCTGATCCGGCTGACAGTCAGGTCACTCTCCACACCTCCCTGCTTGTTCAACATGCAGGTGTACACAGTAGAGCCTGGGAGGAGGAGACAGGCACCAGAGCCCTTCAGCCAGCCCTGGCACAGAGCTGGGGCTGTGGCAGAGGGGTGGAGGGTCCAGGGAAATCAGTCCTCATTGCTCCATCAGCTGCCCCTGCCTTGGGCATGCCCTGACCACAGAATCAGAGAGTGTCCAGAGCTGGAAGGGACTCACAGGGATCACTGAGTCCAACTCCTGTCTCTGTACAGGGCACCCCCAAAGTCACCCCAAGTGTCTGAGAGCATTGGCCAAATGCTGCTTGAATTCCAGGAGAGTTGGTGCCATGAGTGCAGCTCTGGGGAGCCTGTTCCAGTGCTTCACCACTCTCTGGGTGAAGAACCTTCTCCTAAGATCTAACCTAACCCTCCCCTGGCACAGCTTCATGCTGTTCCCTCAGGTCCTGTCACTGGTCACCAGAGAGATCAGCTCCTGCCACTCCTTCATCTCTAGGGAGGAAGTTCTAAGCTGCAAAGAGGTCTCTCCTCAGTCTCCAACCCTGGATATCCCAAAGCACCAGGAGGGGGAGAGAAGTGATGCTTCTTCCCTTCAGGAACTGTGTGAGGAGCTGAAGCTGCCTCCCAGGAGCAGCTTCTCCCCACAGCTGGTGAGGTTTCTACCCAGCACAGCTGGAACCAGAGGGCCAGACCTTTCCTCCCTCCCTCCCCAGCTCAGAGCAGGTTTGTCCCAGTGCAGATGAGAGCAGACCCCAAGCTCTGGTGAGAGCAGGGAAAGCACTCCCTCTCTCATACCCTTCCCACTGAAAAGCAAAGCCAGTTTGGGTCTCTTGGGTTTTTTTGGGGGGTGTAAGATGTGATTTCCCAGGGCAGTGCTGAGCAGAGTCAGTATGGAGCCAAAATCTGGGGCTGAGCTGGTACCTGGGGCTTTGCTCACATCAGCAGTAAAGAGCCAGTTTGCTGCTTTGGTTGCTTCAGGTCCAACCAGGTAGAATTTCCCAAAATAAGACATGTCAAAGAGAGCCAGGGCATTCCTGCATGTTAAACATTCATTCTTGATCTACAAGGAAAGCAGAGACACTGCTGAAGCTGAGCTACAGGCTGCCTGCCCAAAGGGAGACACACAAACACATTCAAACCATTGCTGGAACAAGGAACAATCATCCTGGTGACTTTAAAAGGTTGCAAAGCTTCAAACCACACCTGGAAATATCTGGACTGACGTGGAGCAAGTCCAACAGGGCACCCTGTGTGCTCAGACCCATTCCTTACCTCACTAGCACAGTGACAGTTCTCCATCAGAGTAGTTAGATTTTATCACATTGGGTATTCCCCCCAAGCTGGTCTCACCTCTTTCCTTTGCCTCTTCCCTCTGGCTTCTCTGCTGAGGATTCCCAGCATGAGCCAGGCATTGCTCTTCATCTTTTGGGAGTATTTTCCCCAGTTTTGGGCAAAACACAACAGCTGCTTCCCCTTCCTCTGAGCCTCACCAGCTCCACTGCTGTGGCACTGGCTTTATTGCCTCTAGCTGCCCAGCTCCAGATGTGCCCAGGGGTTCTGCACATACTCACAATGTCATGGTGGGGAGGGAAGTCAAAGGTGTACTCATCCCCCAGCAGCTGCTTGTAGGTGTAGTCCCTGTGACCCTCTTGGCCATATGCACCATAGTAGTCATAGTCCAGGACCTGAGAGGGAGGCAGGGAGGAAGAGGATGGGGGCAGTGAGGAAGATGATGTTAGGCTGAAGCCAAGAGGCTGCTCCCAGCTGCATTCAGCCCATGGTGAGAGAGGAGCAGGCTCATGAAGGAGCTGCTCATGGATCCCCACTTCAACATCCCTGCCCATGGTGATGGGTCCCTGTCTCTGTAACCCTGCCCATGGTGATGGGTCCCTGGCCATGTGTCCCTGCCCATGGTGATGGGTCCCCATCCCAGCATCCCTGCCCACAGTGACGGCTCTCAACCTCAGCATCCCTGCTCATGATGATGGGTCCCCTCTCTGGCAACCCAACAGCTTTTAAGGACCTGTTTGGGAGACATACAACTGCTTGCAGCATATTCCCACCCCTACACACAAAGGATGCATCCCACATGCATCAGGCATGGAATCCCACCCCCCAAAACATGTGCTGTGCTTACTGGGGCTACTCCTCCAGGGCTGAACCAGCCTGGCCTCTCCCAACCATGCCTCTCCTGGAAGACACAGCCCTGTTGCAGCAGCTCCTGTGCAAACAAAGCCAGAGAAATGGAAACAAATGGGTAAAAAAAAAGAGAGGAAAAAACCCCACCAAAACCAACAAAAGCATTAAAAAAAACCCCCCACAAACAAAACCCCCCAAAACCCAAACCTTTTCTGAGCAGTGTCCATGTACATGCTCCATGACCTGACTTGTGACCCTTTGGCTATCAGCAGCCAAAATGGGTTTTCTGCTTTGCCTTTGAAAACAGTGGCAAACCTCAGCTGCCTGCCAATTGATTGATGTTTTTGTTGTGTCATCCTCTTCCCCCTTCCAAAAAAAGGTTATTTGCCTCCACAGCAGCTGATGGGCAGGAGCCTGGCAGCCCAGCTCAGCACCCACCCAAAGCCTGTGCTGCAGTACAGGAGTTACAGCCTGAGAGATGTTAAAGCCAGGGAGCAAGATTCCCCCCTGAGGTTTACAAGAGTAATTAGAGAATAACATTTGAGATGTAGATGACAACCTTCTTGTTCCTCTCAGGAAAACACAACAACCACCCCACAAAACCCAAACCAAAACAAACCCAAACTCTTGGCATGCCATTAATTAGGGACCCATTAAGATATTTGTGTTTGGTGCCTCTGTTGAGAGAAGAATAGGTTTCTGTTGAAGGTTTCAGAGCTGATTCAGCAGTGCCTATTTATAAAAGGCAGCCCATGTTTCTGGAGCTGCATGGATCAATAGCAGGCTGTCAGTCAAATGGGCAATTGCTCATTAGAGACACGATGAAGAAATAAATTGCATCCTCGGTGACAGCAAACAACTGAGCTGTCAAGCAAACAGTGGGGGAAGGCAGGGAGGGATGGCTGTCCTGCTGCTGGAGCCTCTGCTCTCCACCAGAAGAGGGATGGTCTGATATGGATTAGTGACAGAGCAGAGATTGAGGCTGCTCCTGGCTGGGGCTGGGGGCTGGCAGAGGCATGGTGGGGTGAGGCACCAGCCCTGGGTGGCTCCAAGCATTGCAGGGGTGATTTGAGGGGAGAGGGGGTGGGGGTCCTCTGCAGTTGCTATGATGCTGCTGATGCAGCAAACTGCTGGAGGCTGGGGGGGTTATCCTGAGTGCTGCATCTTGGTGGTGTTCAGCTGTGGAGATTTGTGGCAGGAAGCAGCTGGTGAAGGTGGGAGCAGGGAACAGCTCGGGGAGCAAAACCAGCAGAGACTTAAGGGGTGGCAGCAAAACTGCCTCCAGGGAGGCACAGCTGCTCCCCACTCTTTCCCCATCCCTCCTCGTGTCCTGGCCTGACTCTGCATTGCAAGATGCCTTTTTGGGGAGGAAAAGCTGCTGCTGAGCTGCAAGAAAGGCATGCTGAGAGGGGGTCAGGAGATGACTGTGGACATCCAGCATCACACAGCCCTCACAACTGCCCCCAAGCTGGACTAGCAGTGAATCAAAGAAGCCTCTGAGCCCTTCTCTCTGCTTTTCTCTTGCCCCATCACCATCACCAGGCTTTTAAGCCATATCTGCTCAGTTAAATATGCTTAGCATCTCTACCATTAACCTGTCCATGGCTCCAGCATCCTCACCTGGTGAGCCCTGGAATTCAGCAGGGATCTTCCCAGGAGGGACGGATGTGAGTAAGGATGCAGCATGCAGCTTTGGGGAGCAACAGGACTGCAGCCACCTCTTTTTTTTGCTGCAAAGATGCAGTGAGGGTCTCCCACCACTCAGACAGCAGCCCCAGTTGGGCTGTGCAGCCTCACCTGGTGCAGGGGATCCTTCCTCATGTTGCGCCCTGCCAGGGGCTCATCATGGGGGAAGACAACAGAGTAGTTCTTGGCGTAGGACTCGTGGCTCCGCTCCCGGATCCAGCGGTTGTTATCTGTGAGGGAGTGGTGGAACCTCCTGCAAAGTAGGAAGAGAAGTGTCCAGATGAGCCCCTCAGGTCATGGGGGTGCCTCCTCCTCCCCTGTGCATGGCCCTCTTGGCAAGATCCAGACGTGGATGCAGCTGCTGCGGTGCGACATTGCTATTGCTGCACTCGTTGCGTGGGTAGGAGAGCAGAGGAACCAAGCCTCAGAGGTGTCCATCAGCAGCCCCCACTGAGCAACCCCAGCCCTGCTCAAGGCACAACTACCCCAGAGCAACTGGGAGCAGAATATAGCCCTGCTGGGGAATAAAAATCAATAGAAAAAGAGGAAATGTAAGGTTAATTCTGTTCTGTTTTCAGCACAGGGCCAGCCTCAGCCATGCCTTGCACACAGCCTGGCTTTAAACACAGCCCTGACCAGGGTAAGAGCCCTGGCCATTTCCTTACATTTTTCATCCAATTTTCCCTAGGCTGAAACACAAATAAAACTCAAAGCATTTGAAATTTGTCTGACATATTTTCATCTGTCAAACAGAAAATGTCCTTGAAGGAATGTGCCAGCTCAGCACACACTCAGGTTATTATTGCCAGAGACTTAACAACTGACAGAGAGCAGCTCTGGGTGCCAGTGGCACCTTTCCCAGGGCTGGTGGAAGGGAAGCAGGCAGCAGGTGAAAGGCAAGATAAAATGTCATTTATGGGACCTCTGAGAACAGTACCTTCAGCTTCTGTCCTCACTGCCTGGCTGCTGAGAGGAGGCATGGCACTGGGGCTGAGCCCTGCAGTGGTGTAAGCAATGCTCCCCAAAAGAAGCCATGGGCTTGGTGTGAGGGAGGGCAGCTGCCTCCTCAGCCAGCATGGGACAGGCAGCAGGTGGCACATGGCATGGGACAAGCAGAAGGTGACACATGGCATGGGACAGACACTCCAGACAGCCCCTATCCTCTCATCAACGCACTGAATTTTTGACAGCAGCAAGAGGAGAAACAGCTGCCAGATGAAATATTTACAAGGGAGTGTTTCAAGAGGATAAATATTTAAATGTGCAGAAAAAAGGGAGTTATTTAAAGAGGAACTTAGTAATCATTGCCAAAAAGGAAAATAACCCCTGAGGCTGACACCAGCTTAGTGGCAGGGCAGAGAGGATACAGGAGATGCTCAGGTAATCCAGATGGAAGGGCTGCAAAGCCCTTGGCTGCTCTCTGAGCAGGTCAGTCCCATGATGGCTGTGGTTGTGCCAACCTGCACATCTGACCATGCAGCAGAACCTGCCCAGAATGGGGATTTCTCCTTCCTGGCTGCAGGGCTGATTGTGGAAGGCTGCTGGAGGCATCTCCTGCTGACCTCTGCAGGCACCAGCACCAGCTTCCCCTCTCCTCTCAGCCTGAGTACATGAGGTGTTTACCAGCTTCCCCACTAAAGCAAGATGAGTTTAAAAGCTTTGTCCCTGACAAGGTGGTTGCTGTCACTAGCAAGCCCTAGAAGAAAGCCCAAACCCAATCAAAGACAATCAAGCAAGTCAACAGCAATCACAGAGCCAACATCTGCACTAGGCTAAACTCCCAGCCCACGGCATGCTGCAGGGGAGGGGGAAAAGCTAATCTTCCTCCTGTTGAAATCATCACTCCCCATTATTAACTCAGAGGATTAGGCACAGCACTAATTGAACAACAACAAACCTCAAACCTAATTACCCTCTCCTTCCCCATGGCTGCCATCTCCTTGTGTCTGGGGGAAGCTGTTGGCATTGAAGCGAGAGGAGGCAAAGGAGCTGAAGCCCACGTGGAAATTCATTAAAGCCATGGAACAAAATTGATTCCAGCTCCTTGGAGGGACACAGGCTGAGGCATTGATGCTGTCTGTCACCCAGTCCTAATGCCAGCATCCAGCCCTGCCCCAGAAACCATCCCCAAGGAGCACCCATGGAGCACAGATGGCAGCAAAGGAGCCTGTGGGGACCTGGGGCAGCCAGGGTGACTTGCCTGATGTCATAGCCATACATGTCCTTCTCTGGTCGCCCATGGATGATCCAGTGAGCCAGCTCCCTCCCACAGCCTCCTCCCAGCATCATCCCTGGGGGCAGAGGTGAGGACACAGTTGAGGTCAGGAGGCCAAGCGTGGCTCTGGGCGCCAGGGATATGACACCCACATTGGGGTGCCTGAGGAGGGATCCCTTCAGGATTCTCTTACCAGCACTGTTGAAGCCACAGCCAAGGAAGAAGCCTCTGACCTCTGGGGCTTCCCCCATGAGTGGCTTGTGGTCAGCTGTGAATGACTCTGCAAGACAGAGAAGGATGTGCCAGCAAGGCCAGGACAGGTATCATGAGGACACATCACATGCTGTAGCAGCAGGGTTCCTACAGCTTCCCATGCTGGCTGTGGCCTGCTCCTGCTCCCAGAGAGCCCAGAGGAGCCAGAACCAACAGCAAGCACATCCCAACATCTCATGCTTGGGCTGCACCTCTCCAAAAGCACCCAGGCAACAGAGACCAAAGGGAAGGTTGCCCTAGGGCTGGGATGCCAGCATCACAGAGGGCTCTTGTTCAGGCTCCTGAAGCAAATATAAATACATACACAGACACATTTGCTTCAGAAGCTGGCCCTTTCAAGATCATCTAGTCCAACCCTCCTGCAGTCAGCAGGGACATCTGCAACTAGATCAGGCTGCTCTGATCTAATGAAGTAGTAAAAAACAGTAGCAATAAAGATAACACTTGGTAAAACAAGGGCCACTGCTCAAAAAACAATCTGCCCCTTAATTCCCCAGTCCAGTGGTCACCACATCTGCATTAGCCTAGTTGGGACCAAAGCAATAAGGTCCCTGAGTATCTCTCCAGCTAGTCTAAGCCTGGGATGCCACCCCTTGGAAGATGACACCACTGCAGACAGACCACAGATGCTTTCTCTGTATCCAGAGCTGTTTTTCTTCTCCAGGTGATGAGGTTCCTGCTCTCCTCCAGCATGATCCCTGGAGGACTCATGCTGCCACATTACCTGGCCCACAGACAGTGGATTTGATGCCTGTTTGTTCCAGCACTGGGACTCTGTTGATGGCACCTTCAATGTGTTGCATGAAAACATCCCAGTTCAGATCAAAGAGGCCAAAAGCAAATTTTTCAGATACCTGAAAGGTGGGAAAGAGGAAACAGGACACAAGACAGAGCTGATGGAGTTAGAACTTCTCAGCTCTGGCAGCCCTGGAGACCACAGGAAAGAGGCTGCTTTGTAGACAGTCTGGGTTTTCATCAACAGCCCAGGCAAGGTCTGAGACAGAGTCTGAATTAAAGCATCTGGATAAAGGGATGATGCAGCAGGGCAGGGACCACACAGTGGCCTCTAAATCCTCCCAGCCCAGCCTTTTCACCTCCTTCCTGTTGCCTCTGCACCTTGTGCCTATGCCACAGACAGACCCACAGGGGAAAATGCTGTCCCGTGTTTTCCCTACAAGCCATGTGGAGGATGGTACCCACAGGACTGAGGTGCTGATACCTGCACCCACCCCTCCAAGATGGATTTCCCTGGAAACCTGCTTCTTTGGCCTGGAAAATCTCCAGGCAGCACTCACCTCCTCCCAGAAGATGGGATTTGACTCATAGCCACCCACGGAAAGGGCATCGCCTTGGAGACGGAGATAGACTGAGGCATCATGATCACGAACGTTTGGCATGTTCTGAAACATGGGGAGGGGGAGCAGAGGGCTGAGAGAGGGGCAGAGAGCCATGGGCAAACCTCAGCATCACCCCAGCAAGGCTCAGCAGGATGAACTGGGCTCCTGAGGTGACCCAGCAAGGATAGGAGCAGTGCTGGCTCCCATGGATGTTCCTATAGCCCAAAAATTTAGGTGCCTGCATTGCCCCAAGGGGTAGACACTCAGGATAGCTTCAAGAAACCTGGCCAAAGAGGTCACCCAGGCAGTGTGGGCAGTGATTGTCCCTCAGGTCTGAGCACAGGCATCCAAAGCTGGAAGATAAGTCTTGTTCAAACCCTCAGCTCTCCAGCT
The DNA here is from genome assembly GCA_013399015.1 of Galbula dea. NCBI lineage: Eukaryota > Metazoa > Chordata > Aves > Piciformes > Galbulidae > Galbula > Galbula dea. The sequence continues at coordinate 113,776 of VWZX01005690.1, forward strand.
GCTCTTCCACGGCACAGGCAGTGCCAGGGCTGCTTCAGGCAGAGGGAGCAGAATTACAGGATTCCAGCATGGAGAGGGTGGGAAGGGACTCCTGGAAATCATGTAGACCAACAGACTAGGTGCTCCAGGCCCCTCAGCATCTTCCTAGCCTCTGCTGGACTCTCTCTAGTAGTTCCTTGCCTCTCCTGAATTGGAGAAGTCAGAACTGGACACAATACTCTAGATGTGGCCTGACTAGGGCAGAGTAGAGATGGAGGAGAACCTCCCTTCATCTGCTGCTCACACTCTTCTGAATGCACCTCAGGAGAACATTGGCTTTCTTGCCCACAAGAGCACGTTGCTGGCTCATGGGCAACTTCTTGTTCACCAGCACTTCCAGGTCCTTCTCTGCAGAGCTGCTTTCCAGCAGGTCAACCCCTAACCTGTCCTGCTCCATGGAGTTATCCCTCCCTAGGTTCAAGTCCCTACACTTGCTCTTGTTGACCTTCGTGAGATTCCTCTCTGCTCAACACAGAAGCTGCTGAGGGCGATCCCAGCTTGAAAAGCATCCCTATCCTCAGCCACCCACCTCAGCAGAAGGATGCAACAGCACAACTCGTGGGCAGCAGAGCACAAAGAATGAGGGATTTGTTCTCATGAATAATGGATGGAGAAACATTTAGATAGGATGGAAGCATTGGGCTGGGACCTGCTGCAATTCACATTGAGAAATGGGATTGAGTCGACTGAACAGGAGGCACTGGGCTCTGCAAGCTGCAGCCTCCTCTCTGAACAGTCTCTTTCTCCCCATGCTTGTGAAGCACAGAATTGTTATGGGGATATAATGGGGATACCAATGGACTCATGGACAGCAGCACATTTTGAAATGAGGCAACCTCAGACTGGAGACAGACCCAGACTGTGGCAGGGGGATGGAAACTAAATAACATGTCACCCTCAGTGGCAGGAACAGAGCTCTCGTTAGAGTTTAGAAATGCTTAGAGAGCTTCTACACCTCTGCCTGCTGGGGATTGAGGCTTGTTCAGAGAGTGTCTGGCATCTTTATTAACGCTGCTATCAGCCACCAAACACATCAGAGACCTTGTAATAATTCTACTGAGCTGTAGAAATAATGAAGGAAATTATCCTCCTAGTCACAACACCGGTAACTATTCAAGATGACTATCAAGGGAAGTCTGATCCTCCTGCTAGGAGGAGAACCTGCTGCCTGTGCACCTCCCTGGCTGCAGAGCCTGGCCCAGCAGCACAGACTCACACTGAAGACAGGAATATGGAGGGGTCCTGCAGATCTGGGGGGGGGTGTCTGTCTCCTCTCCAGAGCAGAGGAGCTGATTTGCAGCCATGCAGGACTGACCTGGATGCCCTCGATGCGCTCGGTCACCACGTAGGCATGATGCATCCCCACCAGTGGCACATGCACGCCAGCCAGCTGCCCCAGGGCTCGTGCCCACACCCCTGTGGAGAGAGCACCCCATGCTGAGCACATCTCCATCCTCTACACCCCACCAGAGAGCTGTGAGAGCTTGGGGTTGACAGCCAGAGCCAGGGAGGGAACAAGGATTGATGGGGAACCTTCAGCTTATGGCACGCAAAGCCACCTCCTACCCTGCAGTCCCCACCTTCCCTGCTGGGCTTTGCACCCCAGTACCTGCACAGTTGACCACACAGGGAGTCTGGATGGTCCCATGGGCTGTCTCCACTGCATGCACCCTCTTCACCCCAAAATCATCAGCTTTCACCTGGATGCCAGTGACAGGACAGTTCTCGATGATCTAGGTGGCAGAGGAAGGGCAGTAGAGTCATGGCAGGGTTGTGGGACAGCCTGGCCCCACCTGATATCTAACCTCCAAATCTGGGAAAGGTGAAGCCAAGCAATGGTCTGGCCCTGGCCATCTCCATTTCCCAACAGCTGGTAACACCACACCTCCCTCACCTGCTTAAACCACTGCTCTGTGCACCCACAGCCACAGAGGATGATGCACATCAACGAAGCAATGCACCAAGGAGGACCTGATCCTAAAACCTCTGCTCCCCTGAGGGACATGCCTTAGGCTGTGCCTTGCCTAGGTCCTAAAGGCCTTTTTTTGTCACCCTGTATTTTCCCTGGCTCTCATGATTCCCACCAGCTTTGTCACAATGATCCAAGTAGCCATCAAAGTTCAATAGGACAACAACCTTCTTGGGCAAAGGCTTGATGCTGCAGGAGCAGCTCTGCTCCAGTGGGTTAGGAGGAGATGGAGAAAGCAAGAGGATGAAATCTCCTCCCAGGGACAACAGGCATTAATTAGGAATCATTAATCAGGAACTACCGTAGCTCCTCTGGCAGTTGCTGCCCTGGCCAGAGTTGAGCAGGTGCCAGCTGGATCCATGGTGCCATCCTTGGGGACATAGAGAGTGCCATACAGGTCGTTGATGTTCATCAGTGGGTAGAGGTCCTTGGTCTGTGCTGGGGTCAGGACATAGGACTCCACACCATACACCTTCCCCAGCTGCCAACAGGACAAGAAAACCAGAAGCTCAAGCAGGCAACAAAAGCTTTGCTGCAGGTAGAGGAGGAGACCCCCAGGTCCTGTTTATCTCCTAGGTGAGCTAACTGCTGGCCCCCAGCAAGCCTGAACTCCAGGTCTGCAGAGATTTCAGGGCATGTGGTCCCATATTCCCAAGCAAGCTGCCTGGGCAGCTGGAAAAGTGATGCTGCCACTATCTGAAAGGGTAAAAATCCACAGCTGGATTTCATTTTCTTTCCTCTGCCTGATTTCAGCAGCCTTATGGGAAGCCAGGAGGCTGCCCTGGAAGTCCATCCTAGGCTATTTGCAGCTCTCCTGGTGGGAAGGAGAGCTGCAATCCATTTGGACACTTAGGGACTCTGCAGCCCTGCTCCCATGGGCAGGAGAATAAAAGCCACCTCCTGCAGCCCACCTGGGTGGGGAGGCCACACCAGAAAGCTTCTCCCTACCGACATGAGCCTCTTGTATTCATCAAGCCGCTGCTTGTTGGAGGCAATGAAGAGTCCTCCATTCTCCACCCAGCCTGTGTGCAGCCCTGTCTCAGCTGGCAGGTCCCTGCTGACCACGTCCCTCGTGTGGGCCAGCAGCTCCACTTCCACATCGCTGGGACGCAGCTGCCACAGCAGACCTAGGAGGAGACAAGGACACAGCCCACGGGTGGGACAAGCAGCTCTGCCACCCCACCCTCACCTCCAGCAGGGTGCAGAGGAAGAGGACCCTGGTCCCACACGTGCTGTAGGTCACCCTGCCAGAGCTTCTGCTCCATCTCGTGGTGATGTTGGAGAGCTACAAATCATCCCTTTCTGCTTGCCTCGGGTGTTTAGGAGTATTGTGGTGAGCCCTGGGGGCCCCAACATGAGAAGGACATTGATGTGTTGGAGTGAGTCCAGAGAAGGGCCAAGAAGATGATCAGGGGGCTGGAAGCCCTCTACTGTGAGGACAGGCTGAGAAAGTGGGTGTTGCTAAGCCTGGAGAGGAGAAGGATCCAGGGAGATGATCTTGCAGCCTCTCTGTACTTAAAGGGTGCTACAAGAAAGTTGGAGAGGGACTTCTTACAAGGGCATGTAGTGATAGGACAGGGGGAAATGGTTTTACACTAAAAGAAAGTAGATTTAGATCAGATATAAGGAAGAGATTCTTCACTATGAATGTGGTGAGAGCCTGTCCCAGATTGCCCAGAGAGGTGGGAGATGTCCCATCCCTGGAACCACTCCAGGTCAGACTGGATGGGGCTTTGAGTAATCTACTGGAAGATGTCCCTGCCTGTGGCAGTGAGGTTAGAACCAGGTGATCTTTAAGGTCCCTTTCAACCTAAATAATTCTGTAATTCTATGATAAAATGAATAGGGGAAAACAAATGGTTTCTGGAGCAGATCACCCCAAAAGAGACAAAACACAGGAAAGCTTCTTGAATTCAACTCTTCTAGCTTCTGCCCTCTCTGCCAAAGAGAATTGGCTTAAAGAAGAAGAAAAGGGTGTGGAAATAAACTGGTTAGTTTTCCCCACAGTCATATAAAACTTATTTAAAAACAAACAAGCAAAACAACAATCCCAAAGAACCAAAAAAACCCCAACCAGACCCCAAACCCACCAGACCCCAAACCCACCAGACCAGCACATCCAAGAGCCAGCCTGAGTAACAGATCCACTCCATGGCCAAGAGCACATCCCAAGCCCTGACCATCCCAGCTCCAAGCCCAGGCTCACCCACGTGGTGCCCATCACCTCACCAGCCGTGTGCCAAGTGGTGCCCGAGGTCAGGCGATCCCTCTCCAGCAGCACCACGTTGGTGACACCCTGCTTAGCCAAGTGGTAGGTGGTCTGGCAGCCCAGGCTGCCCCCACCAACCACCACCACTTCAGCTGAAGCTGGTGGGGGTCTGCTGGGCTCCCCACTCCCAGAGCCTTCCTCCTTCAGGGTCTTCTGGTAGGGGACACTCTTCTTGGCTGTGGGACCTGTTGCGCTGCTGAAGGGCTTGGGGCTTCTCCAAGAGGCTGGTAGGTGCCGGGGGGTGGCTGCCCTCAAGGCATAGCTCATGTAGGACATCTCCACCTGCAAATCCCCAAACCACCTCACTGGCATGGGTAGGGCACCCTCAGCCAGCCTCGGGGTTCACCAACCCGTTCCATGGGAGCAGCTGTGCAAGAACTGAGCAGCTCAAGGTGGCTAGAGCAAGCCTCAGGGCACATCCCTAAGTGGGGCTGCTAGGATCCTATTCCAGCAGGGAAACAGGATCCCAGTGGGATGTGTGTGCAGCTCCCAGCACCCTTCTGAGGGGCCCTGCTTCAAAAAGGGGCTTAGAACTGCAGAGGGCATGGCAATGCCTCTGCTCCTTCCCATCTGCAGAAAGCACTCTTTCTTTCCCCCTCGTATTCAGGAGCTGTTTGGTCACAGCCAGGGCAGGAGGTTTGCTCCTTATCAACAAAGGGTGGTGCAATGGCTGCGAGGGGTGGGGAGTGCTAGGGGGAGTTGTCAGGGCCAGATCCTGCCTGCAGACACTACAGCTCCTGCACACAGAGCTGCTGGCCGGGGACACAGCTTGTGGTTTGCTGTGGGTGGGTGAATTTGGGTTGGGGGGTGAGGGACACAAGCTGGGGTGCAGCAGCAGGGTCTCACAGGCCAGCACCAGCCCTCCCACGCACAAGCTGTGGCCAGGGGGCTACCCTCCTCCAGAGCTCATCCCACCGAGACCCCTGCTCACTGCCACGTGGCCTCCAAAGCTTTCACTGCCCTCCCTGCCCCCAGCCCAGCAAAGCTGAGGAGATCCCAAAACCCATGCAGGAGGTTCTCAAGAAGAGCCCACGGGCAAGCTGCCACCACCCATAGCCACCACTCCCCAGGCTCCACTCACCAGTGAGGCTCACTCTGGGCTGGCTTTCTTTGGGGCTTGCCTCTCTCCTCCTCCTCCTCTTCCTCTCTCCTCCTCCTCCGTGCACAGTTGTCCCTTCGGCCCCTGCCGCAAAAAAACATTAACCAACACCAGAGGCAAGCGGAGTCAGCCTGGCCAGCTGGGAACTAGGGGTTCAGCTCCCTCTTACCTCTTCTCCAATGCTTCTCAGGGAAGAAGAAAAGTCAGGCAGAATGGAGAAAGTGGAAACAGGGAGGAAAATGCTGCTCTTCTCCCCGGCTCAGTGCCCAACAAAGAACAAACAGCCCAGCTGGGGCCAGTGAGGGCTCACAGCCTCCTGAGCTGGCTTGGAGCTGGCAGCTGGATGCCAGAGAGCAAACACAGGGAGGAAAGGCACCATCTGCCCCCTCCTGCTGGAGCTCCCAGCAGTTCCAGCTTCAGAGCAGAATTAAAAGAAGGCAGAGAGCTCAAAAGGAAAGTGGGAACACACCCCAAAATATAAGATTAATTTAGAGGGGGGCAGGAAAAGAAATGTTTGTGATCTCTCAACCTGAAGGTTTGTGGTTCCTTCTGCTCCAGACTCAGCCCTCAGATTAGGGCTTGTTTGGGCAGGATACACAGGAGATCTAAGCTCTTTAAAGGCAGCTCTGAAAGGTCTGATTCAGCTATCTCAGAGCAGCAGAGGTTGGGATGGAGCCAGGCTTTGGCCAGCGGTTGGTGGGCTCGGGGTCAGTGTCCCCAGGGCAGCACTGCCCACCCATGGCCCCCAGGGAGCCTTGAGCAGCCCAGGGGTGGTGTTTTGGGAGGGGGCTTTTAGAACTCAACAGTTCTGTGACCCCCAGGAAGTGTCTCCCCATAGCTTCTCACCATCCCACATCTCTGCTCCTGCATGCTGACCACATCATGGTGTCTGGTCTGCATCCAAATTGTCTGGGAAGGGTTTGGATAGAAGTGGAGTTCATTTGCTCCAGCATTAGCTCCTAAGGTAGCATTGCACAGGATCAAAGCAGCATTTAGGTTGGAAGAGACCTTTAAGATCATCAAGTCCCACTGCTAACCAGCACTGCCAGGTCACCTCAACACCACATCCTCACATCTATTCAACCCCTGCAGGGATGGTGACTCCACCACTGCCCTGGGCAGCCTGGGCCAGGACTTGACAGCCTTTGCAGGGAACAAATTTTTCCTGATGTCCAACCTAAACTTCCCCTGGTGCAACTTGAGGCCATTTCCTCTCATCCTGTCACTTGTTCCTTGGGAGAAAGAGCTCAACCCCTTCCCTCCTCCAAGAGCTCAACCCCTTCCCTCCTCCAACCTCCTTTCAGAGAGTTGGAGAGACTGAGGTCTCCCCTGAGCCTTCTCTTCTCTGAACACCCCCAGTTCCTCAACACAACACTTGTGTTTTTCTCTTCTTCTACCAAAGATAAAATCAATTTCTAAGTTTTAAAGGGAGAGCCCAAATTCCTCCCCACTCCTCCCTGGACTGAACAGCTCAAAAGAACCACAGAGATGCAAACAAGTCTAAACTCCTGTTTGCAGTGGGGTGTTTGTTTGACAGGCCACAACCATTTCATCAGCATGGACTAATTATAAATATGACCTTTGGGTTAAACCAGACCTAGAACAAGACAAGTCCAAGTAGGCATACAGCAAGCCTGAGCCATTCACCAGGCTCAGGATGGACACTGGAGAGAGCAGCACTGACTTCAGTCCTCTCTGTCCTCAGGTCCTGAAGCAGCTCCAGAGCAGGATTGAGAGTGATATTAATCTTTTCCCTAGAATTCTTAGATTAAGTAGAAATTAAAGGAGCAGAGCAGTGGGTGAGTGCCAGCTGGAGTTTTCTAGGTCACAGAAAACATGCTGGCTGATGCAGGAATGACCTAGCCAAGCGTGCTGCAGAACTGCAGCTGATCATGGTGAGCACTGGGCTGCAAGCCTGTGCCATCCCCAGAGCCCTCCCCAGTCAGCTGAGCTCTGCCCTGCACCACAGGCTGAATTCAGCCTTGGGAAAGCATCACCAGGCCATGACCTCAAACTGAAAGAGGCTCAATCTCATACAGTCCCTGCTTGGGCAAAGCTTTCCTCAGCTCTGCTCTTGGTAACCTCCTGCCTCAGTTTCCCCATCCTGATTGCATAGTGGTTTAGATTCTTGTTCTCATGGAATTTCAGCATGGTGGGGATTGGAAGGGACCTCTGGAGATCATCTAATCCAACCCCCTACTTCTTCACTCCAGACAAGGAGACTCCACAGCCTCTCTGGGCAGCCTGGGCTAGGGCTCTAACACCCTCACAACAAACAAGTTTCTCCTCCTGTTCAGGTGGAACCTCCTGGGTTCCAGTTTGTGCCCAGTGCCCCTTGGGCTGTCCCTGGGCACCACTGAGCAGAGTCTGGCCCCAGCCTCTTGCCCCCAGACTAAGCTCTTCCTCAGCATTGAGCAGATCCCCTCCCAGTGAGAAGAGGGGGAGGAGAACCTCCCTTCATCTGCTACTCACACTCTTCTGAATGCACCTCAGGAGAACATTGGCTTTCTTGCCCACAAGAGCACATTGCTGGCTCATGGGCAACTTCATGTTCACCAGCACTTCCAGGTCCTTCTCTGCAGAGCTGCTTTCCAGCAGGTCAACCCCTAACCTGTCCTGCTCCATGGAGTTATCCCTCCCTAGGTTCAGGTCTCTACACTTGCTCTTGTTGAACTTCATGAGGTTCCTCCCACCCAACTCTCAGCCTGGCCAGGTCTTGCTGAACAGCAGTTTTGGAGTCCAGTGAGCTGGCCTGCTCACAGCATGAACCAGTTGAGGTGATAGAGGCAGGTGGCCATATCCTGGCCACTGGAACATAATTCCCAGCCCCAGGGACATGGTGGGGCAGAGATGTCACCCTCTGCAGCATGGAGCAGGACCTGCTGTTTGCAGGGGATGCAGTCACCCCCCACAGCATGTTTGCTCTGAGCAGAGAGGTGTCCTGGCCAGCTCAGCAGCCATGGGAGATTATGTCAGCAGCTGCTACTGCTGGGGCAAAAACTACCATAAGCAACTAGAAAACTACTCTCTGGTGTCTCCTCCTTCCTGGGGCTGCCCTGGGTCCATGCAGGGTTGGAGGCAGCTGTGCTGGCTGCAGATGGAGATTTATTTCTCCCAGTAATCCCCCTCGGGGAATACTGCTCCTGGTCTGGTTACAGCACCTGGCCACAGTCAATAAATGTCCCCTTTATCCCTGAGGTGTCAACCCTCATGGCTGCAAAACCCAAGGGAGGTTTGGACATGGAGCTCCATATGGAGCCACCTGTTGAGGCACCCACCTGGCTGAGGCTGCAATGCTGCCATCTCCAACCACCCCCACACCCCAGAGGGTTAGATATCACCAGCTGCCATTGAGGAGCCACCCTTTGGGGTCCAGGCAGGGATGTCCCCAGGGGCAGAACCTTTCATGGAAGCTGATATTGGCTTTTACCTGCTCTTGCAGCTATCAGTTAGTTCCAGGCTCCATTCACACTGGGGGCATCTCATGGTGATGATGCCTGATCTAGGTTAATGCTCACTGCTGGCAGGAGAGCAGCCAGGTACCAGACCTCATTATTTCACACGTGGTCCATGTCACAGAGCTTCCCCTGGACCTAATTTCCATGTCAGGGAGAGGGTTTGTCCCAGGGAGAGGTCACCACCTTGGCTAAGGCTAAATACCTGCCTGAGCAGCATCTCTCCACATCAGCATCCAAAAGTTAGTGTGCCCAGCTGCTTCTCCCAGCAAAAGATCTCTGCTCACTGGTACAGCTCCTTGCTGCTGGCCCTGTGAAAGTCAAAGTGAGAAGGAGAAAGCCCTGGGGACTCCAAGAGCAGAAAAAGAGATCAGCATTATTAATTCAATGACATGGCAGCTCCTGTCCCTGTTCTGGGCTGAGACCTCCAGCAATGCCACAGGTAGTTTAGCATCAACTGGGAGATTTCTTTCCTTGCTCTGGAAAGTGCTGCTGTGGTAAGGGGTGAGTGGAATTCTGGAATAGGATCCTCAGGAATGAATAAAGGCCATGGAAAATCAGGCTCCTCCTCTCAGCCTGCAGGAGTTCAGCCCAGCAGGAGAGTGGGACAACTGCAGTGAGAAGCAGCTGCTCCAGAAACAAGAAGGAACTTGACCAGCAAGTGCTTGGTGCTGTGTTTGGAACCACAGAAGGATCTACTCTGAGGTTTGGAAGGGAATGAACACTTAGGGTTTGTGGAAGGAATCAGAAAGGATCTGTCCCTCTGAGCCTGGCCAAGGCACCTCTCTGGTCCCAGTCCCCAAGGGGACTTAAGTGACCAGAAGCCCAACGCTTGTACTCTGACACAGGAAAAACCATGGCTGGAAAACAAAACCAAACCAAAACCCAAACCCCAACCTATCAGCAAAATTACACTTTTTATTTGTTCATTGTGGAATTTACTTTGATGTATTGTAACTTAAAAAGGTCTGGAAAAACCACATGCAAAAAGGGTTTTCTAAGTAGCAGCTAAAAAGTTTCTAGTCCAGCATTACAAAGCAATTCCAAATGGTTTCCAAATTCCCAGCTATAAACTAGTCCCTAAACAAACAGTTTGCTCTTCCAATCCCCTCCACCCCTACCCCAGTTAGTGCAGTGCAAAGGAAAAATAACCCAAGGAATGGACAATATTATTTTCCAACATATCTCATGGTGACTCTGAATGACCTGCAAGGGAGGAACTAAAATATATATATACAATTTTCTTGCCATCATAAAAACCCCACCCAACATTTCCCTTTCTTATTCACAGGTCTAGCTTCTGGCAAATGGCTGAAGAATTACTTACAAACAAAGCCAAACTTTGGAACAAGTTTCTTACAACAGTAAACACAAGAGAGAGCTCTCCAGAGGGGTTTGGCAGGGCTGGGGAAGGAGCCTGGTCCTTTTGGGGTGTGGAAGGGAGAGGTGATGCCATGGTGCCCATGACAGGGGATGTGCTCTTCCAGGGAGGATTGTCCCCACCACCTTCCAGAGGTCACCCATGTGAAACAGGAGGGTTTTAGGACCTGAGGCATTCCCATGAGCCATGGTGAGTTTGTCTGAGCGGTGGGTGTGAGGTTCATCTCATCCCTCTTCAAAACACCTTCAGCTCCATCCAGCACAGCTCTAGGAACCAGAGCAGGGTCCCTTGCTTTGCCCAGGAGAAACAGGGTATTGCCAGCTCCACTTTGAGCACCAAAGGGCTGGCCAGGAGAGGTTAGCACCAAACAGTACCTTAGGAAAGCCCTGAGACCCTTCCATGTCCCTGTCACCTCACAGAGCATCTGTGGGCACCTGCCCTGGTCAGAGCCTGGCTGCACCCACCCCACTCCCCCCATGGCACTGAGAGCCAGGAGCAATGGGCAGCAAAGTAGGACAGCTCTGGAGTTGTCAGTGAGCAACAACATTTAATTTCCACGTTAATATCTTTCTCTTTTCCTTGAAAGCCCCAAACTCTTCCATTTATTACCCTGAGCAGGGCACTGCTGCTCCATATGGCTTGGGATGCAGCTGTGGTACCCCCAGGGACCAAAAGCATCAAGCACCACTCACCCACCCAAGGCTGGCATCTCCCAGACCTGCACCAGCACCATGCCTGCAATGGGATCATGGTGCCCCACAACAGGACCACCCCAAGTCCCAGGGGAACAACATCAGGGCATGGAAGCACCAGCTCAAAGCACTCCTCATTCAGAGAGGCATCTCCTGGGGCTCAGACATCAGATAGAGGAAAGATGTTCCCTGCCACACACACCCCACACACATAGTTGTTCATATTTGCACTTTGGAAGGAAAATCTGGAGCTGGAGAACAAAGCCAGTGCCCAGCAGGAGATGATGGCTGAGGTTTCCACCCAGCAGCTCTGCCCACCAACCATGGGAGATGCCCTTTGGAAAGGGCAGAGTCAGCCAGACAGTGGCTCAGGACACAGCAACAATACCAGGACAGATGGACCTTTACTTGACAGCAGCAGCAGTTAACAACCTGGGGGAGGAAGAGGAGGCAACATTCCCAGCCCCCCCAGAGTGCACCCCCAGCTAGGGGAGAAGAAATGCTTCCACAGCTCGGTGAGAGGAACCAGCAGTTGACAGTGCAGCCCTTCCTCAGGTGGGGTCATCCTCCTGAGCTCAGAGAGGTGAGAAAAGCCAGCTTGGCTTGGGGTGGGGTCCTGTCCACAGCAGGATGTGTGCTCCTGTCCACTCCTCTACGTGCACCAGGTGTCTTGGTGGCCTCCAAAACCCTCCTGTGATAAAATGCAGCTCCAGTCCTGCAACGTGCCGGGACCGGTGGGACCGGTCTGTGCCCTGGGCTGCCCCCTCCACCCACAGCAAGGCTGGTGGGACTGAGGTGGTGGGAAAGAAAATGGGCTTGAGATGCCAATGCAGCTCTGTCCCCTCCTGTCTGATCTGCATGTCCACTTCCAGCCTAAGTCTGATGGTCAAAACATGCTCCTGGTGTCACAGCTGGTATCCTTCAGAGACAAGCAACAGCCCTTTCCTCCTGCTGGGTCGAGTGTCCCTGCTCTACCCCTTTGCCCCCTTCACAACCAGGGGAAGCTGCTGAAATCCTGACCTGGGGACCCCACACCCCAGCAGCATGGCAGAGAATCCACCTCACCTCCTGGGGTCTGAGTCACTCTCCCCACTTGAACCCCAAACTCTCACCTTGACTCACCTGGGCACCAGCCCAGGTGCAAACCTTCAGCCTCACCCTCCCACCACCATCCCCACGGTGGCTTTTAAACCACCTTTCATACAAAGGGGTTTGAAGGAGCCCATCCTCTGGTGGGCACCTCACAGAGTCTTCTCAGCTCTGTCCATCCAAGGGAGGAGAGGTTTTCCTGGGACTTCTGCAGCTGCTACAGGAACATTATCCAACAGACCTTCCATCTTCTATACAGGCAAGAGGAGCGAGGCCAGCGCTGGCCCTGACGCACACACACACTGGACAGAGGAACAGGTTGCTGAAGAGGCTGCCAAGAGCAGTCCTGGAGGTGTCCAGCCATGGCTCACAGGGAGCCATGGGCAGCAGGACAAGTGTGCACGGTCTGCAGCAGCTTGCTCTGGGCTCTCGACGACTTCCCATCAGGCATCCTTGCAGTCACTGCACCCCCTCCTCTTCCACGTACGTTGAGGGAAACCAGCCAACCTGGTGGGGAAGTGGAGAGGGGAGATGGGAGACTGAGGAATTAAAACATGGAATTGGTTGGGTTGGAAGAGACCTTTCAGATCATTGAGTCTTACAATTGACACAGCACTGCCAAGTCACCATTAAACCACGTCCCTCACCACCACACCTCCATGGCTTTTAAACCCCTCCAGGGATGGTGACTCCACTACTGCCCTGGGCAGCCTGGGCCAGGGCTTGACAGCCCTTGCAGGGGGCAACTTATTCCTAATATCCAACCTAGACCTCCCCTGGTACAACTTGAGGCTGTTTCCTCTTGGCCTATCACTTACTACCTGGCAGAAGAGATCAATCCCCACCCGGCTCCAGCCTCTTTTCATGGAGCTGTAGAGTGTGAGAAGGTCTCCCCTGAGCCTCTCCTCTTCTCCAGACTAATTCCTTGTCTCTCTGGAACTGGGGAGCCCAGAACTGGACCCAGAACTCCAGATGTGGCCTCACTAGGGCAGAATAGACTCAGAGGAGAACCCCTCTAGGTGAAATCTCAGGTGGGACACATCCTCCTGCCCTTTCCTGTCCTGACAGCAGGTTACACTCCAGTTGGGCAGGTTGAGAGGAAAGAGAAGCACACACTGCAGAAACTGGACCCAGCTGCACTTACTCTTCCATTGGTTTCCCCTTTCCACCATCCCTGGTCCCCTCCAATCCTGCTGTAGATCTTCACCACGTCTCCTTCTCGCAGCGACAGCTCCCGCATGTCCCGCGCCGCAAAGTTGTACCTTGCCACTGCTGTCCCTATGACCCGTGGGGTGAACACTGTGAGGGGACAGAGCAGAGCCAGTTGGGAGCTGCCCTCCCCACAGGGGACCAGCCAAAGCCTGGGGAAAGCTTGGTGAGGTTCAACCTGGGTTCTCCACCTTGGCACTGGCTCCCATTCTAATGCCGTAACCTGGAACAGCTGGGATGGTTGGGTTGGCCTCACCTGAATCGTTCAGCCCCACATGGACTGGGGTGGTTGGGGTTAAACTGGATTCCTGCTGGGCTTTCAACAGCTCTGTGGGCTTGGGAAAGGACTCTTTGCTGAGCAAGAGGGTCCAGGAGAGGCTTGGTGGGGACTGCTGGGGTGAGAGGCACTGTGGGGTGGTGGTAAAAGATTTCCTAGGGATGCACAAGCACTAACATTGAAATCAGAATGAGGTCTGGATGCCACCCAGCTCCCAGCACTTGATGGGATCACCTTGGGAAAACATTGCACAAATCAGCTTCTAGCTAAACTACTTCCCAAAAGTGAGGGATTGGGATTGGATCCTCCTGGAGATGCTGAGCAATAGCTCTGTGTTCTGCCAGGAGGAAGGTGCAGCTGCAAACCCATCACCCTCCCTGCTCTTGTCCCTGCCAGGGAGCAACCAGAGGCCTTGGAAACCAGGTCTCAGACTAAAAGGTGCAAATCCACCCTGCAAACCCTAATGCTGACCAACAGCTTGGGACAGGCAGCATGGCCCCATGGACCATCCTAGGATCCAATCTCCACCAGCACCAGCACGGCCCCAGCACCATGGATCTCCACTGCTTCAGGCAGGGGATGCTCAGGGGAGGCACACAAAGGAGCAGCAGTGAGGAGGGAAGGCAGGGGCAGGGCTCAGCATCCCTGCCCTGGTGCCTGGGCAGGGGCAAGGAGGCTGGAGAGCAAGGGTGGGAGGGACAGGATGGGATGGACAGAGGAGGAGAAAAATGCACCTGCTTTGAAGTTTGCAAAGGAGAACCCCAACTGAAGGGACATCATGTTTTGGGGAAGCTCCTCACTTTGTCCCAGGATCAATTTCAGGCTTAAAAGTTTGCAAACCAAGGTTGAACTAAGCTTGAGGAAAAACTTTGCCCAGGTTTTCAGCTCTGGGTGGGATGGAAGGAGATGAGGATGGTGATGGAGACAGTCCAGACACACAGCGTGCAATCACTGGAGGGCTCATCTGTCCTCTCCAGGCTGGAGAGCAGAGCCAGAACCATGGCAGCTTTGAACCCTTCCATCAGGAACTTGCTCAGAGAGCCCCTTGCTGCAGGAGTTACTTTCTATGCAGTTAAAGGATCCCAAATTCCCAGAACTATGTTGTAATACCTTGAGAAGTGAAGTGTGCTTCCCAAACAGGGCACCAAGGAGAGCACATGTGGCTTTGCTGCTGATTTCCCTGTCCAGCCTCAGGAAAATACTCACAAGCTTTAAAGGGGGAAAAAAACCCAACTGGGACAGTTCTGGTCCCTGTCACACAGGGAGGGAGACACCAGACTGTAAAGCATTTAGTGAGAGGGGTTCAAAGGCCAGAGCCCCACTGCTCTCTCTGCAGGGAGCCTGAGCCCCAAAACACCTTTGACAGTGCAGGTTACCCCCAGCACTTCCCCAGCAAGGAGCTCCTGAGCAGCCTCAGATACCAGAGCTCAAAAACCTGCTGGACAATGAGATGTTCTCCTTGACCAGCAAGGAGAAAGGGTCTGGAGGATGGTGTGATGCCAATGCTCGTTGGGTGACAGACACGGAGGATAAGCAGGTCAAGCTTGAAGCACATCATGAGATCCCATTGCACTAAGGGTCACTTTGCCATTCATTTTAGCCCCTTTCTCCCATAGTGACAACCCCATCCCCTCCCTGCCTTCATGCTGGGGAGAGCAGGGAGTGCATTTTGCTCCCAGCCAAGCCTTGGTTCATTTACTCCTTTTGAGGCTGTGCCCCAGGGCAGCACTGGGGACCTCCTGGACTGCCTTGTGGGTGATGGAGGGACCCCACAGATCCTGCTGCTGATGGCTTTCAAGCTGGGGATGCTGCAGCCTGGAGAAGGCAGCAGGTCTCTCTGGCACTGGTACCTGACCAGAAGGGAGTGGAGGAGCTCTGAGAAGAAAAGTTGAGGCCCTGAGGACTGAGAAAAGAAAAGTTGTAGGAAGCACAGGAGGCTGCAAAGAGGTTAGAGAGAAACAGAAAGAGGCAGAACACATATTAAAAGGGAAATAAATTAAAAGATATATATTATCATGCACAATGCTTTAAAAGCCAATGGAGAAATACAGGGCAAAGCATGCAGGGGAGCTTGGGTAGGAGCTCAGAGCTGGGACAGCCAACAGCAGGTCCAGCCACAGCCAGCAAGAGGGCTCAGAGCTCATAAAACCATGGAATCATCAGCTTGTTTTGGTTGGAAGAGATCTTTAAGATCATGGAGTCCCACCACTAACCAGCACTGCCAGGTCACCACTAACCCATGTCTCTCAGTACCACATCTCCAAGGCTTTTAAACCCCTCCAGGGATGGTGGTGACTCCACCACTGCCCTGGGCAGCCTGGGCCAGGCCTTGACAACCCTTGCAGGGAGCAACTTATTCCTAATATCCAACCTAAACCTTCCCTGGTGTGACTTGAGGCTGTTTCCCCTTGGCCTATCACTCCTACAGTTACATTTTATGGAAAAGCATATTTCAACAACAATTAAAGCTATCTGCCTTGTGTGTTCTTCTAAAATATTCCATGGGAAAAGGTTTCAAAGATGCATTTTCCCCCCCAAAGTTATTTCTGCACTCAGGCTTTTAGACCAAACAGAACAATTGACACTAAAGGACATTTTGCTTTCCATCTGCTCTCTGATTATTTTCTATGTTTATCTGTGGGTTTTATTTCATTTTAGGGACAGACTTACCATTTCTCCCACCATCTCCACTAAAGGAATCCCAGTGGGATTCAAAGCAGATCCATGGAAAGCCCAGAGACTCCCCCAGGCAGGTTAAAGATGAGCATCCCATCTCTGCTCACTGCCCCCAGCCTGCTCCTGCAGCCTCAGCTCCTCTCCTGCTAGGACCAAGGGGTGGAAAACCACCTCCAAAATCACAGCCTGCAGAACCACCAGAAGGAAACCAGCCTCCTCAAGCTGGGAGGCTGCACCCACTCTATGGAGCTGCAGGAGCTCAGAGGAGCAGTGCCAAGGGCTCAAGTTGGACCTTCCCAACCCCTGCCACCTCCTGTGAGACCCCATCCTCAAAATGCCACCAGCCAACTGGGTGACTTGGTTGTAAACTGAGGGGGGAAGAGGGTGAGTCTGGAGTCCTAGAGCAAAGTTCTAAACCCCTTGATCCAGATGCTGTTCCTACACCTTACTGGAAGGCTGAGAAGTCCCCTGAGGGGTTTCCTGGTGCCTGGTGGCACTGCTGGGCTGGGCTTTACCTGGAGAACGAGTGAAGGTCCTGGAGGTAGAGCGCTCCCGGGATTTGTAGGGGTACTTCAGGGTTGTGTCCAACTGCTTGAAGCTCTCCTTCAGAGAGTGGCTCTGGTAGTACTCCACCAGCTCCTGGGAAAGATGAAGAAACACCTGGCTGTCTCCACTGTCCTCAGAGGGATTCACAGGCAACAGTGCCCATGCTCAAAGGGGCTACAAAAAAAAAAAAAAAGAACCCCAACCCAAACCTACCAGCAAGCTTTCAAACTTCTTGGCTTCTGTGATGTGAATCCAGTTGTCCTTCTCCACCACCTTGATGTGCTTCACCTCCTCGTTGAACCTGCCAGCAGCAGCAAAGGCACTCAAGAAAACATGGCTGTGTGCTCCAGCCCCACCTCACCTCCTGTAAACAGTACTAACCCCAGGCCTACTAAAAACTTACTAAACCCAGTCCTACTAAAGAGTTACTACTTAAACTACTAAACCAAGCACTAAAAACTACAAACCCTAATCCAGGCTCTGCCTCAGCGGCTACCCCAAGCATGCACACACTTAGTGGCTACACGAGTGCTTACTTACTCAGCGGCTACCCCAGGCCCTCACTCGCCCAGTGGCTACCCCCAGCCCTTACTCACTCAGTGGCTACCGCCAGCCCTTAGTCACTCACTGAGTATCCCAAGCCCTTACTCACTCACTCAGTGGCTATCCCAAGCCCTTACTCACTCACTCAGTGGCTACCCCCAGCCCTTACACACTCAGCAGTTACCCCAAGCACTCAATCAGCAGTTACCCCAAGCACTCAATCAGCAGTTACCCCCAAGCCCTTACTCACTCAGTGGCTACCCCCAGCCCTTAC
>VWZX01005690.1:131458-244922 GCA_013399015.1 Galbula dea
TCCCTCACTCACTCACTGGCTCCCCCCAGCCCTCACTCACTCACTCAGTGGCTATCCCCAGCCCTTACTCACTCACTCAGTGGCTACCCCCAGCCCTTACTCACTCACTCACTCAGTGGCTACGCCAAGCCCTCACTCACCCAGCGGCTACCCCAGGCCCTCACTCACTCACTCACCCAGCGGCTACCCCCAGCCCTTACACACTCAGTGGCTACCCCCAGCCCTTACGCACTCAGTGGCTACCCCCAGCCCTTACTCACTCAGCGGCTACCCCAAGCACTACTCACTTAATACTGATGGCAAAGCGCTCTGCCTCGGCTGGGCGCTCCCGGATCAGGTAGGTGCCACTGACATGCGACTTGAGGAGGTTGTCTGTCTGCTGCCGCTCCATGTTCCCTGCAAACCTGAGCCCAGAGGTCCATGAATGAAGGCAACCCACTGCAAACTAAGGCACATCTTCAAAATAGGCTTGTTGAAGGCCAAAGACAGGAGGGAAGGTTGAGAAATAGGTCTCATCCCACACTTGAGCAGAAAGAGAAGGGTGCTGAGATCCACAAGGAGCAGCTCAGGCACTGAGCAGAGAGGGTGAGTGCTGCAGGGGGCAACCTCTTTGCTTTCAAGTATCTTACTCCTAGAAAATGCCATTAATTAAATGCCAGGTAAATGAGACTTCAGTGAGAGGGACAAGTTAGGCTCCTGAGTGTGCAAACCTGGCTGGAGCTGGAGAGAAGGAGCAGGAGACAAGTCAAGCATATAGCCTCTCCCAGTTCCTGCCAGAAATTGCTTCCTTCCTCCTAAACCACTTTTCTGGGCACAGAAAAAGGGAAGAGAAACCAGCAGCCCTCTCCTTTTGCCCTTGACCTTCTCTTCTTCTTTAGGGCAGGCATCCCCACCAAGCTTTCAACACCCAAATGCCACTGCCCCCTGGCCACAGGGCAGGCAAGAGGTGAAGCACTGCTAGCCTATGTTCACAATTCATTACCAGAGTGGACTCCTGATGAAGCAGCAATTAAAAGGCAAGGCTGAGAGAGATCTTTAGGGCCAGAGGAAGGCTGTGGCCAGCAGCGGGCAGGGAGACTCACCAGGGGTAGGCTGTGTAGTCTATCTCTCGTGAGGGTGGCCGGCTGCTGGGAGGCTGCAAAGAGAACATTGCTTATTGCTGACTTGCCAACATCCCACCAGGCTTCAGATGATGCCTGAGAAGCTCCTCTCCACCCAACTGCCAAGCAGCTTCTGAACTGTTGGGTTTGGAGGCTGAGGGCACTGCTGTAGCTGAGCATCTCCCTCAGCCTCCCAGCTACGATGAGCTCATTGCATTGGTCCATTTGCACTTACCCTTGCATCAACAGGGCAGGGCTTCACTGAGGAGCTGGGGAAATAACCTGACTTCTTGGTCTGCAGCAGCCTCCCCTGCAAAGGCAACTGGGAATCAGACTGGGATGTGTGTGTGGAGAAGGAATGGTTTTGCCATTCAGGGATGGGGACAGGCTCTGAGCCCCCTCCTCTCCCCCAGCACATCCCAGCACTCTGGGAAACCTCACAAACCAAGAGGATGATGCAGAAGTCACTGGTTTAAAAGTTCCCAGGAGTTTTCCCAAAGGAATCACTCTCACCTCCCACCATGGTGAGTCAGGGTCTCCTCTCAGCAGCTCAATCACATCCCCAATTTGAAATGTCAGCACTGGCTTCCCAGGGGGGGCTGGGTTTCCATGGTAATTCTGAACTGCCACCATTTTGGGACCTGAGAGAGAAACAGAACAGTTTCATCACCTGATCCTTGTTAAGGAAAACAAAACAAACCCAAAGCACCCCTCCTGAAGTCTCTTGTTCCTTAGCCTGAGAATCACAAACCTAACAGCTCCAGCAGGCAGGATTTGGGGGCAGAAAGCATGAAAGCAGAAGGGAACAGTGCCCACAGAGAACAGTCTTGGCTCCTGCAGTCACAGGGATGATTGAGTTCCCTGAGCAAAACCAGCCCCATGAGCCAAGCTGGGGCTCCCACTCCCAGCCCTGCCCCTGGACTTGACCCTCACTGTGACAGAGCAGCCATGCCTGACCACCACCAAACCCTGCTGGCTTCAGCAGGGACATCCACTGTTGCAAAAGGGACCAAGGAACACTTGGCTTCCACTGGATTTCAGCTGGACCTGGGACCCAAACACCCCTGGAAGCTTCTGGGCAAAGTCCATTTGTCTCACCAACAACTGCACATTAAACAAGCTTCTCCAAATGCATTAAATCTACCATGTTTAGCCTCAAACTGCTTCCCCTCCTCTGCCTCTCTCTGCTCAGCAAGAGCACTCTGTCCTTTCAATATTTTTTATTATTATTATGTGTTTTAAATCACCATTTTTAGTCTGCTTTTGGGCTTGGTTTGGTTTAGTGGTGGTGGTTTTGGGTTCTTTTTTTTTTGCCAGGCTTGGCTTTCCTTTCCTCAAAAAAACCCCACAAAAACCCCACAAAACCAAAACCAAATCACAAAAATACCCCAACAAACCCCAACCCAACTTGTTCCTTCTCTTTCCCAGCAGAACAGGGGCAGGGCAAGCCCAGCAACTCTGTTTAGGCTACTTTTAAGCAAAGGAAAATAAAGATCTTGGGGTAACCATCACACCCCATGTCCCTATCAGAGAGAAGGGAGGGGCAGGAAAATGCTCCCCATCAGCTACAAGCCTCCCCACCAGGAGGATGGAGGTGGCAGAAGGAAGTTTCCCAGGCTCTCCTCAGCTGTTGAAGCTTTACTCACATACAGCAGAGCAGGGGTAGGGGCATCAGTGCTCCCCAGAATGATGGGGGTGAGGTCTGAGCCCAGCAAGGGTCTTTATGCAGGAGATCTGACCTGCTGCTCTGAGGAGCAGGGAGAGGAGGGACCTCAGTGTCCCCACTGCTTGCACAGGGACCCTTCTGCAGCTGCTAATGCTCCTTGCTGGCTTCTGAAGGAGCTTTCCCCCTTCCCTTGCTCAGTGTTAGGAACAACTGCAGCCACCATTCAGACTCTCTCTGCTTGCCCTAGTGCAATACAGTAATGCCCTTACCAGGTCCAGCACCCAGTGAATCCTGCAAAGAGAGAGAGGAAAAGGTCTCTGTGAGGACATGGGGGTCTCAGCTAGCCCCATGAACCCCCAACCCAGACCACCAGGATGAGAAACCCTCTCCTGAAACCTCCCAAGCCCATGGGTGCTCACCCCAGCTGGGTGCTGGCACCTCCTGAGGGCTGTGGTGCTGCACAAACTGGGCTAGTTTTAGGCTGGAGAAGAAACCTTTGGTCTCTTAGTCCTGCTCCCCAGGTTGCTGGGACCCCAGAGGCTAGTGCTGGCTTTTCCCCATGAGCTGGGCAAGGACACAAAGCTCTGCCCAAGGCAGAAGGGGATGAGGGAAAAGGGCCATCAAAAGAACATACCTGCTCTGCTGAAGAACCTGCAAAAGAAAGGGTGAAATAAGTGGTTAATTCAAGAGGCAATAAACTCCATTTATCCTTTCTCTTGAGGCTGTATCAATAAACCAGCAGCAGGGCTTGAAGGTGATGGAGGAAGCACAAAGCAAAGGCTGAGGTCACTCCAGTCATCACTCTGCACCAGGTGGGCAAGTCCCAAGGAGAAGCTGGAGCTGGACAAGGACATTTTCTCACTTGGACAAAGCTCTGTGATTTTGTTTCCTCCTCCTCCTGACAGTGAGCAGAGGTGAGTCCCAGCCTTGCCCAGTTTAGGCCAAGGACACAATGTTTTGCCATACTATGGAGTGTTTGGGGTCTGGAGATGTCTCTCCTCGTTGCAAACATCATCCCTGGTGCAGAGCCTCCTGCCCTCACTGACCAACACCTTCTGATGAGGAACGCATCTCTGAAGTGCAGGAGAACTGGGTGCATCCCACCCAGCACCCAGAGCTGCTGTCATCCTCTGAGCTTTGGGGGTTTGGGTTGATTTGTGTGTTTTTGGAGGCACAGCCAATGCAAGTTACAGCCCTGGGAGGTGTTTTGGGGGGAGTATAGCTAACAGGGCCTGGGATACACATGGGGACAGGCACTTCAGCAGGGCCTGTTGGGACAGGACAAGGGCTGATGGCTGGAAACTAAAAGAGGAGAGATTTTGACTAGATAGAAGGAAGAAATGTTTTCCACTGAGGGTGGTGAGAGCCTGGCCCAGGTTGGCCAGAGAGGTGGGAGATGTCCCATGCCTGGAACCACTCCAGGTCAGGTTGTTTGGGGCTGTGAGCAACCTGGTCTGGTTGCAGATGTTCCTGCTGAGTGCAAGGGGTTGGAGTAGATGGCCTCTAAAGGTCCCTTCCAAGCCAAACCAGTCTGGGATTCTACACTTGGAGTTAGGCATTATCAAACACCAACTGCTCTCCAGAGCCAATCCTTCAGACCACTCACACACATTCACCTCCTTGGCACAAGCTGCTCACCATCTGAAAGAACTCACCCATCTTGCAGGGAGGAATGATCTCCAAGCACTCCTTATGAGCACCAGCTCCACATTTGGGGCAAAGATAGCCCTGGTAGAAGGTTCCTCTGTGCAAAAGAAGAAGTCAGAAAATCCTAAATTCAACCTCAGCTTGGAGATTGCCTTTCCATGTTTCCATGGAGGTGTTGGGTGGCTGTGGCTCACCTCAGGAACATCCTGCAGGCTTTGCAGTTGGTAGTCTTTTCAAATGTGTACATCTGAAAGTTATGGTGATTTGCATTGGCTTTCTCTGGCTTTATGTTGGACCTAAAGGAAAGGACCAGGAGGTTAGCAACCTGTCCCCTAGGAGCCAGCTCTGTGCCTGTGACCTGGCACAGCAGCTGCTGTTTGCATTTCATCCAACGTTTGGGAACCAAAGGGACAGGAATGCAACCAAGTGTGAAAGGAGACTCAGGGCTTGACTGTGCAGAGAGAGGATTTTGCTCATCAACCTTCCCCTGGGACAACCTTCCTGGATTTGGCCTTTGCCTGAGTTAATCAACAACCCAGGCCTGCCAATGGGGGGTCAAGCCCTGCTTTGTCCAGAACCAGCTCCTGCAGCAGGAGCCTTCCTCCAGCCCCAGCTCCCTGCTCCACACGTGGCCTGACACCATGGCAAAGTGCCCCTGTAGAGGTGCACCACCCATGCATGTGCTCAGGGGAGAGGATTTCATGCTGGACCCAAGCTCCCTTTGCACAGGAACCCATCCAGCAAGCCCAGAAGAGCTTCTTCCTTGTCCCAGGCTTTGCAACTGGAGCTGTTCTCCGGTGACTGCTGGTCCAAGACACTGTTCCCCCACCCTTGGCAACCTCCCACCAGGGCTGGAGCTGCCACTTCTGCTCACATTGCCATTTCAAACTGCTCCATCCACTTCCTCTTCATCTCCTCTGTCTTGCAGAAGAACTGGAAGCCCTGCTTCCCCTGGAGGTGAATCAGGTAGAAGCCATATGACCACTGCAAGAGAAAAGGAGAGAGCTGATGGCATCGCTAGGCTCCCAGCCCCTGAGCAGCAAAAGGCATCATGCTTCTATTCAGGCACCTCAATAACTGCTCTCAGGGCCTGGCCCATCCCTTCTCCTGAAGGACTGCTGACCCTTTGCAAAAGGGAGTAGCAGGGAAGGAGGAAGAAGAGCTCCATGTTTCTCTAACACATCACTGCTAATGATGCCTGAATCATCTGGCACCGTGCACTTAGCCCAACTAGGATTTTATGGTGGCAGATGAGAGAACCCAGCTTCTTCTGCTCCAGTGGATCCTCCCCAGTCATTATATCTCCCTCCCTGACAGCAACTGACAGCCCAGGAGGAACATCTGACCTGCCCACTGCACATATGCTCTGCCTGTCTCACTACAACACTGCACAGAGACAACAGGAGAGAAAAAAGCTGAGTGCTTGGCTTACCATTTTTCCATGAGACTAGAAAGCATAGGAGAGCAAAGTGGAAATACAATTCATTAAAACACACAAGCTAGCAGCATTTCTTCAGCATCCAAGGGGCAAAATTGGCTATTCCTACCCAAACATCACTTATCCCATCTGTACAATCCCTCTTCCCACAGCATCTAAGTGGATTAAGCTAATGGCTCTCTGCTAAACCAGTAGCTGGGAGGTTTTCCTTCACAGCTGCAGACTAAGCCTCAAACCAGCAGCAAAATGATGATGTTCCTTCAGTGGCAACTGTGCTCCCAGTGCTGATTTTGGCAAGCTGGCTGGCAAATGCTCATGCTGCCTTTCCAGGCTCCTCCATCAGCAAGAGCATCCAGCTGAACATTCCCTCCCTGCCCTTCTCTCCTCTCTTCTCCTCCCAGGACTGCTGGTTGGGTCAGAAAGCAGGGAGCAGTTTTCCTCTCTCCTGACTCAAATCATCCCAGCTTCTTCAGGGCTGTTTTGCAAGGACAGAGGTCAAGGGTCAAGCCCAGCCCTACAGTAATAAACATTTCCCAACACTGAAAGATGAGCATTTATTTTCCAGCTGTTTTGCATGCTCTGTTTCTATTTTAAAAGGCTATTGGGAACTTCCTACCCCCCCCAAAAGCAGCTCCAAAGTGTTCTCCAGCAGAGCTCATCCCTGCTCCACCTACCTTCTTAATGTCCTTGTTGTTCATAGGGTCATCAGTCATCTTGTGGAAGAGCAGCTCAATAATTTCCTTCAGCTCATAACTGTAGCCTTTCCTTTTGCAGACAATCACCACTTTATCAAATAAAAACAAATACCTGCCCAAAGCAAGCAAATAAAGAAGGAACTTAGTCAAACATCTTGGTCAAGGCTTCCTTTAAGGATAGTTGGAAAGCTCTGGAGAGCTTCCCAGTCAGCAGAGCCCAAAGTTCTCACCATGCTTTCATTAGAATCACAGGATACCAGAATTGCCAGAGTTGGAAGGGACCTGAAAGATCAGCTAGTTCCAACCCCCCTGCCTGCCAGGGACACCTCCCACTAGAGCAGGTTGCCCACAGCCCCATCCAGCCTGGCCTGAAAAGCTTCCAGGGATGGATGAGGCTTCCACAGCATCTCTGGGCAACCTGTTCCAGTGTCTCCCCACCCTCACAGCGAAGAACTTGCTCCTAAGATCCAATCTAAATCTCCCCTCTAGTTTGCATCCATTCCCCCTAGTCCTATCACTCCCTGACCTCCTAAAAAGTCACTCAGGAGGAATCTCCAAATGAAGGCAGGTTGATTTTGGGCAAACATCTGCCTGCAGCTGCTGGCTCACCTGTCCTGCTTGGTGTGGTTGACTATGGAGCGCACCTTCAGCTCCCCATCGATCTTCGGCCTCCCAAACTCCTCCAGCTTCACCTGCTGCAGAGAGGAAAGCAGAGCTGAGATCTGCAAGCCAGGGCTGGGACAATGCTTGGGAGAAGTGGAAACCCAAACCTGGCTGGATCACTGAGGGCACTTTCAAGTGCAAGAACCTTCAGTTTAGAGAAGCACAGAATCAGGAAGGCTGGAAGAGATCTCCAAGATCACCAAGTCCAGCCAGCAACCTGTCACCACCATACCACTAAACCATGGCCCTAAGTACAACATCCAGATGCTTTTTGAACCCCTCCAGGGATGGTGACTCCACCACTGCCCTAAGCAGCCTGGGCCAATGCCCAACAACTCTTTCAGTCAAGAAATTGTTCCTAATATCCAACCTGAATCACTCCTGGCACAACCTGAGGTCATTTCCTCTTGTCCTCTCCCTAGTAACCCAGGAGAAGAGACCAAGCCCCAGCTCACTGCAACCTCCTTCTAAGGAGGATGTAACCTTCTCTGTCCTCTTATGAGCAAAAGAAAATCCACTTTAAATAGCAGACAGATACCCAATTTGGGGAGTTCTTGGGTGCTCCCTACACTAATAATATCAGAAAAGGTTGGAGAAACATTTCCAGTGGAACACTCCTAGGAGAAGCCATCCTCCAACACAGCCAGAGCAGTTTGGTAACACAGCAACTCCTTCCAGACCACCAGCAAAAGCAGTGTCAATGAGCAGGGAGTGCCTGGGCACACAGGGATCCTCCTTGGGTTAGCACATCACAGTCAATAGGAATTGCCCAGGAAAAGCAACCATGTCAATAAATGTCCCAAACTAAAGCTGGGAGCAAGAGGATTTTCCAGCTCACCAGATTTTCTATAGAGCTCTGAAATTCACTGATCTTCTTCAGGGTCTCTTTGTCTCTCTTCACTTCATTGATGTACATGGCCAAGTCCTGAAAAGAAAAGGGAACATTGCTTTATTGACTTAGTTTGTTTTCCAGATTAAACCAGCACCTTACCAAGGCAGAAAAAAGAACCCCCACATGATCCTGGTCCCCCCAAAGGCCACCCTCAGGAATCAGGAGCAGCCCAGGACACTGAGCCCAGCTTTTGCTGTGCCTTCACTGCTGAACCAAGCAGGAGCTGCAGTTTTTCCCATGTCCCAGAAGATGGCAATACATGAATCCAGAGCTGCACAGCAAACCTAACCCACAGCTTCTACCTGGCCAGCAGCCAGCCATCCCCAGCCTCTGCCCCTCTGCCCCAGCACCAGCTTTCCCTCCTAAGCTTTCATCACCCTAAGTCTCTTCATCCACCCCTCTGGATACAGAAGCTCTGAGCCAGCCTCTGCTGTCAAAACATCCACATCAGTCCAAGAACTGCTCTGGACACCCAAATGCATCTTAGCTGTGACCTGGCTCTGCTCCACATGCTTCCAGCTGAGCTCCCTGGCTGCTCTGGATCACTCCCAAGCTGGTGACAGCACAGGGATGCTCATGCTCTGTCCTCTCAGGTGACAACCCTAACTCCAACACCTCCCACCACACAAAGGCTGTGTTGTACAATAAGGAGACACTGGATGGAGCTTGTTCTGCCCTGAAAACCTCCCTGCCTACCCAAATTTCCACCCATCAAAGTGAAGGAATCCAATCCCCTCCACAACAACAACTTCTTACACCCTTCTGAGCCTATTTTCTCTCTCTGTTTGCTTCTTATCTGCTCCCTGCCTCCTTGTCCTCAACAATGGCTCTTGTCAACTTGGATTATAGCAGAACATGGGATGTTTTGAAGACATCCCCTCCAGGGCAGACCTTCCTCAGCTTCCCAACATAAGGAGGGTTAATCAGAGATGATCATCACAGATCTAGGTGACAATACTTATAACATCACAGAACAGCCCAGTGGGAGGGTGGCAGGGATGGTTATGGACAATGACAAAACCAGAAGCCTTATCCAGCAGCATCCTCCACCAGGCCTGAGCTTTTGCTCCTCCCTGCTCAACAGGCTGAGCAAAAGGGGAAACAAGACCTCAGGATTGACTGGGACAAGAAACAGTGACAACATCCTGTCAACTGGGGGATTGAACTGGGAACTCACTCTGGCCCCACTGTCACTGAGACTCAGAATGGGTTGGGAAGGTGATGGCTTCCAGCTGAATGAGGGAGATTTAGACTAGATAAAAGGAAGAAATGTTTTCCATTGAGGGTGCTGAGAGCCTGGCCCAGGTTGGCCAGAGAGGTGGGAGATATCCCATCCCTGGAACCATCCCAGGTCAGGTTGTCTGGGGCTGTGAGCAACCTGAGCTAGTTGCAGGTGTCCCTGCTGACTGCAGGAGGTTGGACTAGATGCCCTTGAAAGGTCCCTTCCAGCCCAAACCAGTCTATGATTCTAGGAGTATATACATGCATGTCCTAAAGGAGATGCTGCCTTCCTTGTTGGCTGCTCTTCCCACCCAAGTTCATGCTGTCCAGAAGCAGAGAGGTCCTGCACAGGCTGCACCCCCAGCCCAGCACAGCCTCTGTACCTCTCTCCCCCTCCTGTACCTGCATCGCCTCCAGAGCTTCCTTCAGCTGCTGCTTCTCTGGTCTCTCTGAAGAGTGGCTGAGCAGCTCCTGAGACAAGGACAACAGAACAGAGACTGGGGGGGTGCTAGGAAAGCTGCCAGCACCAGGCAGGATGTGACCCACGGGCAATGGCTGCCTGCTGTCAGGGTGGTGCCAGGGATGCCAGGGCAGAGGGTGCCAGGGCAGGCAGGACAGAAAGGTGACAGGGCAAAGGATGCCAGGACAGAAGGGTGGCAGAGCAAAGGATGCCAGGACAGAAAGGTGGCAGGGCAAAGGGTACCAGGACAGGCAGGACAGAAGGTGCCAGGACAGAGGGTGCCAGGGCAGGCAGGACAGAAAGGTGGCAGGGGTGCCAGGGCAGAGGGTGGCTGTGGCTGTAGCTGCAGGACAGGGAACACACCAAGCTGCTGGTGTTTGAGAGATCTGTTAGGCAGAGCTGACAGGAGGAATTTCACACATAATCAGATTATATGCAAGCTTATTTTATATTCATTAAGTGCCTCTCATGGCTAACAAGTGCAGAATTACCCTAGGTCAGTGTGCTTTAGAAGACAGCACAAATATTATGTCGTGTTAAGCAGCTCTAGTAATTATTTCATTTGAAGGGGAAAAAAGAAACCAACCCAAACCCTCTCATGCTGCATTTGGCAAAGATTCACTCTCCACTCCAAGAGCTGAAAGATGCTAGGGGAAGGATGGCAGCTGGAGGGAAGTGCCACTGCTGGAACACTTACTTTTAACAGGAGATGGTATTTCAGAACTCTCTGCATTGGAACCACCAGCAGGTCTTGCAATTTGAACTTCCCATCCTGGACCTTCAGTGTGCATTCCTAGGGGAGAAATAAATACACCAGCAGTGAAACAGCTGGGGGCAAACAGCAGCTCACCCCCACAAAAAGCCTCCAAAGTCTCAATTCTGTTCCATTTTCCTTCTGTAAACTCCATTCTGCTGACAAACAGCTCAGGACCCTGCAAGCACCCAGGCTGGTGCCAGGGCTCCCCACCATGGAGGTCCTGGAGCAATAAAAACACAAGGGCTGGATCCTAACAGACATTTTCATGCAACTGAGCTCCTCCAGCTTAAGGAGATCCTGCTCATTAGGGGAGCACATGAATGCTCACAGACCTGGGGAAATGTCAAATGAAATGCATTAGCTTAACTCACCTCCTGACTGGTTGGAACTAATGGGTTTCATTTGCAAGGGGCTGGGAGCAGGCACACAGGCAGCTGCTGGGAGCAGACACACAGGCAGCTGCTGTGGCTGCCCTGATAAGCATGAAGTCATTAAGATGAGCTAATGTGATTGCAGGGAGTTTTGTGACCCTTACCTTTGCCCAGCCCCATTTAGATACCTGACTCCACTGCTCTGGCTGAGCCCCACCCTGTGCCCCTCTGGAGAAGATGAACAGAGCAGCCAAGAAGGAGGGAGAGGGTCATGGAATCATTGAGCTGTTTGGCTTGGAAGAGGTCTTTTAAGATTGAGTCCAACTGTTAACCCAGCACTGCCAGCTCAGCACCAAACCGTGGCCCTCAGCACCACATCTGGGAGTCTTTTAACCCCCACCAGGGGTGGTGACTCCAACACTGCCCCTGGGCAGCCTAGGCCAGGGCTTGCCAACCAAAGAAAGAGTGAGTACAGGAAAAACTGGATGCTACAGCCACTAGAGCTTGATGTGAGATCCAGAGAAGATGCTTTAAAGCATCATTAAATGGAGTTGCATCCCTGAACTGGGTTGCTGCTTCTGCAGGGGAAGAGCATCTGTGGAAGGCGAGGTAACGTGCACAGACAGCCCAGCAAGTGCAGATTAGCATCAAGACCAAAGCAGGAATTAAAGCTGGGGAAGAACAGCAGCTCTAACAATGCATCCCCTTCTGGGGCTCCTTTGATTCACTTAATATCTGGATCAGTTCCTACTTACACTAAGCCTTTGTGCTGGGGAGGGAGGATGGGGCAGTAAAAGCCCAGCGCTCGCTGGGGACTTGGGTTGGCCTCTGCCTGTCCCCAGGGCTGTGTGTGACCTTGCAAAGTCACCTGGCTTCTGCCTCAAGGATGCTCAGTGCCTTTGGGGTCTCCCTGCATGACTCCAGGAGGAATTTATCCACAGCCAGTCCCACTCCAATGAAGTCACTTGGCATGGTTTAGCTGGGATAAGCTCATGGGAGGAGGGACAGAGTGATGAGAGGCAAGCAGAGGAGCAGCAGAAAACAACCCCCAAGCTTTGCTCGCCCTCTAGCCAGCACAGACTCTCCCCCCACATCCCTCCTCTCTTCTTGCTAAAAATCAACCATTCCCAGCTCCAGCAGGTCCTTCCCAAAGCCATAGCAAGGAGAGTGGGCAGCACTTGGTCCTGATGCCCCTGGATCTGCTCACCTCCACCTTCTGCCTGACGTCCTCCCGGTTGGCCAGGAGGTGGTTGAGGGTGTTCTGGGCATACTCCATGTGGCTGCAGTATTTGCCATAGATCAGCAGCCTGCAAGGGAGACAGCAAGCAGAGATGTCATCAGAAACACTTTGCTGGCAGTTATAACCTGTTCTCAAGGAGCTAGATATATATTTATATACTTACACACAGCAAAAGGCCCAGGCAAGCAGCTACTCCCCCAGGTAACTGCTTAGCAAAGTGTTAACACACTCTCACTGCACAGGTTTTTTTAGCCTTTAAATCTTTGGAAGTTCCCAGAGCTGGAGCCCATGGAGCTAATTCAGCTCAGGAGGAGCAGAAGGCTTCTCCTTTCTTCATCAGATAGCTCTTTCATGGCTCTTTTCTTGAGCTGCTCCAAGATATTGGCCTCATATTCTTGCTGAGCTCTCTTCATTTCTTCAGAAGGGGCTGAGTGGCCAGAGGAGGCCAGTGTTGGAGGTGTGAGGGCTCATCCCTCCACTCCCAGTGTGATATCTATACGTTGAACCACTGCTCCCTAAGAGCTTTGGAGCAGCACAACAATAAAGAGAAACCCAGCTCCACACTGAAAGACCTTTCCTAGGGCAGGGTACAAAGTGGTACAAGAGGTAGCCACCACATCCCAGGTACAGCAGCCTCACTAGGAGAAGAAACATCCAAGAGCTGGGACCCCAAACCACTCACCTCTCCCAGGGAACAGCTCTGACCCCAGCAAGGATCTGTGGAGAAGGTAACCCAGGAGGAGGAGGCAAGCACTGAACCTCTGCAACCTAACCCCAGCTCAGCTCCTCAGCTGCAGGTCAGCTCTTTGGCATGACTACACCATCACCAGCATCTCCCCTGATGTCTCAAGGTCTTCTGGCCATGCCATATTAGCACCAGAACTCGTGCAGGCAGAGCAGGGATGAGCTTCAAGACCAAATGCCAACAGAAATCCCTTTCCTGAGATCATTTCCCAACAGAGCTGCTCAAGCCCATGGGTTCACATCCCCAGAAGCCTTCATCTCCCCAGCCACAGCTGCTCACAGCCCAAACCAGCAACTGTTGATGTGTGCTCCTCTGTCTGAGGGTTTCTAGACCAAGAAGGCAAGAAACTCTTGGGAAATGCCCAGAATGCATGTGGGCCATGACAATTTGCACCCCATCAGAGACCAAGAGGCTTCAAATCCCCTTCAAAACTCAAGGACACCTTATAGAAAGCTCCTTGCTCCTTGCAGGATGGGCCACAGGGACCTGGAGATCAAGAGAATGAGATGATCTGGGAAACAAAGGCTGTCCCAGCTCTGTATGGACACCCTGGGCTATGAAATGAAACACCTGCCACAAGCAGAGCACTTTTGCCATGGTTTCCCCATTTTCCTCCCCTGCCCTCATTAATCCTGCCAGACAGGGTTGGCTTTTCCCTCCCTTCCTTGCTGCTGAGTGCATTGCTGCTGATAAGAGACATATTCCAGCACACACTGCACACTCATCCATTATTTCAGGACCCTGTCTCACGATGGAGATGATCTAGGAGGACCTGACCTGGTGTCAACTCCATAAATGTGGGACTCAGAGCCCAGCAGGGAGCTGGAGAGGGAGATTGATGAAGAGCTGCAGTCCCCAGCGAGGCAGCAGCCAGCAAAGATTCTTCTTCTGCCTCCTCCCCTTGACAACTTCTGAATGGGCACAATAATATCTACACCTTGCCAGCACTTGGAGAGCTTCAAAGAGGCTTCAGGAGCATAAATTCAAACCTTGGCTTTCAGAGAAAGAGATTTACAGAGTATTCCATTCCTCCTCCCTCCCCCCCCCAGAAACAAGCCCTGGAAAGCAGAGGAGCAATGCATCATCTTGCTGAGATGTCTCTGAGGGGTGCAGGGAAGCAAGAGCTGTTTGTCACAGGTATCCCTGGTGGAGGAAGGGCTTACCTCCAAGGACCAGGCAGGAATTCTGCAGGTCCATGTTCCCTTGGTGGGATAACATGCTCTCCTCAGCTGAGCTCACTTTCACAGGATCTCAGCATGCTGGGGGTGGGAAGGCACCTCTGGGGATCATTCAGTCCAACCCCCTGCTCCAGCAGGGCACCCACAGCAGCTTGCCCAGGATCACCTCCAGCTGCCTTGGGAATCTCTCCCCAGGAGACTCCACAGCCTCTCTGGGCAGCCTGGGCCAGGGCTCCAACACCCTCACACCAAACAACTTTCTCCTCCTGTTTAGTTTTTAGATCAGCTTGCTCCAAACCCTTCAAGCCTGAGAGAGATCTTCTCCAAGCCAAAGCTCCCTGCAAGCAGCATTTCCCTGCAGCACTGAGGTCCCTCATGGGCCCACCATCACCACCTCACACCCATCAGCCTGGCTCCTTCACTCACCTCTTGGGAAGGCTTTGAGGTCCCTCACAAAGCTGCTCCCAGACTCCCTCAGGAACTGGGCTGCTTTGTTCACCCACCTGCATGAAACCCCTCAGCTAGAAGCACTCAGCTCAGCTCCCACCAGCAAATGACCAGAAGCAAACATTCCTTTCCAAGCTGCCAGCCCCCAAAAGAAGCTTTCTGCTCCCTCACAGCCATGTGGGGAGCAAAGTCACCTCCACAACCCCTCCCATGTCCCTTCCCTGCATACCCTGGGGATGGCACCAGCATGCCTGGAACCCAGGCAGGAATTAAGATCAAAATCATCTCAGTGACTTTGCTCAGGATCTGGACATCATTTGTAGTCTTCTTTGGAAACTTCAGTGTTATTATTACTATTATTTCACCCAGAAAACATGCCCTTTCTAAAAAGGAGGCACCATGAGTGCTGGAACATCTGACCTTAGAGGGTGTTATTAATGCAGATGGTATTCCTGAGAGTTATTGACTTCTGAATGGCATTTCTGTGTCTAGACACTGGGTTAATCACAGGCAAATAACATCCTGGCACCATTCCACCATGAATCAGGCCTTTGATTACTATTAAGGATATTAAAGGCTTTTATTAACCTTATTTTTGGAGTCCTCCTACTCCAGCTGCCAGAATCATAGAACAGATGATGATTGCAAAAGCTACTTGGACATTTATTTGTCATGCAATAGGTGCAGGCCAAAAGTTGAATCTTGTTTTCAGAGTGAATCACAGCTTTGATCTAACCTGAGCAAAGCCTCCCCTGCAGGGAGACATCCTACCACATCCCAGGCCCTTCACAGCCCTGCTGCTGCTGGCACCAGAGGACTGCACTCAACCCTTGAAGGCAAGGGAAGTTTTGCCTCCATTCTGACTCATCCTAACCCTAGTCCTCCCACCTTCCTCCCTCTGACCCAGCTCTGCCAGCACCCTGGATGGTCACTCTGCAGCCAGCCAGTCTCATATCATGGAATCATTGAATTCTTTTGGTTAGAAAGACCTCCAAGATCATCAAGTCCAACTGTTAAGCCAACACTGCCAGGGCACCACTAAACCATGGCCCTCAGCACCACATCTCCATGGGTTTTGAACCCCTCCAGGGCTGGTGACTCCACCACTGCCCTGGGCAGCCTGGGCCAATGCTTAACAACTCTTTCAGCCAAGATTTTTTTCCCCAATATCCAATCTAAACTTCCCCTGGTGCAACTTGAGGCCATTTCCTCTGGTCCTCTCACTGATAACCCAGGAGGGGAGATGAGGAGCAGAGGAGATGCTCAACTGCTCTGCTGGGACAGTGGTTTCTGGTCCACACTCAGAGCTGGACCCTGCAAAGGTTAAGCCACTGGAGCTGCCTAAAGTCTGGGTTCTTCTTACCTCTCTTTGAACTCCAGAAAGACTTTTGCCAGGCTGCTTCCTCCAGACATCATAGAGACATCAATGGCTCTCAGGAAACTGAAATGCACTTTAATGAGGTCCTAAAAGAAAGAAAACAAAACCCCAAATCAATTCTTTAAACACCTCCAAAGCCAGTGGGCAAACAGAGCCCAAAGACATGCAGATTCCCTCCCAGCCCTGAACCAGGCAGGCAGCTTCCCTCAGGTTCTCTCTCCTTAGGGAGATGCAGCCCTGAATGGCCAGGAGGGGCAAGGCTGCCACTCCTTTAGGGGTTAGTTACACACTGATAAATGCCCTGGGATTTCCATGCCTATTCAAGTCCCTTTTGCAAGTCTGGAGGGAGCAGAGGAGGTGGGCAAAGAATCCTAGATCTGTCAGAGTTGGAAGGGACCTTAAAGATCAGCTAGTTCCAACCCCCCTGCCTGCCAGGGACACCTCCCACTAGGTCAGGTTGCCCACAGCCCCATCCAGCCTGACATGCTCTGACCTAGACCAGCACAGAAATAAATCCCTGCATCCTGGCATGTCCAAAACCATCTGCAAGTACAACTAAAACACACAGCCCCAGCCCTGGACCAGCCTCCAGACAGGATTGTTTCCTTACCTAGGGCTCATGTAATCCCCATTAGAATATCTCCTAAACCCCAGGCAAGCTCCAGATCACTCCAAGGACTGAACCTCTCCAGGGGTGGAACACAGAAATCTAACAGGAAAGCTGAGTCTGGAATAGGGAGGGGACTGAGCTGCCCTGAAAAGAACTAAGAATTTGAGCCCCAATGTCTACAACCCTTACCTCCAAATTGATAAAAATAGCTTCCATGTCCTGGGGAGTCAGCACCAGCCTCAGGGGGTTCATGTAGTTCTGCAGGAGGGAGATGGAAAAGGGATTGGAGCAGCAGAGAGAAGAGAGCAAGCTTGGCTTTTTGGCCAAGAGAAGTATTTCTCCCTGCTTCCTGGGCAAGGAGAAGCCAAGTTCTGATGAACTGAAGGACACCCAAAGGCAGATGAATGATAATAGGATTCTGTGTCAAGGACCCCAGCACCCCCCATGGGTGCATCATCTCCTCCCAAGCTCCCCTCAGTCCCTGCAGCTCTTCCAGGCATGGGAAGGTGCAAGAACCCACCCATGGGTGGGTGCAGGCTGCTCTCCTGGGGAACCCAGAAGGAGGAGGGTTTAAAAGCACTCAGCTTCTTCACCTCTCTGCAGTTGGGAAGAGCTCAGGAGGGTTTTTTAAGGCTCAGTTGATTATCTCACTAGAGTTTTGCCCTTGAAGCAGCACTGCTGATGTGATTACCCTGGAAATGCCTTCCTGAACAAATACATATTAATAGAAGTCTCTACATGACTTGGAACCACAACAACCCCCCCAGAGATGCAGGGCAGAACCAGCTGCCCATAACCTGCCCTCAGAGCCCTGCTGAGCCTCCACAAGGCTTTCTCATGGATCTCAGAGTGATCACTTAACTCTTCACAGCATCAGGAAGGTTGGAAGAGCTCTCTAAGATCATCCAAGGCCAAACCATCAACCTAGCACCCCCATGCCACTAACCCCTGGCCCCAAGGAGCACATCTATGCTCTTTTAAACACCTTCCCTCAGCCTGAGCCTGCTTCCAAGGGCAGTTCCATGGCAGACAGGATAACATTTCCTACAGCCTGCTTTCCCTCACAGCTGCTTTGGGAGCTACCAGCAGACAAACAATTGCAGGAGGGGAGGAAACTAAGGTATTAGGGTGGTTGGAAATGGCAGCTTGATTTCCACTGGTGTTCTTCACTCCTGCTGCTCTCCTCAGAGCAGAAACCACCTCCAGGGCTCCAGCCCTATCCCCCAAGCTCTGCTGCCTTTGCTGAGCTGCTCATTTTTATTGGGATTTAGAAGAAAAGGCCCAACAATCATTGACCCAAACCAATGAGACCCCATGGAATTCAGCAGCAAAAGTGTTCCTTTTCATCCCAACTCAGCACAGCTCCAGCACCTCTGACACATGCTCAGAAGAGAGGAATGATTCCATCCCAACCCAAGTGATAAGATCTCTGCCAAGGTGGCTCCTATCAGTGAGATTAGCCTGCCTGAGGGAATCTCTTCCCCCAGGGGAAGGAGAAACACAGCAGGATGGAAAACCAACAATCAAACATGTTTGGCTCCTCCAGTTGGAGGCTGAGCATTTATGCTTCCCACTGTGGCTGTCCTGGATCCCTCAGCTCTCCCACTTTTCCATCTGAATGCCCCAGTCCTGCCTCATCACATCTGCCACCTCTCACAGCCAAAACTACCACAGCCAGGGGCAGAGCCAGCCCCAGGGATGCTGGGGAAGGAGGTGGGGCAGGAAAGATGGCTCAGCTCTTACCTTTTCTATGTCTTCCAGTGTCTTGTAGTATTTGGCCTCTGTTTCTTGGATCTCTAGCAAGCAGCAATTCCTCTTGTCATCTTCTGTCATTCCCATTTTCTAGCAAAAGGAAAACACCAGTAACCCAGGAGCAGATGCCCTGAGGAGTGGTGCAGCCACATGCTGAGGTAGAACACAGCTTCCAGGTCAGGTTTGGGGACAGCAAACTCAGAACAAGCACAGGTTGGGAAAGCCAGGGGAGTCCTCTTACTGGTTTATGTCAAAGGCAACTCTCTTTATCCCCCCAAATTAGGAAGGAAGCCTGGCTGTACTAGTCAGGCCATTCCAACATGGCAAGCATTCCACTTTTCACAAGACTAGCAGCTAGAGAAGGACAAATACAAGAAAAATGCTGATTTCCCCCATAGCTGAGTTCTGCTTAAAATGAAACTCAGAACAGAGCCTAACTGGGTCATAAATAATATGTTAGAGTTCCCCAAATCCCCTGCCAGGGTTGCCAGTTCTGATGAGTTGAGGTCAAACCTGACAACACATCATCTTCTCCAAGCCCCAGCTCCTGGAGCCACTTCTCTTGCTCTGACATCTGTAAAATGGAGTTGAAAACACATGCAGGGAGGAGCTGCCCCTGTCAGTGTAGGCTCTGAACCTGGGAAGTGACTCAGGGATGGGGTTTGAATGAGCATGGACAGGGACAGACACCTGGAGACCCCCTGAGAGCTCATCCACTGGCTGGAAACCATCAATGGCTCTTACCTGCATGTATCTAATCTGAAGCATGCAGAAACACAAGACACCAATTAACATGGCACACTCATGAGAGCATCAAATCTTCATTTCTGTTACATTCATGCCCCTATATTAATATTTGGACAGGTAGAGGGGTGCTGCCATTAAAAATAGACTTCTCTTTCCCCCAAGGAAGGGGAGAGAAAGGGAGTCAGAGCTCTGGACTCCACCACAGCCCAGCAGTGCCCAACAACACATACAGCACTGTGGAGGGACAGGGAAAAACCCCAGTTCTATTGAGCCTGATGCTACCCTGGCTGTGCAGCCTCCAGTTCCTGCCTCCAGATGGATTCCTGGTGCACAGGGAGCACCTCAGGCTGCAGACAGGGTGTGAAGAGATGAAAAGTCTGCACTATTTTCATGCTCTAGGTACCACTGGCAGCCAGGCTGGGGATGGGGGAGAAATCATCATGTGGGCATCACTGCTGCACAGCTCAGCTCCTTTGCCAGGCTCCAGGGGATGAGGATCTGCCTTCCCAGCACAGCCACAGGCATTTAACTGATCAGGCAACTTGTCCATTGGTGCTGCTGTGTTATGGGGAGGAAGGTACTGTTGGCAGAGCTGTTTGCAGCCAGCAGACAGTAACTAGAGGCTGCACAAAGCCTGGGGGTGGTAAAATATCAGAGGGTGGGAGAAAATGGGGAAGGTCCCACTCTGGTGGAAAGGTCCTTTCCAGCTCTGCATCAGCAGAAGCCAGGGCAGCCCATCTCCTGGAGGCTGGGGACACTGGTAGTGAAGGTGGCTGGGAGGAAGATGCAAGGGCCAGCAGCACCTTCCTGGTTCATCCAGGGGGCATGATATTTGCAGCAGAGCCCTTGGAGTTCATACAAGTCCCTCCAGGGAGCTGTGCATGTTGCACACCTCAGTTTACCCATCACCAAAAGGCTTTTAGGGGTGATGAATGGGGTCAGCTGCTCATCCCTAAAGCCACATGGGTCCCTGCTGCTCCAAGACACCCAGGCAGGGCTAACAGCAGGCACAGACAAGTGCTGGATCCTCCAGGCACACATCTGTCAGTGCTTGCCCTGCTCTAAACATACCCATGGCAGGCACAGCACATCTGGCTGCTGGAGCAGCAGAGCCACCAGCTTCCTCCCTCCTCAGAAAGGGCTGGAGTCACACATGCTGCTTTGGCTCAGCAGCAGATTACTGTTTTAGGCCTTATTAGGTCTCCCTTTCCCCTCCTCCCCTCCCCAACCTTCTTCTGCTGCCAGGATGAGCTGGGGGAACTCCCCACAGAACCCCCTTTGGGCCAGCACCATCACAGCTTGGTTTCTTGTTCCCTCTCCTGAGGCAGTTGGGTTTTGAGGAGTGACACAAAGCCAATTTGCTTCCCCACAGCATCACCTCTCATTGGTGGCTACTGATTTGATGGAATCTTCCTCTCCCTTCCCCCCTCCCATCAAGGTGCAGCTGCCAAACTGCAGAGAAGCTGTTACCATGGGCTGCTGGACTTCCACCCTGATGATATCTTCATAGATATCATCACCTTCATCCTCACAGGGGACACAGTCGTAAATGTCCTCCCCCAGGTCATGTTCACTGCAACGAGAAGCAGACAGAGAGATGGAGTGAGAACAAGGAGGGCATGGACACTGTCATCTCCAGCCAGGAGACTGGGACATCCCTGAGGCAAACCCAAGTGGCTCACCCTTCAGTTCTTGCTCAGCACTGAGCAGATCCCCTCTGGGGCTGCTCTTCTGCAGGGCTCTCAGCCTTTCCTCCTGCAAGAGATGCTCCAGTGCCCTCAGCATCTTCCCAACCTCCACTGGACTCTCTTCACCAGTTCCTTGTCTCTCTGGAATTGGTGGAGCCCAGAACTGGACAGAAAACTCCAGCCATGGCCTCCCTAGGACAACTCCCTTGTGCTGGGGCTGTCTAGAAAGTCACCTCCCTTTCAGAGCTTAGGGTAGAAGCACTAGAGATGCTCAAACCCAACAGCCACAATAGCATTAGAACAACAATACTTCTGTCCAACAAATTAAAACACATCCCCAGAACATCTCTGAGAAGCTCCAGAGGCTGCCAGCTTTAGAGAGGGCAGTAACTGCAGATTAACCTCTCCTGGAGCAGCCCAAGTGTGGCTGGTCTGTGGCTGGCTGTTGATGCTGCTTTGCACATGCAGATCTTCATCTGTCTCTGCATTTCAAAAATACTCATCCTCCCCATCAGAGAAACAGGAATCAGGATGATCTTAGCCAGTGGCAACCTCAAAACACAATGGATTTTATATGTCATAAGAGGAGGGCAGGGATTTTCCCACGTTTAGCACAGCCCTCTGCCAGAGGAGGCAACAAACTCAGCACCTCAAGCATGTCCCTGAGCTACCTGAGCAAGGAAGGCCAGATCCTCACCTTGCTCTTCACAAAGAAAAGCAATTGACTCCTTCAATAAAAGCAAGAGAGTCTGGGAGTTCCCTCTGGGTATCAGAGCTTCCCATCTCCTGCCAGGATGAGGAGATTCACTGACAGCTCTGGCTTTAGGAGAGGGATTTGATCGACTCCAGAGTTAACACCAGCAAGTGCAATTACTCCTGGGAGGATGGATGGAAGCAGCTTTGGGCTGGCAGCTCCTTGCCTAGCCAGGAAAGCTCATTCAAAGCCAAAAAAATAAATAACCCCCAAAACCAAACCCATATTTACTGTCTAAAGCAATCTGAGGCAAACCCAAAGCTTGTGGCTGAGCTTTTCCTCCCTGGCAATGCCCATGCTGTGCAAACAGCCTCCCATGGCAGCAGCCACGTCAGGAGCAGATCCTTCCACAGAGGCTGCTGCCTTGGAGGAAGGGACAAAGAAGGACATGGAAGGAGGGAGCTGGGGAAGGGCAGGGTGAGCTCTGAGACCCCTGAGCACTTCTCCCAGGTGGCCCATGATGCCCCAATACACAATCTGCAGCAGCTCCACTATGCTCAAGGAATGCCGCACATCACGTTTGCAATCCCACCGTGGATCAGGAGGGTAAGTGACAGCCCCAAGGGCCACTGAAGGACCTCTTCATCCATAAAAGCTGCTCTGGGATGTTAATGAGTGTGTAGCAGCCTCAAGAATTCAAAGATGAGGCCAAGTGAAGCCCTCAGGGCAAAGTCACCACACCAAAACCCTGCCCAAACCACAGCACCACTCTTGCTCCACTGAGGAGAGTCAGAGCCACCAGGAAGAGCAAAAGAAAAGAGAAGGAGGGAGAAAGAGCTAAAATAAGACAACCAAGAGACAAGCCTGAATTTCCCACCCTGTGGCCAAGGTTCAGAGCCAAAAGACTTCAGAGCCACCACTGGGTCCAAGCTGGAAATGCATTTGCAGGGTCCCTGAGACAGCTGCCCAGCAGCTGCAAGGCTCCAGTTCACCCCAGTGACCCTCCCAGTTACTCCTCCTTACTCTGCACTTACAGCTATAAATAGATGGTTCCTCCAACCAAGCCTCTCATTCATGGCCTCCCCCAGAGCAGGACAAGCAGAGGCCTATATTTGCAGCACAGCTGGCAGGCTTAGGTTTCAGGGGGAAGGAGTCCAAGCAGTGCAGCCACTGGGACTCCAGACCTTGCAGGGTTTTAATCAGCCAGCTTCAACTTGGCTGGAGACCCATGGCTGGAAAGAGCAGGAGAAGCCTTTTGCCATGGATTCTACTCAGGTCTTCTGTTCCCCCATTCAAAGTGAGACATGGTAATACCCAAGAATGAGCCTCACACACAGTTAGAGAGCAACCAACATGATCCTAGAATGGGCACAAGCAGGATGCACCAAAAAAGACCCTTGACAAGTGACAGAGGAGAGAAGACATCTCCAAGGGCTATGGTCCTTCTCCCATGGAGCCATTTCTTCAGCTGCCTGCTGGGCTTGGGCTTTGCAACACAGCAAGAGGAAAGAGAAAAGTGGCAGCTAACTTCTCATCTCCCCTTGGCTCCTCCATTCATCACCTCTTTGTTAGCACACTTGAGGAATTGTGCTGAACACGTCACTGGTTTGGGAGCTAGGAGGAGGCAATGCTGGGGACAGCAGGGAAAGAAGTAGGAGAAACCTCAGGGAGAAGTTGTTGGCAGAGTCTGGGCCCAAACAAGTCCCAACACCTGGAGAAACTGAGGCCAGGCAGAGCTCCTGCAGCTCCTTTTCTCTATGATGGAAGGTTTGGGAATAAACCTCCACATGCCCAATGCTTTTGGTGGGGATAAATTCCCAGTGACCCTGGAAACAAGAGCAGGGGGACACCAAGGGAGGGGATAAAACCCCTTCAGCTCCAGGACAGGGTTTGGGGGGAGCTGCTTTGCTTAAAACACTTTCTTTGTCCTTTTGGTAACACTACAACTTCTCCCCTCAAAGCAATTCACTTTTAAAGGAGGGGGGGGAAAGGGAGCTAGAAGTTATGTTACTGAATTGTTTGGGATCAAGACACTCCCAGCACTTTCTGCCTGACTCTGAGTTCTTCAAACAGCTACTAAACAACCCAAAACCTGCCCTAGGTGTCATCCACCCCAGCTTGCTGGGCTTTATGCCAGTGGAGAAGGACAGCAGCATAAAGTGGAGAAGGTTCCTGAGCAAGAAGATTCTTGGTGCTGCAAAGAGGAGCAGGATTCATTGCTCTCATAAAGAGAATGAGGCAATAACTGCAGAGAGCTTAAGTGGCAGCAAAAAGCATTGAGGTTAGAAGTAAACTCTAACTTCTGAAGTGCCAGAATGGTTTGAGGCAACTGAAACAGCCACCAGGAGAGATGGAAAAGCAGCTGGTGGCAGGGAAGATGCTCAGCAATATGGTGCCATAGGTGTGAGAGAAGCAGCAGCTCACTTCCCTGTGGCCCTACAGGAGCATCCTCTGGGCAAGGGTCACTTTGATCTCTGGGGCCTCCAGTCAATGCACCACATGTTGCTGTGGCAAAGCTCAACATATTTCCTGGGCAAACTTCCCCAAAAGTCAGCCATCAGGGCAAGGCAGAAGGAAACCAGAGCAGCAGAAGATGAATGTTCCTTTAGTGCTGCTCCCAAGATTGATCAGGCACCACTTGGGAGCTGCCCAGCCCTGGCCAGCCCCCACCATCTGCCCAGGCTCTCTGCAAGCTGCCATCTGGCTGATGGCAAAGTAAACCAAGGGGTCAGTGGGGTGAGGACAGGGAATTTGAGATCTTGTTAGCTCCCCTGGTACCCTTGGAGTTTCCCCTCCCCTTTCCATCACCAAATGTTCTTTTGGTTTGGGTTTTGGTTTTTCTTTTCTTGTTTTGGTTTTGTGGCTTTGGGGTTTTTTTGTTTCTTTTGGGTTTGGGTTTTTTTTTTGGTTGAGGTTTTGTGGGGTTTTGGGGTTTGTTTTGGAGGTTTTTTTACTAACTAAATAGCTGTTTCCAGGTAGTTCTCTGCCCTGATCTGCTGGATGGCTGCCCCAGTGCTGAGGAGATGCACTCAGCCAGGCTGGAGCTCTGTGACACCCCAGAGGTGAAAGCACAATGGCTTCAGCAAGGCATGAAGATCCTTTGTCCACACCAGCACCCTGTGGGCACCCCCTGCTTGCATGCAGCCAGCTTGGTCTGCAGCACACACACACTGCCTCCTGGAGCTGCTACTGAGCCACTGAGGCTGTGGAGTCTCCTTCTGGGCAGAGGTCCCCAGCCCAGCTGGAGGTGACCCTGGGCAACCCTGTTTTGGGAGTGGGGTTAGACTAGCTGATCCCCAGAGGTCCCTTCCAACCTCTACCATTCTGGGATTCTCTAGCAAATCTACTTTTAGCAGCCCCAAAACACCCTGTTAGAATCAGCTCAATATTTCTCCTGAGCTTTTCACCCCAGCAGCACAATGCCCACAGAGAGGTGACCCCTTTGGGTGTCTCCTCTCTCCCAGGAGGACCAAGCTCACCAGGGTTGTGTCCCTCCCTCACCTGCACTCCAGCCCTTCCAGGCTAGTGGGGACAATGGACTGGGTCCTTACAACATCCCATTTCATAGTGGTTTGAAGGACAGGACTCTCTATCCCTCCAAAACAATCCAAAGGGCCAAAATAATCCCTCAGCTGCACTGATGTAGGAAGTCAAAAAGCACCCAGGGATGGCAAGGTCTCTCCTGCAGAAGGGAGGATTGCTGAGCTGTTTGCTAGCAGTTCCTTCCACACTGAGGTCCCTTCCTTGCCTCCTCTAAAGCATTTTGGATGTGCTCAGATCTTCCCAAGGCTGTTGGGTCTCCAGCGACATTCAACACAAGACACTGGATGGACTGAATCATTCCCAGCTCATGAATGACTCCCTTGTTCCACTGTTTGGAGAGCAGCAGCAGCTAAGAAAGAGCTTTCTGATGCTGCCCTCTGCTCTGCCAGCACCCAGCATTGGTGCCCAGTATGCACCATTGTGACCAGCAAACTTCCCATGAAAGTTTCCTTGTCCCAGCTCAGAGAGATGCTCCTTGTCAAAGGGAGAGAGGGGAACTATGGCTGATGTGGCAGCAGCAGCAGCAACACTCCTGCTAAGAGGCTCTCTGGGGTTTTTACAGTCAGAGGTGAATTATAGCTCTGGTTTCCATGCCCTGTGTGGCTGCACTGGGAGCACAGAGCTGGCTGAAGGGATTTGGGCAGCCTCCCCTTTTACAGGTGCCTTTCCCCAGTGCTCCCAACTACAGATGGAAAGGAGTTTGCAAAGAACAGGGGGGGAAAAAAGGGAGAGTTAAAAGTTGGGAGGCAATCTGGGACAGAAGAAGGTGGTCAGTAAGAAATCAAGCCCTAACTCATCTGGCTGCAGGACTTGGGCATCTGAGCTCCTCTCCTGGAGGAACCAAGCTGCAGCCCTGAGCAATGATTCAAGGAAGAGTTTGGGAAGCTTCTCCCTGGACACCCTGTGGCAGCAGAGCAGTTAAAGCTGGGAATCCATCTGCAGCACTGACTAACCTGCTCCAAGCCCTGAGAACCTCCCAAGCTCCAGGAGCAGGCTGCCAGCTCACACACAAACCTTCCCTCAGTCAAAGGCCAGCCTGTGTGTGAGAACCAGGAATCTTAAACTCCAATATTAAAGGGATTTTGAGAACTTTAGGGGAGGGTTTGGGGGCTGGGGGGGGAATGTTAATTCCTGAAAGGATCCTTTTCATCAGTTGAAATGTTATTAGACTGTAGCTGCTGGGAGCAACCCACGTGTGGAGGATTCCTGGGTCCTCTCTTCCCTTGGCTGCTGATTTATGAGTTACTTCTGTAATAACTGGAGCCATAAGGAACTCATTGGATTAAGAAGCCTTGTTATTTATGTTGTGGAACAATAATATTTAACTGTCTAAAGCCACATATCCACTCATCTCAACCTGCCTTTCCTGTGAGACAGAGAGCACTTCAGAGCTAAAGCCCTGGCTAAGGGAATGCTGCCACCCAGACCCCAAGAGTGCCCATGTTCCACCACCCTCAAGAGCTTGGGCTGCAAGGTTGCTCTCCAAAGCTTGTTCCAGCATCCCCACAGGCACCAGAGACCTAGATAAATATAGACACAGCCAGCCCAGCAGCATCACCCTGCAGCCCAGCCACAGGCAGGAGAGGTTCTCTTGGGAAGGACTGTCCTGGCATGGTCCAAAAGTCCCTCCTGGAGGATGTAGACCATGGGCCAGCACCCAGCAGACCACAAGAATGCTCTGGGGGAG
Source organism: Galbula dea (assembly GCA_013399015.1). Taxonomy (NCBI): domain Eukaryota; kingdom Metazoa; phylum Chordata; class Aves; order Piciformes; family Galbulidae; genus Galbula; species Galbula dea. The sequence goes on from VWZX01005690.1 coordinate 158,078, forward strand.
ACCAGTGCTGAGTTAGGAATGGGTATCCCAGCCCTTTCTGTCAGCTCAGAGGAGGAATTACATGGAATAGAATCATTAAGGTTGGAAAAAACCCACAAAGATCAAGGCCAAGTGTTGACTCAACACCACCATGGCCACTGAACCATGTCACAAAGTGACACATCTCAATGTTTTTTGAGCCCCTCCAGGGATGGTGACTCCACCACTGCCCTGGGCAGCCTGGGCCAATGCCTAACCACCTTCAGTGAGGAATTTGTTCCTCATATCCAACCTGAACCTCCTCTGGCACAACTTGAGGCCATTACCTCCAGTCACCTCAGAGAACAGACCAACCTCCACCTGGCTGCAACCTCCTTTGAGGGGTTTTACAGCTAACAATGGGCTTCAGCAGGTGGAAGGTCTCTCCCTGGGGGCTCAGCCTCCCTCACTCCCCTCCTGAGCCCCCCAGAAACTCCACACAATTCAAAGGGATGTCTCCAAGGGGCTCTCCATGGGGAAAGGTGAACTACAAACAGCACAACACTCTCCTGGCAAGATGATATAAGAGTCCAGCCTGGCTCTACCAGCCCTGGCTTTGCTAGAACTCCAGTGCAACCTGTCCTTTTTGGTGTCCCCTCCCCAGGAGATGAGGTCACTTACTCTGCCAGCTCCTCCAGGCTCCGGTACACATCATCATCATTGTCCGTGGTCTCCTCTGATGGGAAGGGCCTGGGGAAGGAGAGGAATGGTAGGGTTAGAGGTGTCTCACACCTCCTGCAGCCCCAGCTGAAGCCAGCCCAGCTCCCAGCACCCTACTGAGCCCAGGTTGTTTCAGAACAAACTATTCCTTGCAAATCCAAGTGGTTTTTCTTCTCCCTGTTGAAGCATGAAGGTCCCAGGACAATATCATCTCCACTGCTCCCCACCTGCAGGTCTGGCATGGCAGGAGGAGAAAGCAGGTGGTGAAAAGAGAAACAGAGAAAGAAAAGAGCCAGGAAGAACATTTAAATCACAGGCACACATTTCCAGCCATAAACTGGGCTTGAGGTGGGATCAGTTGATGTGACAGAGCCCTGCATGTCAAACAGGGAGACAGCAAAGAGGGAAGAACGTTGGCTAGTGGGAGTTGTGTGGATGGCAGCTCCATCAGCCCTCCCAGCTTCACCTTGAGCATGGGCAAAGCCCCAGAGGGACAGTCAGGGAAGGAAGGAATAACCCCTACCTCCACAGCAGCAGCTGATGGCTAGATAAGGATGCACAGAATGCAGCTAGAAGGGAAAGTCACCCTGAGGAGAGGAGCACTAAAGGGATCAGCTAAAATCTGGAGCTAAGGATGGCTTTTGGAGAGAGCCTTGGCTCTGCCCTTTCTTTGTGTCTCTCTCCCTAGTTGCACATGCCACAGGTGGCTCCAGAGGAGCTCCCTGTGTCCCCAGGTCACTGTGATGGGACCAGAGCTGCCACTTCTCCAAAGCTCCTCTGCCCTTCTCCAAAAGAGGTTTGCCAGACCTCAGACTGTGGCACAAGTCACCAAGGGCTGGGACCATGCCATGAGCTTTGGGCAGCTCTTGCCCAAAAAGTCCTTGCTTGTCCCTGAGAGGGGTTTGGGTTTGTAGAAACATCAGAAGTCAGAGGATCTAAAAGCTACTGATGCTTGGGAGATGCTTACAGATCTCTGGGTGCATTGCAGCCTCACAGACACAGTATTAAGGGCTACAGGCTGGGAATGCCCAACAGCAATGAGGCTTTTAAGAGCCCACTGACACCCAGGAGGTTTGCAGACATCCCAAATCGTTTCAGTTAATTTGAAAATGTCTCTTATTCAATCCCATTCATGAAGCCCCAGCCTGGTTGCCACTCCACCAGGAAAAGCCACCTGCTGAGCCATTCATCCTCCCAGCCTCAGCCTGCTCTGCAGCAAGCCCAACCCCACTCAGATGAAGAGCAGAAGCCCCAGCAAACATCAAACAGCACTGGAACAGGCTCTTAAGAGATAATAAACCTCCCAGAGTAGAGACTTCTTCCCAGACAAACCCCCCAGCATTCAACAGCATGGCTTCCACAGATGAAAGCAGAGAGGGGAAGCAGGAATCGATTGGATGTGTTTGCTTTTAGAGCCTAAGAGAGAAGGAAAGCCCAAGGAATTTGTCAGGGAGTTTAGAGTGAGCAGCTCCCCTGGAGGACAAGACCTCACAGCAGAGGATGGTCCTGGAGATGTGATGCAAAAAGATCTCCTTGATCTTCCAAAGCCTTTGGGCTGGGCTGGAGAGAGCTTGCAGGTGCACAGCACCCTGCAGACACCACCTGCTGCTGCAAGGCAAAGCAGGAGGCACCCAGAGCCACAACACTTCACACAGGAGGGTGAGCAATTCATATTTCAGCAGGCACCTACTAGGCCAAACCCCTCCCTTGCTCTCAGAGGTCACTCAGCTTGCCCCATGGTGCATCCCTCTCTCTGGGGGGAAGCCACAGCTCAAGGCTCTGCCTGCCTGCTCTCTCCTCTCAGTGATTTCAGGGGAAGAGCCAGGTAGGATGTGAGTCTAGCAGCTGTGAGCTGATTCATTTAGGAACATATTACAGCTCTGGGGTGCCTCATCCTAGCAACTGAGGGCAGATGTTCACCTCTGCAGTGCTGCCATGGAGAGTGCAGAGGGTCAGGGGTGGCTCAGCCTTAAGTCTGACCATTTGGTACCAGTAGCATCCTAGCCTCAAACCACAGATTCATACAACTGTTTTGGTTACAAGAGACCTCCAAGATCATCAAGCCCAACCATTAACCTAACACTGTCAGGGCACCACTAAACCATGGCCCTCAGCACCACATCTCCAGGGCTTTTCAATCCCTCCAGGGATGGTGACTCCACCACTGCCCTGGGCAGGTTTTCATGCCTTGTACAACCACCCACAGGAGGAGGGGGTTCATCCCTTCCTGGGGGTGGGACCCCAGCCTCTCCACCCCAAGATGATCATCTCCTAAATCCACTGATCACACCTTAGTGCTTGAAAGAGCAGATGGAGTAGGTGGCACCCATGAAACCTGAGCTGCTCCCATCTGCTGCCCCTTCTGCCAGGGATTTCTTCACAAATGGAAAGGATCAGAGCCTCAAGCTGCTGCAAAGGAGCTGCCACAGCTCTGCTGGGCTGGATGGGGTGGTGCAGAGTCTTCCTGGCTCAGGATCTGGCAAGAAAAACACTTGGTGTCTCCAGACCATAATCACACCTTGCAGTAGCTCAGCCCCCATGGCTGGGTGCAGACATCCTCTGATGAGCCCATTCTGAAGCAAGCATGGTGGCAATACAAAGAAATCCCCCAGGAGCCTGTGATCTCCCCATGATTTGGGACTTCAGGCTGTGCTTTCTGAGTCTGAGACCATGCTTCCAGACAAGTCCATCTGTCCCACTGCTGAGCTTTAATGCTGCTCCCATCCCAACATGGACTGCCCCAGGGAGAGTGCTCAGACATCAGCTGTTCCTAGCATGTCATTCTGAGAGCTCCAACCTTCTCCCTTCCTTCTCTTCTCCAGGCTGGCAAATCTCTCCTTCAGCATGGGATCCCCCTGCCAGCCATCACTTTTGGCACCCTGGAGCCAAAGAGGGGCCCCTGGGCCCATCATCATGAGCACAACACTCCTGGAAGCACCCAAAGGAAGCCATGGGCTTCTGCAAGAGGTTTGCACACAACTGACAATGCAGATTAAAGCAGCATTTCATTTACTGAGGTACCAAGAGGTGGCTGTGAGCCACCTGGGGCTGCTTCTCCAGCCCTACTCTTGACCTCTAAGTTTTGATTCCTGCCTGGGAAATGGAAGCAGTGTCAGGGAATGATTTTGGGTCAAGAGCTGGATGGAAGCCACAGTATGAATGCCCAAGAGTTTCTAGGAAGCAGGGCTGGGATCAGCTCTCTCCCTGCAGAACAAAACACACTGGAGCATAGCAAAAGCTGCTGAATTCAATTAAAGTGATAGGATTGGGTTACATGACTCATCTCTGGAAAGCAGCACTTCATGCTGTGCCAAAGCTCAGACCCCTCCCCTCCAAAATAAAATGAAATGATGGATTTGCTTTTATTTGTGGCCTGGAACTTGCAAAAACACTCAGCAGATGAATTGTGATAGAAACTGAGTGGGGAAGGAGCCAGCTGCACCAGCAGCTAACAGAGAGGTGATGATGATGATGATGCTTTTAGAGGGGTTAGCAGAATGCACTGCACAGTGCCCAAGGGTTGGCTGCATGCTCCTGTCCTAGCTTCAGTTCCAATCTGAACTAAGAAGTGCTGGAGCCCAGGAGACAAGGACACAGCAGCTGAGAGCATTTTCTGTTTCAACACATCATTGGATTTCTAAAGAGCTCTCATGTGCCCCTGCTCTGCCCAAGAAAGCAGAAGGATTTCCTCCTCACTTCAGCTCCACTCTGATGGTAACAGATGGAGAAAATCAAAAGGAATTCACAAACATCTTTATCAAAAAGAAAGGGGATGGGGGGGAAGCCTCCAAACCTTCTGGGGCAACAGCACAAACAACTCCTAGGAAATGACTGGGCTCAGGTCTCTGGTTCAGAAGAAAGCTGAGAAATCAATGGCCACTGTGATGAGCAGGGAGATCTACAGCCTTCCCAGCTGGTGGGACAACACATGAGTAGTAGGTTGGGGAGGAGGGAAGATGCTCTTGCAGCTCACCTGCTGGCTTGAAACAGCAGCAGAGCCCTGCTGAGCACAGGGGTTTGCACCCACCATGGAATCACAGACTGGGAGGGGTTGGAAGTGGCCTGTGGAGAACATCCAGTCCAACCCCCCTGATCCAGCAGGGTCACCCACAGCAGCTTGCCCAGGGTCACCTCCAGCTGCCTTGGCAATCTCTCCACACAAGGAGACTCCACAACCTCTCTGGGCAGCCTGGGTCAATGGAGCTCAGAGCCCCAAGAGACCTGATCTGGGGTGGTTCCAGGGATGGGACATCTCCCACCTGTCTGAGCAACCTGGGAGTGACACAGGAGGAGGCCCTGAGGGAAGCAGCACATGGACAGAGCTGATGATGAGCAATGACAAGGCAGGTGCAGCCCAACAGCCAGCAAGCACATCACCAAATGGTTAAGGTTGGAAGGGACCACACCAGAGGTCATCTAGTCCTTCAGAAGGGCTTCTTCATTATGCAAAGCTGTTGGAGGAGAGGCAGGGAGAGAAGCTGCCTTTGTTTTTATTAGCAGATGCTTCCAGGGTGACCTCAGCATCTCCCAAGCCCTACAAAGCAGCCACAGAGGAAAACATCTCAATGATCTTTTTCAGCCTGGGAGGGGAGAGGTTTGCCAAAATAAATGTGCTAAAAACATTTCTTAGCTGGAAAGGAACTGCTTTTAGCCAAGGATCCTGGTTAGTGAAGAAGAGGCTTGAAGGGTGACTCCTAAAGAAGCCACAGGAAACCATCCTCAGTCAACCCCCAGCTTGGGAGGCTCTCTGTGGAGGAACCTCTCTGCAGTTGTGCTGGTCTGAAGCAGTGGCCAGTGCCTGGACTGGTCCCATTCCCAGATTCCCTGCTCTGTCTATGAGAACCACATCCACTTCCAGCCACCATTCCTTCCCCAGACCTTGATGTCCATTTTACAGCCACATTTGGTGTGCACAGAGGCCACCCCAGAGCAGAACAGCAACAGAATGATGGGCAAAGCCCAACTCCAGAGAGCACTCTGGCTGGGAGGGTAACTGCCCCTCTGAAGCCAACCCTGCAGGAGAAGAGGTCCTGTGGCCACCTCCTCAGCAGAGGACACTCAGTGACCAAATCCTTTCATTGCTCTCCACCTTCCCACGTGGCTGGACCTGCCTTCCTGTGCTGAGACACCATCCCCAGGGACTGGGGGACCAGAGGCCAGCTCTGACCTGCATGAAGCCTCCATCACACTGGAGAATCTGGGCAGATCAGGGAGAATCAGAGTGCTTTGGGTTGGAAGGGACCTTAAAGGTCACCTAGTCCAACCCTGCTGCAGTCAGCAGGGACTTCTCCAACTAGAACCCAAACCAACCTGACCTAGAATGGTTCCAGGGATGGGACATCTCCCAGGGTGAAAAACCTCCTTTGGACAAAGAGGATTCCCCTCTCCTCCCTGTTTGCAAGTGGGTTTGAGTCTCTTTCTTTAACTGCAGAGCCCTCTGAAGAAAGTCACTTAGAGATTCAGTTCATACCTAAAGGCTTCAGTCAGATGAAGAGCCTCACTCAGCAAAAGGCCTTGGAACAGGTTAACTCCTTCCCCTTTTTCAGATGCTTTCTCTGTGCACACATGAAAAATGCATGCAGGCAGCATGAGCCAATATTCCTTAACCTCCTGCTTGGCTTGCAAAACTCTGCTTCCAGCACAAACACATCTCTCAGGGAGATAACAAACACAGCCCCCCCCCCCCCCCCCTCCCCCCCCCCCCCCCACCCNCTCCACTCCCAGCTCACATCCAGCTGGTGGAGCTCACCCACCTGAGCTGAATGATGCTCAGAGCCCAGGGGTGTCCCATGGGCAGCAAAGAACAGCCAGGAAAGTCTTAAGGAGAGAAAATCCATTAGGGGAAAAGAAATCCTGGGTTACTGGGACCTGCAACAAGAAGTTCTGTTGTCCTCCAGAGAGCTGAGCTTGCTTGGGGAAGCCAGGGCTGGGGAGGGGGAAGCTGGGGTGACACTGGGGTGACACCACAGCTCTCTGGGCAGGGCAAAAGGGCTGAGCAGGGCTGGGATCCCAGCCCTCAGCTGCACAGCCCCTGCAGAGGGCACCTGAGCAAAACCCCCAGCAAGAGTACATCTACTTTCAATGTAAGTTCCTTTAGTTTAAAACCATCACCTCTCAATTACATCCTTGATGTCTGTTTAGCTCTAATGTAGCCCAACCATTTTAATGTTTCTGATGGGATTAAATCCCAGGAAGAAGGAGAGAGACACAGACATTAGTCAAAGCATCATCCTGAAAGGATCTTACCTAATTCCTTTGGTTTGAGCAATAGTGTGGAAGGACAGTCTGGATACTGCAGAGATCACCTGGAAAGGACAGAAAAAGATGCTGGTGTGCTTACTGAAGCCAGAGGAAGCTTTGCTGGGGACTTGAGGACCCACAGCCTGGTATCCAGACCTGAACACCCACTGAAATGGATGTGCTGCAGTCCCCACCCCCACCCCCCAGTGCCACAGCATGTCAGCAGCAGCAGCAGGGCTTGGAAGACACTGAGTGCAAAGCCTGCTTTGGATGCTTAACCCTCAGCTGGGAAGATATCCAACAGCACCAGCTGAGGAAGCTCCATCCCACCCACCCTGACCTGCTTCAACAGGGCTCAGGCAACCCTGAGGCCCACTGAAACAACAACCACCACCCAAAAACCTCTTCTTTTGTGTCCTCTTACAAGAGGTTTCTGCCTCCTTTTGTCTCTCTCCACACAAAAGGATCTTATTGGGGCAACCTTGCCAAGACCAAATGGGTTTGACTTCTTGCCTTTCCAACCAGCTGGTCATCAGGTGGCCAGAGGTGAATGCAGCCCAGCACCCTTAGCTGGCAGGAAACAGCCCCAAGTGATTCAACCACACAACATTTCCACCAGCATCAGCAGCAGGAGCAGAAAAGCCAACAGCTCTCTCTGAAAACTCCTTTGTTTTGGGGGCAGGTTGAATTGCCAGGCAGGATTCTCAAGGCAGACAAAGAATGGGTTTAGATATCAAACATGCTTTACTCTTGCTCATATTCATCACTTCAAAGCTAGACTGAAAAGCAAAATAAACCTATTATTTTTGGAGTGGTTTCCCATCCACTGGGATGAATGGAGATGCCTGTGCCCAGGACACAGATAAAGGACTTTTTGAGCAGTTCCTGCTCTCCAGGGCCTCTAGCTCTCCTCCAGGCACAAGAATCTGAACACCTTGGAGGCTGTGGCTGCCTGGAGCTGCCCTGTCTGCTCCAGGGCTCACAAAGGCACAGAGCACTGGTCCCTGCAAATCACACAATGGTGAAGGTTGGAAGAGGCTTCTAAGATCATCAAGTCCAACCATCAACCTCTCACCACCATACCACTAACCCATGGCCCTAAGGACCACATCTCTGTGCTTTTTGAGCCCCTCCAGGGATGGTGACTCCACCACTGCCCTGGGCAGCCTGGGCCAATGCTTGACAACTCTTTCAATCAAGAAATTGTTCCTAATATCCGACTTGAACCTCCCCTGGCACAACTTGAGGCTGTTTCCTCTCATCACTTGTTCCCTGGGAGAAGAGACCAACCCCCACCTGGCTCCAGCCTCCTCTCAGGGAGCTGCAGAGAGTGAGAAGGTCTCCCCTGAGCCTCCTCTTCTCCAGGCTAACCAACCCCAGTTCCCTCAGCTGCTCCTCACAACACTTGTGCCCTAGACCCTTCCCCACCTTCCTTGCCCTTCTCTGGACATCCTTCAATGTCCTTTTTGGAGTGAGGAGCCCAAAATTGAAGCCAGTATTCAAGGTGCAGCCTCACCAGTGCCCAGTCCAGGGAGACAACCACTTGGGGGTTCTTTATGGTTACCACAACATCCAAGTTCTTCAGATGCCCATGACAAGAAGGCAGTGGCCACAAGACAGCCAAGCCACCCAGCAGCTCCATCTGTCACTGGTTAATTAACACCTGACCCATTGCTTTCATGCTCTCCTTGCCTTCCACTCCAGGGACTTGCTGGTCACATGCCAGCCAGTGAGAGTCACAGCAGGGCACAGAGGTGGTTGGGATATGGAGCCTGAGAGCCCACTGGCATCCCTGGTCCTGCTCCACAAGGCTTAAAACAGTCCCAGGGAAGCCCTAGGCTGATTGACTCTGCTCTGTGCTCTATTATTAGGCTTCCAAAGCCCAAACCAAAACAATCAGCTGATGAAGGAGTTCTACTGCAAGGTCTGACTTCCAGGGAAACTGAAGAGAAAAGGGCACTGTTCTCCAGCCAACAATTTGCTTTGCTTTCTTCTCTTCTGAAAAGCCCCAAGCCCTGAAGAACATCCTGGCTCATCAAAGCCCAGGACCTGGCTCCAGCAAGGAGCCAGCAGGCACAGACCTGCTTCAGGCTCCCAGGAGGATGCTCAGGTACCCCCAGGATGCTCAGGTACCCCCAGCTTTGAAGGCTCAAGGTAGACAGAGCCCCCCCAAGGAAGCCTAGCACCTCCAAAAACAAGGCTGAACAGGAACTGTCTCTATACCAGAGAGTCTTTTTCCAACAGCAACTCCTGCTAAGGCAGAAGCCAAGAGCAAGGAAAGCCAAAGTACAAGCCCAGCTCCTGTCCTCCAGCCCCCAGCCAGGGAAGTGCTTAAGCATGCATTTAAGGATAAATAATCCTCTCCATTTCAACAGGATTAAACAACATTCTTCAAAGTCAGGCAATCCTTAAGTGGTTGCTAAACTGTGTCTCATTTTCCCCTCTAAAGCAGCTTCTTGGGAGCAGAAAGAAACCCAGCAAGATTTCCTGCCACTCCCAGAGATGGTTTTCCATCAGGGGCCAGGGAGGATCTGTGATGCACACAAGAGTCCCTGCTCTCATCTGAGCCTTTCTGTTGCTCTGCAATACAAGGAGAGATGAATATGACTAATACAGCTAGGACTCAAAGTGCAATTGTAGCTCACTGGGTATTTGTACCTCCCTTTTCTGGCATCTACAGATGCTTTTGCCTCCCAGGGTAGATGGTATCACCAAAATCTTGCCATGGAGGATTGGTTCCCTTTGGATTTACACAGATTGTTTGAGATCTTTGGGTTTCCTCTCAAAAAGAATCCAGGAAGCTGACAGGATTGAGGCTGCTGCATCCTGGGAATGCTCCTGGAAGAGCAACAGCTTCCAGATTTGGGGTTTGCTCTTCTCCAGGCTCAGCAGCCCCAGGGCTCTCAGCCTTTCCTCCTGCCAGAGCTGCTCCAGTGCCCATTCCTGATATTTCACTTAGCCTTGTGCTGAGACATGAGCCAAACCCAAGCACCCAGCTGATCCTTTCCTGGGCAGCATCCTGCAGGTGATGAGCTCAGTGCTGGGAACCAGCAGAACCAGAAAGGGAGCAGGAGAGCCACAGGGGGTGGGGGGACTGCAGAGGCTGAGTGAGCAGCAAGGGTCTCCTGGAGACCCTGATTTACAAAGGGACAAAGCTCTGCTCTGGGGAAAAGGAGGTGGAAAAGTGACAGGGAAAAGGAATGGGGAAAAAACACAGCACAGGGAAAAGGTAGGGGGGAAATGACAGGGAAAAGGAGGGGGGAAAGGAAGTAATAAACCCCCAATCCTCACACCAGCAGCATAAAACCCCCACAACTTTCTTTCTTCCTTCCTACCAACACTTTCTTCCAGGAATAACAGCTTTCAAAATAAACCAGAGCAACCCAAAACCTAAGTGACTTTGCTTACTGCTCTTCTACTTCCTCCAGCACTGTTTACTGCTGCTGGTATCTCTGTGCATCTAGAACACACTCAAATAAACTCTCTCCTTATGTGAAACAACAAACAGCCCCAGCTGGGCTGCAGAACAACTGCATAGGAGGAATTCCCCAGCTCACTGTGCTCCAGCAGCTGCTGGGGTTACAGCCAGAGGTTCCCAACCCCAGCAAGGTCCTGCCTTCCAGAGCAATCAAATATTTGCTTCTAAGCAAATCAGGAGCTCTGCAGAGCAGCAATGGGTCAAGGCAGAGATCTCCAGATTGCCACCTTTGCATGTTACCTTAGAACTACAGAGTCATTGTGTTTGGAAAAGACCTCCAAGATCATCAGGTCCAACCATCAACCCAACACCCCCATGCCACACTAAACCATGCCCTTAAGTGCCATGTCTATATGTTTTTGAATTCCTCCAGGGATGGTGACTCCACCACTGCCTTGGGCAGCACCCAGGGGAGCAGAGAGGGAGGCAAAAGGGAGATGCAGACTCCTCTCCTGGTTCCTGTGCTTCCTATGGCACCCTGGGCACTGCCAGCAGCTCTCCAGGAAGAAAGCTCCATCTCCAGATCAATCCTGGATGAGAAATCACATGAGAAAAGAGGAGAACAGGACCTAGGAAGAGGTAGGAAAGAGTTTCTGGACCTGATCCTCAGCCACTGCAGAATTTCCTTCACTCCCATCAGCAGCTCTGACTTGCAGCCTGAACTGTGCCAGTGCCAGGGCTCCCAGCCCTTGGGATGTTCCAGGGCTCCAGCAGCTCCTCTGCTTCCAGTTGGGAAGCTCATGAGCTGTGATGTGCTGCTTTAAGCACTGCTGCCACTCCACTCTGATGTCTTTAGCTGCTGGTTTTAAAGCAGGGTTATTAAACCTCACACTAGCCAGCATCCGACCCACAATTTGGCCACGTTCTGTGTTGGGGATGCAAATATTGAGTCAGAGGCAAAGCCTCCAGTGGGAAGAGGACTTGTACCATCTTAACACATTGATTTTGAGCTCTTCAGGGCTGGGAGGACCTCTGCTATGGTGTAGCCCTACTACAGTGAGCAGTCACTGCAAAGGCAGCAGCAGCTCCTGGCAGAGAGGAGAGAAGAGTAACTCCAGTGGATTTCCAGCTGCTAGCAGAAGACTCTGCACCACATCACCCCCTCCACAGGCTTCCCAGATGCAGACCTCTCCCATGTTTGGGACACCAACCTGTAACAGAGCAGCTTAGACTCTGAAGGAACATTCTCCCACCTCTCTTAGGTGTTCTCAACCCCAGCATCTGGGGGGAAGGAGGTATCTGTGCTCTGTGATACAGATGTCCCCACCTCACAGCAAACACACTAAGGCAGGACCAAGGCAGAGCAGAGTCCCTCACCCTGGGGACATGAAGGTGATGCAAAGGCAAGGGAAGGCAGAAGCAGAGCAACCCAACCCTCAGAGGCACTGAGAGCTGCAAACAAGCCCAAGCTGCAGCCTCCCTGTGCTGTTTCCCATGGCATCCACGACTCCAAGCACCGAAATTAATGCCCTGAAACTACAGAGCTTGCTTTATGCTGCTGAGTTCCTTTAATACAACAGCAATAAATACTTATTCCCCTGCTTAATGGCCTCTTTCCTCTGACATGGATGCTGAGCTGCTGCCACGTTTGGATTGCTTTTACTGTGGCTGTTTGATAGCCTGGCAATGAGGGGAGTGAGGAGCTGGCTTCGATGGGGCTTTAAAAGCCTCAGGGGGTGGAACCCAAGCAGCTTCTCAAGTGAACTAACACCAAAGCCAACAGAGAGGAACTGAGGAAGTGCCTGCTGCTGCTCCTCCAGCTGAAAGTGGGAACAGGTATTTCCTCTGATGGTCCTGAGACACTTCCAACAGCAAGCTCAGCAGCACCCATGGGAGAAGAGCAGCCCCAGAGGGGAGCTGCTCAATGCTGAGCAAGAGCTGAAGGCTGGGGGCAAGAGGCTGGGGCCAGACTCTGCTCAGTGGTGCCCAGGGACAGCACAAGGGGCACTGGGCACCAACTGGAACCCAGGAGGTTCCAGCTGAGCAAGAGGAGAAACTTGTTTGGTGTGAGGGTGTTGGAGCCCTGGCCCAGGCTTTGCAGAGAGGCTGTGGAGTCTCCTTGTGTGGAGAGATTCCCAAGGCAGCTGGAGGTGACCCTGGGCAAGCTGCTGTGGGTGACCCTGCTGTAGGGGTGGGGCTGGACTGGATGATCCCCAGAGGTCCCTTCCAACCCTGACCATGCTGGGGTTCAGTGAAGTGCTGGGTTGGAGGTTCAGGGATAAGTGGCCACACAATTGCACATCCTCCTCCTGCAAAATGCCTCTCCTCTGCATCTCCATCCCTTTTCCCTTGCTCATCTCAGCTCAGGACATGCAAATACTGGGAAGTAAGACAACTGTTACACACTAGCCTAAGGAAGGGAGGAAAATGAAAAGCCTAGAGATCCAGAAACCATTTATGGGCAAAGCTTGCTGGCACCTCTGAAGGGTGATTTGGAAATGAGTCATTAGCTTGTGCCCCACCAGTTGGGTTTCAGGTAACATCAACCCATCTCTCATCTCAGCAGGAGATGGAACAGCATTAATTAAATATTAAGCTAAACTAGTTCAGCACCAGCATGCAGCAGCACCTGAAACTGAAACCAGGGATCAGAGGGATGTGTGAGTGAACACCAGGCTGGCTGGATGCTCCACAGCTCTCCATGGACAGAAGGCAGAAAGCATGTTCTTTGGTTGCCACAGATGCCAGTCACCTACACCCCTATCTTGTCCTATCACCTGTTCCTTAGGAGGAGAAACCACCTGGCTCCAGCCTTCTTTCAGGGAGTTGTAGAGACTGAGGAGGTCTCCCCTGAGCCTCCTCTTCTCCAGGCTGAACCACCTCAGTTAGCAGTCACACAGAGAATCCTAGACTTGCCAGAGTTGGAAGGGACCTGAAAGATCATCTAGCTCCAACCCCCCTGCCTGCCAGGGACACCTCCCACTAGATCAGGTTGCCCACAGCCCCATCCAGCCTGGCCTGAAAAGCTTCCAGGGATGGATGAGGCTTCCACAACCTCTCTGGGCAACCTGTTCCAGTGTCTCCCCACCCTTCCACCTCTGTATCAAGTGCACAAGCACCATCACTGATATTCCCAACACACAACTTCCCCCTGATGTACCTGAGACCCCAGGACAGGTCTGTGCAGGTAAGGGGGGGGGTGGGTGGGCTGACCTTGGGACACCACCAGATCCTGCATCATGGTCACACTTCTCACTGAACAACAACAAGGTGTCCAAAAGAAACAATCAGATGTCTAAAAAGGCAGCAGCTCTGCCCAGTTTGGGTACCTGGAAAGCACTGGGAAAGCATGGCTGCAGCATCCTGCCTCAGGTTTGAGCCCCCTCCTCCCCCCCCAAGAGCACTGGGGACAAATATCCTGGAAACAATCACACTTCTAAATCAAATCATACCAAAAAGCAAGATCAGGGAACTCAACCAAGTCCCAGGTCAGGCCCCAGGTGCCAGTTGGAGCTGTCACTGTTTTCAAAGCAGTTTTCTACACTTCACTTTCCCCTCCCTTCAAAAATCTTCCTGCTTTTTATTTCCTTCCCCCAGAAGAAGGAGCCCTGCACAAACCCAGCTGCTCAGAGGTCACCCAAATGCCCTTCTGCTCTACAAAGCAGCCTGCCACCTTGTGCTGCAGGTGTCCAACCCTTTGCAAGGAATCTGCTGCCAAACAGGAGCCTTTCCTCCCTGCTGCCTTTCCCTGGGGGAAGTGAGAAGCAGGCAGCAGAGCTGTGAAGGAACCAGCTCAGGCGTGGGAAGATGTCAGCCACGTAGGAGGACTGGGTGCTAACAGCTCTCACCTCAGCTTCTCCCAACTGGGGGAGTCTCTGCTGAAAGCCACCAAGCTGGGAGGACTTAGACACCTCCTAGGGCCTTGGCCCTTCATGCTTAAAGAGGAGCAGGAAGGCAAAAATAAAACACCACCACCAAACCCCAAACCTGAAGCACTAATTAGCTTGCAAAACTGCTAACTAGATTTACCCAGGCAGCCAAAGCCCTGCCTGAAGCAGCTAACTGGGGCACCCAGGGTTCAGCTTCCATCTCCCTGCGCTGGCACACGTGGGACCCAGCTGCCACAGAGGCACATTGTGCCAAGGTATGTGAGCAGAGGGGAGGAGAACACCAGCAGGCTCTTTGCCATGCAAGGGAAGGAGAAATGTCACCAGCTGATAGCAGGATTTCTCCTGCCTCTGTGTTTCCAGGCAGTCCAAACCTTAGCCCTGGCTGCTCTGCTTCTCTGCAGGCTTTGGAGAACCATTTCTTGGCTTGGTCCTGAGGCTCTGAGCTTACCTTGGACTAGGCATAGTGGTTTTAATCATCCCCTCTGTGCTAGGCACAGAGAGAACTAGCAGGAAAATCCAGGGGAAAGGCTTCTGCAGCCAGCTCCTGACTCCAGAGGGCTGAGGATAGGATGGCCAAGACATCAAGCTACAAACAACAGCTCTAGGCAGAGAGGTAGCTGTCTTACACCATGGGGAACACCAGGACAGGCTGAACTTTGGCCAGAAACTACCTGATCCTGCTAAACATTCCAACCCAGGCAGTGTTAGTTAAGTTTCCTCCTCAGCTTGCAGGGCACCTGCTCCCCAACCTCATCTCCTCCTTCTGCTTAAGGGTTTGGGCACCTCCTCTGACCCCAGCCAACAACTCTTGGCACACGAAGTCATGCCTCCAAGCAAAATCCTTCACCTTGTAACTCAAAAAAGAGCCATCCATGCCCTCCTGGGGGGTAAAACCCCATCAGAGGGGTCATCCTGGCTGCAAGCACTGCTCAGCACAGGCAGGGCATGGCAAATGAGTAGCAGACCTGAATTTGTGCTGGGAGAAGATGAGATGTGCACACATGGCTCTGCTGACAGCATGTCAGCTGAGCTGCCATCAAGAAGTGTCCTCAGCCCTGAGGTTTGCTTTGGACTGGGCTCTAAGTTAACCAGCTGCAAGCCAGGCAAACAGAGAGCTGCACAGCAGCAGAGTGCTGTTATCCCAGCCCCTTCCTCAGCTCTACCTTGAGGTACCAGAGGAGCTCCCAGCCAAGGGCACTGACTGCAAAGGCTCCTGCAGCCCCAGGGAAGGATGGCAGCATTGCACAGCAGCTCTCCCATAAAAGCATCCCTCCCTTCCCCCCTCCCTCCCCCACAATTGATTGGATTTGTCAAAACAGATGGAAAAAACCCCAGCTAAGTCAGATGCAAAACATGGAGAGAGGCAGACCTGCTTCTGAGAAACTGGCTTAAGTCTGTATTAACTTTAATCCTTTTTGATCAAGGCCCTGGATGTAAGCAGAAAATATTACAGATTTTCACATACCTTTAAGTCCCTATTTCCACTCTGCTCCCAGATGGGAGCTGGGCAGGCAGAGAAAAACATATGCAGCATAAACAAAAGGGAGGAACAGGAACATTCTGCATGTGCAGGAGAAATTGGAAGCATCTCTAGGAAGCCAATCCAGGCACACAATGGTAATTTACCTACTGAGGAGAGAGGGCTTGGAAATTCTCCTTGGCTGATTTCCATCAGCTCTATTCCAGCTGCTAAAGGAAAAACAAAATGCAGTAGGAAAGGGGGGGAAAAAAAAAAGCAACCTGCTACAGGAAAGCATTAAAAAAACCATTTCTTGGCTTTTTGCAGAGCCCCTGAGCCCTGGCATGGCCACAGCATCCAGACACATGTTTCTCTAGTGAAGTTTCAACCCCTTCCAGCTCCACAGCAGCAGCAGAGGCAGGAGATGCCCATCCCAGGAGCTGGATGTGTCAGAGCAGTTACAAACCCACCTGCACACCATGGACAGGACTGTCCCTCCCTGCTACATCGAGGGGGTCTGGCTCAGAGGGGCAGACCACAGCCTCTGAATACAACCAGAGGATCCTGCTTGAAGCTGGAGGCACCTCTTCAGGCTAACACTTCAGAGACTGAGGTGCTCCAAAGCTCCTGAAGGCAGCAGAAGCTTTTCCATGGATTTCTCAGGCTCTGAGCCCTGGCTGCATCTTGCAGCTGTGCTGTAATTGCATCCTGGGGGCTGTGCTTGGGCAGGCTCCTTGGGCTACCTGCAAAGCATCCCACTCTGCCCCAGGGAGCTTGAGGGAAGCCAAGTCCCTCCTAAAGCCCTTCTGCAGCAGCAGGAGCAGCAGCTTAACCATCCCAAGCTGTTTGAGCCTAGCTGCACTTGGCAAACTGGTAGAGAGCTCCTTAAAGCACAAAGAAATCCCAGTAATACTAAAGTACACAAAAGAGGTAGGAGGCAGGAGGAGTTTTTTGAAGGGTATTGTAAAAGGCAGCTCTTGGAACTTGCTTGGGAATTGCCTGCTTTGATTCATTCAGGGCTAGAGTCAGATAAAAGGATTCTTCTTCTGTTTTTTTCCTCTATTTATATCTATTTCTGCTTCACTCCTGGAAAGCTGCTGGTGAAACCCCTTTCCAGGAAAGAAATGTTGTTATAGAAACAGAAAAGGGATTTCCAGGAGTCATATTCTGACTGCAGCAATCACCCCCCAGCTCCCCTCAGATCTGCTACTCCAGGGATGGTTCTCAAAATAGCAGACACTGACTTCCCCAAAACCATCATTCACTTGAAGCATCAGCAGAGGTTTTCCCAACACAACTTGCTATTGGGAGCACTCTCCCACCCCCTGGGCAGAGCTGTTCCTGCTCTGGGCTCTCCAGTGCATCCCCAGAGAGGATGGCACCATACTCCCTGCTCACGCCATCAGATCAGGACCTCTGAGGCTTACAGACACATTTTTGCCATGGCTTAATTGCATTATGGCAATTAATCTATTTACACCTGCTTAGAAATCTCTAAAAGGGCAAGGGGTAAGAGGCTGGGGCCAGACTCTGCTCAGGGGTGCCCAGGGACAGCCCAAGGGGCACTGGGCACCAACTGGAACCCAGGAGGTGCCAGCTGAGCAGGAGGAGAAACTTGTTTGGTGTGAGGGTGTTGGAGCCCTGGCCCAGGCTTTGCAGAGAGGCTGTGGAGTCTCCTTGTGTGGAGAGATTCCCAAGGCACCTAGGGGTGATCCTGGGCAACCCTGCTTTAGCCTGGGGCTTGATCTAGATGACCCCCAGAGGTCTCTTCCAACCCTTACTGTGGTGGGGACCTGTGAAAGGCAGAAGCCTGGGGCTGATGGAGAAACAATCCACAAAGTGATAGGCAGAAAGTAGCTCCCTTCCTCACATGCTGTAACAGTGGCTAAATATACTCATGAAGGGCTTTGATTTGCCTGAGCAGGTTAAATTTAGTTGTTGCTCTGCCTCTGCAGACAGCACATTGACTTCTGTGGGGGTGACTGCAGCATGCAGAGCTCCCAGCTCATTGCAAACCAGCCTAGAAAAAGAACTGCCCTAAAAACACATCCAAAACATTGGCTCCTTTAGTGCAGAGTCACAGCTCACAAATTACAGGGTGGGAAGGAAGCTGGATGGATCTCCACAGCCACTACTGGACACAAGATGATCTAAGGGTCCCTTCAGACCTAAAAAAATCCATACAGCTATAAAAACCATTCAATAAAAACCAATCATAGATTAGATCTTGGCTGCCTCCAAGAAAAAAAAGAGCCAGGCATGATGTTTCCAGGCAATGATTTAAGGAATGGAAATGGCTTTGTCCAAGATGCTCAGGCAGATTCCCTAGCTAGATCCTTCCCCATGAGCTCAGCTTAGGACCTGCCCTGTATCAGGATGGTTTAAAACAGCAGGAAAAGCTAACTGTGAGCTCCACCAGAGGTGGGTGGGAAGCATCATACAGAGAAGTGTCTACAGCCTAAAGGAACAAGATCCTGATGGCCCCAGGGCAGCTCCTGCACCCCTGCCTCTGGATGTGGTGCAAGGAGAGTCCCACCAGCTCCTTGGGTGACCCAATGTGAGTCTGGATGTGTCACCAGCTGGTTGGCTCCTGCTGAAATGCTGAGTGTTTCAAAATTGATAAGACCAGATTGAGCAAGTGTGGAACAGCCAGGAACCAGAAGCTTTGAGGAACTTCAGCATGCAGTGTTAGAACTGGATAAGATGCAAGGAGTGAGCTCCAGAGATGGCCCAGGGAAGAAGTGCCAAAACCAGAGGCATAGAATCATGAAGGTTGGAAAAAGATCTCCAAGATCATCAAGTCCAACACCACCTTGACACTAAACCATGTCCCTAGTGCCATGTCTACATGTTTTTCAGGGCTGGTGACTCCACCACTGCCCTGGGCAGCCTGGGCCAATGCCTAATAACTCTTTCAATCAAGAAATGGTTCCTTTCTAGGATGACTTTCAGATGATGCTAGGCTGAGGCAGTGGCCAGAAGCCACGTGCTATGAAAGTCTGTGCTGCAAACAAATTGTCTGTGCTTAATGGCAGCAATCACTGAAAGTCTCTGAGGAAAAGCTCAGCCTGGCATAAATCTTAAGAGCAGGACAGCAAGAAGAAGAAAAGACACTGATCAGCATTGCAGCCTTATCCAATAACAACAGAATAAAGGCAATGTTTCCCCTGAACCCACAAACATTCAAAGTATTCTCCAGGTTTTGGACAAAAAGGGCCAAAAATGTCCCTGAAAATTGAGTTTTAATGACTTTCTCCTCCCCACATCTGCTTTAAAGGCTGAGTTTTGTTCCAAACATCTTTCCTCCATGCCATGTTTTAGCCAGATGTAGATGATGTGCCTGGACTACAGAAGAGAGCATCTGAGAGCATCACCAGCAGATACCAACTGAGAAACCCTTGCAAAAGGACAAAAAGCAGCAAAAAAAAACCCCTAAAACCTTTCAGTGAACAGCAGGACTTGTACACTGAGAAGGTATCATGTCATCAGCCTGCAGAGCAAAGAGGTCCACAGGGATGGAGCTGAAAGGCTCTGAATAATTCCACCTCCAGATGAAGCACCCTGGAACCAGGCTTCCCCCAGAGCAGCAGGGTGGGACAAGACAAGGCTGGGAGAGGGAAGGAAGGGAAATATATTCTTGTCAAAATGACATTCCCCTTAGGAGTACAACCTCCAGAAAAGCATTTAGCTGCTCTCATTGTGTTGCCTTTCAGCTCCTGCACCTCTCCAAGACATTACCTTGGGTCCTTGAGGAATTCTCTTTGACTTAGGGAACAATTTCACACTCACACACACTCGCTTGGCTGTGCAGCTGGAGGAAGAAAGAGCAGGTGTGTGAGTGGCTTCCAAGGCAAAGAGGCAGGTAGACAATAGATGGATATTTATGTAAGGACTCCCCCACCCTCAAATCACAGTCACAAAGGGAACTGGAACTGAGCAAACTCTCTTCCTTGCTCCCTCTGTGCAGGAGCTTTGCTTTGGGAGCACTGAGCAGTGAGCAGCCACAGGTACAGAGAATCATAGAATCCAGAAGCTGTCAGAGTTGGAAGGGACCTTAAAGATCATCTAGGTCCAACCCCACTGCCTGGCAGGGACACCTCCCACTAGATCAGGTTGTCCAGAGCCCCAGCCTGGCCTTAAAAACTTCCAGCTTGAGCTGTTCCAGCACTAAACCTCTGTGTTTCCATCATGGCAGGACTATGGTGCAGGGTAGCTGAGCAGGAATCCACTCACCTAAGCCCTCCTTGAAGGCAAAACCACCCCATGGGGTGATGTGTGTCAAACTACAAACCAATCAGGACCTGGGCTCTCCTTGGGGGTGTTCACTGACACCCTGAAGGTCAAACACAGAATGATTAAGGTTGGAAGAGATCTCTAAGATCATCAAGTCCAACTGCCAACCTATCACCACCATGCCACTGAACCACAGCCCTAAGGAGCACATCAATCCTTATCCTGAACCCCTGCAGGGCTGGTGACTCCACCAATGCCCTGGGCAGCCCAGGCCAATGCCTAACAATTCTAAGTCTCTTCTCCCATCAACAGGGTCCAGACTCTGTGGTGCCTCTCAGATGCTCTGGAAGGACCTCATACATGGCAACTTGTGGCCATCAGGCAACAAGACTTGTTTTCCAGCTGATGGGTGCAATGAAAAGTGGCTCTTCTGAGCAAGCAAGGCACTCCAGGAATGCAGGAGATGCAAACAGGACTCTCCAGCATTTAGCTGACACAGAACCAGCTTCCTTCTCCACATCACTTACTGCATCTCACAGAATCCCAGCAGGGGGGGGTTGGAAGGGACCTCTGGGGATCACCCAGCCCAACTCCCTGCTCCAGCAGGGTCACCCACAGCAGCTTGCCCAGGGTCACCTCCAGCTGCCTTGGGAATCTCTCCACACAAGGAGACTCCACAGCCTCAAGAGGGACAATTGGTTTCATCCTTACCTGGTCAATGTTCCAGGCAATATCTCCCCCAGGGCTGTCCCCTCTCTGCCTCCAAAGAAACCAGCAGCACCACTGCCCTGCACCAGCTCCTCTGCAATATTTATCACAGGATCCTCCTTCCATTGCCTGCTACCTGACACCAAGCCCAACAGTGTCCACAGAGAGGAGGGCAAAGAAAAGGAAACAAATAGGCTCAAACGAGGGGAAAAAAGGCCTCCCAAAATGTCAGCTCAGCACCACACCAGTGCTGTTCACCAGCCAGCTCCAGCACCATCTCTCAGGCAGGATCCAGCAGACCCATGGAAATACACAGCTCTCCCTAGCTGCTGAATCCAACAGCACACCTGGGCTTCTGCCTTTGTACTGCTGAGTCTGCCTGGGGACACACCTGCCCCAGAGCCCCTGCATGGTGCAGTTAGACCTCAACTCCAGGATAAAGTTCAAAGCAACAAAATGACAAAGAAATAAAAGGGAGGGGGGAGGGAAGGGAACCTGCTAAGCAAGTTGCTGGGATGTTCCAAGCCTCTGTCACCAGAATTCAGAGGACTTCGGCCTCCCAGACAGGGTCAAGTCACTCCTGGAATTAGATCCCAAATGCAAATGAATTAAATCCAAACTAGAAATGCAGAGCTTCCTCCTGCCCCATGTGCCAAGTCCCCTTCCCTTCCCTGAGCCCAGGGTAAAGCTGCATGCCAGTGAAGGCAACAGAGTGGAAATAAGCAGCTTTGATGGGGAAAAAAAAAAGGACCAGGATTATATTAAAGTATATTAAAAAGCCAGCAAGGAAACAAGTTCAAACAGCTCCCTGTAAAGCAGCTCAGCTCTCTGGGGCTCCATTGCACAGACATCCTTTTATTAGAAAGCCACTGAAGATGAGTGCTTAGCAGTTGCAATAAAGCAGAGGTGGGTGGGGAGGGAGGATTTGGGGGTTTTCTCCCATTCAGAATATAGAAGAGCTTGAGGCAGATGCTTCCAGACCCAGGATTTGGTTTCTCCCCAGTTCATTAACCCATCCAGTAAGCACTAAAAGTCTGAACTGGTCCCAGGCTAGGGACCTCTTTCACTTGAGAGCTGCTGCAGCCCAGGGTGAGTACATCACTCATCCAGCTGGCTCTAGCCAAGAGAAGGAACAGGTACAAGGATGATCCAACTGAAAAAACAAAGGCCAACAGCAGCCCCTGAGGATGAAAACGGAGTCTCCATGGCCAGCCCAGCATCTTCTCTGCTCCACTTGCACCTCTAACAGAGGCGGGTAAAGAGTATGCTGCCTTTCAACACAGAAACCTCCAGAGAGGAATGCAAGAGCCTGGAAGAAGCCTCCAGCTGCAAACCTTTCACCTCTGCTGCTGAACTCCCTTCCTAGGTGAGGGCAGGCATTGCTCCTGTCCCACCAAGCAGCAAGGAAGCAGCATCTTCAGGGGGGAGGTTCCCAGGCACACAGCAAGCAGTGGCTGATGTTCTTCATCACCAAGGAGCTGCCAGGAATGAACCTTCCCAGGCCTCCAGTCTTTCCCAGTAAGCCTTGGCTCTGCTCCACACTTATCACTGTGATATATTATTAAATCCTCATTATCATGAAGATCTTGGTGCCTTAAGTTGGCATGGTCCTTCTGTAGCCTCCAAGCTTCCTCTGTGCTGCCACAGCTCCCTCCCACAACAGGTTAACTCTGATTTCTCAACCCCAGCATGGGCAGAGCTGGCTTAAGTCTGTTCCAACCATCACACAAATCCCAGCACAGTAAAGAAGAGAGAGGACAAAAGGCTGAAAAGCAGCAAAAATAAGACTCTACAAGGATTATAGAAGTAATCTAATGGGTTACCAAAGCCCATAACCATCTCTAGCATCATGGGGTGTCCAACCTCCACTCCAGTTCTTCATTGAAAGGTTAAATGAGATGCAGCTTGGGCTTTGATATCAGAGAAAGAGAATCAGAGACCATCTGGTTTTAGCCATCTGATGGTTTCTACCCACACCCTTGTCTCCAGGACAGATTCCTGGATGTGTTGCTCTATCTAATCCCAAACAGGGCAGAGAAAAGCTGAAGATTTTCAGAGCAGTGATCACATTGTTCAGCTTTTTCCACTTGGAATGCAAAGAGAATAGAAGCTGTGATGGGTAAAACAAAATTGCACTGGTCAAAATGAACATTCAAAATTCATCTATTTTGGCCCTAAGACCCCCAGAGAGAGAGAGAGGTCTCTTCACCCCTGGAGTGCTCCAAAAAGATGGAGCTGTGGTGCTGGGGACATGGTTCAGGGGCATGGTGGTGTTGGGTCAGCTGCTGGACATGATCTTTGAGATCTTTTTCAGCCTTCATGAAACTCTCATCCAAATCTAAGGAACATAATTAGGCTTTAAGAATGTTTTTCAACAAGAAAGGGAAGTTGTCTTGGCTTGCTTTGCTCTTCCAAGGCTGCCCTTGCATGGTAACCCCACCAGAGCCTGCTCATCTCCTCCAGGATCCATCCCAGGGCTTGCTGCAGCATCACAGGAGGCTCCCTCCAGCACAGCCTCTCCCCTCCCCACATCCCACACACACCTACCAAAGGAGCCTCAGGATTCCCTGACAGCCCAAAGCATCTCTTCTTCCCCTCTGGGCAGAGGGGAGAACCTCACTACAGCAAAACAACCTCAAACTGATCATCAGTGTTTAGGAGATCCAACAGGTCCAGCACCACCACCACCACCAGGCACAGGGCTGCACCTCCCCTTCCTTTGGCTTCTCCAAGCATTGGGGTGAGCCTGCCAGGAGCCCCCTGAGCTGAGGCTAGGTTTGATTGCTGCTCTCAGGCAGTGCCCAATCCATGCAGCTCACTCTGCACTTCCCCATCTGGTTTCCATAGAAACAGGGATAGCAGTGCAGGAGCCAAATCTGATTTCCTCACTTACAGAACAGGGCTTCCCAAGCTGCAATTTAGACCTGGGGGTTACAGGGAACAACAGAGAGTTCACAATGGCAAAGAAGGTGGTTGGGGAATGAACAATCCTTGCTTTTCTTTTCTTTGCTATCAATTATTATATTAATCCTAACCTAAATTGACACCTGCCCTCTGTAGCAAGTCCCACAGCCCACTGCCTGCCCCCAGAGACCTTCACACTTACTATTTCTATCAATGCTGCTGCTTCTGGGGTGATTATTTTATTTCCTCTTCCTCTGCTCCCCCAATCAGAAATAATCCCACTAACAAATGAGGAAATCTGCAGCTTTAGTAACTAGGGATTCAATGTAACCTGGGCATAACCACTGTTTGAAGCAAGTATCATAGACCTCAAGTTCCATGAGATAATCTCAAGCTGGAAGCTCTCATCTTTTCCCACCAGAGAGATTTAGACTGGACTAGAATTGTTGTAACATGCACAAATCACCAGCAGGTTCAGGGTCCCCCTCTTACTCTGCCCTAGCCAGGCCAGAGCTGCTGTCCTGGCTCCAGTTTTGGGCTCCCCAGGTCAAGAAAGACAAGGAACTGCTGGAGAGAGTCCAGCAGGGGCTAGGAAGATGCTGAGGGCACTGGAGCAGCTCTGGCAGGAGGAAAGGCTGAGAGCCCTGGGGCTGCTGAGCCTGGAGAACAGCAGCCCCACAGGGGAGCTGCTCAATGCTGAGCAAGAGCTGAAGGCTGGGGGCAAGAGGCTGGGGCCAGACTCTGCTCAGTGGTGCCCAGGAACAGCCCAAGGGGCACTGGGCACAAACTGGAACCCAGGAGGTTCCAGCTGAGCAGGAGGAGAAACTTGTTTGGTGTGAGGGTGTTGGAGCCCTGGCCCAGGCTTTGCAGAGAGGCTGTGGAGTCTCCTTGTGTGGAGAGGTTCCCAAGGCAGCTGGAGGTGACCCTGGGTAAGCTGCTGTGGGTGACCCTACTGGAGCAGGGGGGTTGGACTGGATGATCCCTAGAGGTCCCTTCCAACCCTGACCATGCTGGGATTCTGGGATTTCAGAGACATCCTGAATACCTGAGCTGCTTCACTGCAGTGAAATGCTGTGATGCCTGTTTGCAAACCACTGAATTTTGGGTGCATCTCTTGCTCTCTGCTAAAAGGAACTTGTGCACCCCCAAAACACACAGACAAAGAAACCAATCTGTTAATGCTCTGAAGATGGAGAATTATAGGTTGGAAATACCCTTTCCAGTGACTCTGCCTTGCCCTGCACAATTGCAGAGGTGGAATATGTATTATTTCAGATGAATAATACATGATGGTTCTGTAAATCTAGTCCCAGCTGAGAATGTGCTCTCCAGCAAGGAGCCAGGAAGGTTTCTGGGACTGCACTGTGCTGTCTGGAGGTAAAGGTTGATCTCCTTGCTAATGAAGAGATTTGCTGCTCCAGCATGGAAAAGGGGCTGCAAAACTCTAATTAATTAATGCACATCAGCTCTCCATGACAGCCCAAATCTCTTCCCACCAGAGACCCTGGGGCTAAATCCAGCCCTTGCTACTGGGAACTGGAGTCAATTGAAAACAAACCAAGCACTTGCAAACATTTCCTTCTAGGGAGGAAAGAGGGGAGCCAGGCACATTGCTTAGGGGAAGGTCACTGAATTAAAGGTGACCTGCAAAACTTGGGGCAGGATTGTGGTTAATCCTCTTTAGCAGGGCTCAGCCAGCCTCCTGCAAGAGGCACACATTTTTGCCATGTCCAGGGGACAGTTGGGGGGCTGCCTCCAGTCCAACTCCATCCCCAGGTCAAAAGGGGACTGTTCCCAGGATGTTGCCACCCCTAGAATGCCACAGGTCCCACAAAGCCATGAAAGCAGAGCAGCTCCTTCTCAGGCCAGGGTTCTCCATGCTGGACCAGCTCCCCTCTCCCAAGCATCACAGCCCTGGACAGACATTTCAAATGGTTATCTTTAAAAGGAACCATGGAAGGGAAGCTTGGAAGCAGACTGACAGCGTCTGATGTTGGCTCATTAGCTGAGCCTGGGGATAACATTGCTCATGGCTCTGCCAAGGTAATAAAGGCACCAGCTAGCAAAGAAAGCCAGAAATCAATATGGATGAATGTAATATTTTTCATGATGTCTCTCTTGTCTACAGCCTTCCTCATGCTGCTCTTTTTAGACACCCTTCTTCCCCTTCTCGTTGCAGGGAAGGAAGCAATGGGAAACAATTCTTATTCCCAGCTGCCACACCAGAAACTCCTGCATTGATTTCTCCATCCCCAAAGAGTTTAATTTATAAACTCAAATAACTGACTGCATCAAAGATCCATCCTAACTGCTGGAGCTGCTTTCCCCCCACCCAGACACATCCTGAAGCCCCAGGTCCCCCCCTACTGATGCTGGTAGGGGTAGGGTAGCCAGGGAACTGCCATGTGGCACCAGGTCCTCCTGAGCTGCAGAGCAAGAAACAGAGCTGAGTCCCTGGCTGCTCCTGCCAGGAGGAAAGGAATTAAAACTGCACTCCACAGGAAACTTTGCTAGCAAGCAGCAGAATCACATCCTTCCCAGAGCATCCTCTCCAGGAAAGCAGTGACCCCAAAGGACTGATGCCAAGGGGAGGAGAGGCTTTGCTGGGTGCTGGGAGTGAAGGCTGGAGGCCAGCAGCAAAAGGGAACTGGGCAAAGAGGGAGGACTGGTGATGTGCAACAAGGGTCATCCTGCCTCAAAAGAGCTGAGGAGGAGCAGGACCAGCCTGGGGAAACACTTCCAGGCTTCCACCATCACCCACCTCACCCAGAGGCTATGCATCCAACACCACAGAATCAGAAAGCACTTGAAAAATCATCAAGCCCAAGCATTTAAACCCAGCACTATCAACTCCACCTAGCACAGACATCTCCCTGCAGCCTGGCTTCCCACAGCCAGGAGAGCAGCACAGGGAGCTGGGGCCCTGGTTGTCTGGGGGGAGAGGAGAAATGATTGTGTACCCCCAGGGTCTGCAGTGCACCTCCAGGGTCTGCAGATGTGTTTTCATTTGAGCACAGAGGTTTGCTCCTTCTGGCTGGTCCCAACCTGGCATTTACTTACTGGAAAGCAGGATGAGCATGGAAATGCTGTGATTCCCACACAGGAGAACTATGGCTAGAGGAGCTGCTGTGGTAGCCATGGCCCCAATCCCTGCCAGTGACTCCTGCCATGCTGAGCAGGACCAATATTTCCCAATATTGATTAGGGACAGCAAAGATTCCCTTCAGCATCCCCACAGAGCCAATGCCCTGCCAAGGTTAGGCTCAGCTGTGCTTTCACAGGCTTGGTGTGTGGAAAAGCTCTTGGCCACGAAGGTGAAACCACTGACAGCAGAAGTTTTGCTGAGAAGCAACAGGAGTTACCCTGCCAGGCTCAAAGAGTCACTGCCACTTTTCTCTGTCCCCTGTGTCACCTCCTGACAAGCCCATTCCAATTGCCATGACTTTTTGGCATGCTGCATTAAATAAGGACAATGCTTCCCCAGGGTTCTTCAACCTAGGAGCCTAAACCTGTTGTTAAAAGGAAGCTGGATGCTTAGTTGCATCTAGCTGGATGCAGAAAGGGCTTTTTTATTTTCAGATAACCTCCTTTTACTGCCAGCACAACCCTGAGCTGAGCTCACCTGCACAGTGAACCAGAGACAAACAGTGCAGCTGCAAAGTTCCAGCCCTGCTGGCAGCCAGCACCAGAAACCTCAGCAGAAACCAGCAAAACACCTTGCTGCTACCATTTGATTTTACTTTGTCCTGATAACAGTGCAGCTGATTACCCCCAAAAGCAGCCTGCAAGGAAATTGCTGCTTTCCCTCTGCAACCAGGTGGGTTTTGATACCTGCTTCAGGACTGCTCCATTTAATAAGGGACAAAAGGCAAAGCAATGATTCCTCTGGGGCATCACTCTTGGTGAGTAAGCAGAAAGCTCTGATTAAAAATGAGAAATGAGAAGAGGAAGTGCCTGCTCTGCTTCATAAACAGTGTGGGACACAATGGTTTATACTGTACATAAATTTCAACAGAGGAATAAATAGCCTCCTCTTGGCTACTGACCTCAGCAGGCTGCTGGCAGGATGGGAGCAGAGCTGCAGACACAGACCATCTGCACTAAACATGGAGGAGAAGACTTGACTGATCTCAGAATGAGTCAGGTCAGCTGCAGGTAGCCACCCAGGCTACCAGAGCAACCACTTGGGCATCACTGGTGGCAGCTACAGCCAGGCTGGCAGCTGAGAGACACTGGCACAGAAAGCAACCAGCACAAACAGCCCAGAGCATTGCACTGGGAAATCTGTCCAACATCAAGCAGGGCTGCTATGCCAGCAGTCAGGGGTCTGCCAGCCCTGCTTTCACAGGATCCTAGCATGGTCAGGGGTGGAAGGGACCTCTGGGGATCATCCAGTCCAAACCCCCTGCTCCAGCAGGGTCACCCACAGCAGCTTGCCCAGGGTCACCTCCAGCTGCCTTGGGAATCTCTCCACACAAGGAGACTCCACAGCCTCTCTGGGCAGGTATAAACACTGACCAGAGGTATAAAAGCATGGAGCTAGGAGCCAACACTGCTCTGTACAAAGAGGAAATGGGGGATAGAGAGCTGCATCTTTAATTTATATTGATTACATTCAGCTCATCATGGCCTTTGCAAGGAGAGGTCCCATGGCCATGCTGAACTGGAGCAGGCAGCTGTCTACCTATGCCAGCAAGAAAGGGGAGAAAACAAGCTGAAGGATGAGGCCCAACCTGCTAAAAGATATTTTCTCCTGTGCCCTGATCCAGATTGCCAGTGGGAAAAACACCAGTGTGTTCATCCCTTGCACCTCCAGGTCTCTGGGGGAAGCAAGTCCCAGAGGTCGAAGAGCACTTGGCTTCTGGCAGTTCAACCTTTGCCTTTGTGCCAGCTGCTGGAGCCTGGCACCATGGCTGGGATCCTGGGGCTGTTAGTGTTGGAGAAGGCAGGATGAGCCTCCAAGGGCATCACTGGGGAAATGGGGGAGGGAATAAAACCAGTTTTAACTCTTTGAGTGGACAAGGCCCAAAAGCATTGAAAATAAACTTGAGGATGCAGAGTGTAGCTCAGGTCCCTGCCTCCTCTGCAGCCTCCCTTTGCCTTCCCCAGCAAACTGTGCACAAACACATCCTGTGGCCAAGGCTTTTCATCTGCTGCCAGGAGATAAAAGTGAATTCCTGCTGGCTGGGGTGGGAGCAGAGCCCAGTGCAAGGCAGTGCTGGCCCCAGTCAGCACCAAGGTGGGTTGGAAAAGGGTTGCACACCCTGTTCTGAGCTGGGAGGGGATCAGGGGTCCTGCCACCAGCTCCAGGCTGCAAAGGGGACATAGAACCATGGAATGGATTTGGTTGGAAAAGACCTTTTAGGACCACTGAGTCCAACCATTAACCAGCATTACCCAGGCCACCACTAACCCATGTCCCTCAGCAACACATCTCCAGGGCTTTCCAATCCCTCCAGAGGTTATAAACACCAGTGGAGCAGGAGATGGGGGGAGGAGGGCAGAGGAAAGGACATCAGAGGTAGGCAGCCCCTCCCCAGGATGCTGCACCAGTGATGAGGGTGCAGGGAGGAAAATTGGGTCCATTAATGGCTGGGGCTGCTGCTCTCCCCATGCTGCTGGTGGCCTTTTAATGACTGTGCCAATGGAAAAAGCAATGAAGCTGAAATCACTTTGTCACCTTCTATGAGGTATTGTGTGCTGTTAAAAATACTTTTTCCAGTGAAGCCAGAGAGGAGAAGTGAGACTGGATGACCTCAAGGTCATGAGCTACCCCAGCACTGCTGCCCGTGGCCATTAGCCCAAGCAGGCTGAGCTCTGGGGGCCAGGGGGGTGACCACCCTGCCTCCCTCCCCCAGGAACATGGTTGGACTCAAGTGATCTTAAAGGTCTTTTGCAACCTAAACTCCACTCAGATTCTAACACCAAAGGAAGAGGAATCACCCCAGCAGGGCCTGGCAGAGGGGTGGATTTGCTGAGGTTCTCTTATAAGATCATCCCACTCTTCTCTAGCCAGCACCAGCCTGGCTCTGCTGGCCCAAAGACAGGAACAAAACTGATGTGCTAAGAGCTGTAAGACCTGGCTCTGGCCATCCACAAGGTGAAGAAGGCAGTGAGGACAGGACAGGCAGCAGTAATGAGCCCATCACAGGCAGGAAACCCTGGTTCTTGTGAGCCCTAAACCATACCATAGCAGCTCTGGCTGCCAAGCTGCCCATGAGGCACCTGATGTGCCTGTGGCATTCCAGCAGCAGCACCCATGCTGCTGGAGGAGCCCTGGCTCTTTACCACACACCTAAAAGGTTTCCTGCAGGCTCCTCACCACACAGTGGAACCTTTCATGAAAGCCCCAGTGACCAACTTCAAAGCTCAGGGAAGGATCTAAGCCCCAGTGGAGGCTCAGGCTGCCAGACTCACCAGAGGTCTGGCCCCAGGGTACAGCTTCTGCCCATTTCAAGGGAAGCTGAAAGATTTGCCAAGCACAGTGAGTACTTCAAGTGCTAAGCTGAACACAATCACAGAATTGCTTAGGCTGGAAGAGACCTTTCAGATCACTGAGTCTTACAATTAACCCAGCACAGCCAGGTCACCACTAACCCATGTCCCCCCAGCACTACATCTCCAGGGCTTTTAAGCCCCACCAGGGATGGTGACTCCACCACTGCCCTGGGCAGCCTGGGCCAGGGTTGACAACCCTTTCATTGAAGGTATTTTTCCTAATATCCAAGCTGAGCCTCCCCTGGCACAACTTGAGGTTGTTTCCTCTCATCCTGTTGCTTGTTACCTGGGAGAAGAGACCAACCCCCACCTGGCTCCAGCCTCCTCTCAGGGAGTTGCAGAGAGTGAGCAGCTCTCCCCTGAGCCTCCTCTTCTCCAGGCTAACCAACCCCACTTCCCTCAGCTGCTCCTCACAACACTTGTGCTCTAGATCCTTCACCAGCTTCCTTGTCCTTCTCTGGACACACTCCAGCACCTCAATGTCCTTCTTGGAGTGAGGAGCCCAAACCTGAGCCCAGGATTTGAGGTGCAGCCTCACCAGTACAGCAGCAGCCCAGGACCTGGGTCCTTCCCCAAACTATGGCCCTGGTTCACCAAGGAAATCTGAGCTCTCTATCACATCCCCACCTCTGCAGTTTCTGCTTACTAAAGAGGGAAGGAAAATTGCTTTCCCTCTTCTCTGCAAGGTGTCCTGGCATCTACAGATTCATCAGAGCAAAGCAGCACAGCCTGAATGCCAGGGACTTCCAGAGCCACTCCATAAACACTGTGCTAATCTGCCCCACCTTGAAGGAGCTTTTCTCAGCCAAGCAGAAGGAAACACTTCATCTAGAAGACAAAGGAGATCAAGGACATTGGAGGCTCCTAAGCAAGGATTCTGAGGTCCCCAGAGAGCCCGGGGGTGAAGCAGCATGTCCTTTGTACACCTCCACATTCCCTCCTCGGACATCTCCATTAAGGCACAGAAAGGGAAGAAGCAGCAAAGAGTCACAGAAGCATGAGAGAAGGCAGTGGTGTGTGTGAGGGAAGCTGTCAAGGCACCTGAGCTGCAGGAGACAGACCTTAGAGCAGCCAAAAAGCTAAGGCACAGCAACTGGAAACGACATCGCAGTCAATGGAGCTTGAACTGAGCTCATCCCAGGAGCAAATCTGGCACAGGGGGAGACAGGCTCTGGCAAAGGAGTGCTCCTGGGGGTCCAGAGACAACAGCATCCATTGATATAACTTTCCTGAAGTGGAAAGCTGACATTTGGTGGAGCCCTCATCCCTGGAAGCATTCAGAGAAACATGTGGCTGGGGCATTCTGCAACAGTGGTGACTTGGCAGTGCCAGGTTAGTGGTTGGGCCTGAGGATCTTAGAGGGCTTTTCCAACCTGGACAACTCTATGATTCTATCTGGGCAAGGGAGCAGTTGTGTTCCCAGCCCAGCACCATCCTCCTGGGATTGCTCCTGCTGCTTCCCCCAGCCCTGCTCACAGCCATGACATGGCCAACCTTTGGCTGAACAGCTAAGAGGTCACCAAAATCACACAGCTTGGCTACCTAGCACAGAAGAAGGGCACAGAGAGAGTTTTTCCTTCTCATTGCCAGTGTTTCTGCACATAGCTAACCCACTTCTGCATCTATGAGCAACAGCACCCAGCAAGCACCTGGTGAGGAGCCACCACAGTGTTTGCCCACAGAGGTTTCCACCTTAAAGGAGGTTGGAGTGAGGTGGAGGTTGGTCTCTTCTCCTAAGTAACAAGCAATAGGACAAGAGGAAACAGCCTCAAGTTGCACCAGGAGAGGTTTAAGTTGGACATGAGGAAAAATTTCTTCCCCAAAAGGGCTGTCAGGCCCTGGCCCAGGCTTCCCAGGGCAGTGGTGGAGTCACCATCCCTGCAGGGGCTGAAAAGCCCTGGAGATGTGGTGCTGAGGGCCATGGGTTAGTAGTGACCTGACAGGGCTGGGTTAATGCTTGGCCTTGATGATCTGAAAGGTCTCTACCACTGAAATGGTTCTATGATCTGGCTCCACAGCATGTCAGATCAGACCATGTGAAACCTCAGCTGAAAGGTGGATTTCCTCCCTTCCAACCTTCCCTCCAGCACTTCTGCACATCAGCTGGAGCAGAGAGTGCCCCAGGAGCACTTCCATGCATTAGCTGCTCACATGATAGGAGCACTCCCACTGCTGAGATTGCAAATCCAAACAACCCAAACATTTCCAGCCCAAATTTCCAGCCCAGTGGTTTCAGAGCCTGAGGCAAAGTCCTCGTTGAGGAAACACTGAGGCACCAGTGTTCTCCAAAAACCTGAGTGTGGGGCTTGTTTCCTTAAACCACAACCCATTTCAGACCCTTCTCTCCATAAACCTCCTTGTTGTTTTAATTGATGCACTAAGGATAGAGCTGTATTTTAGCAGCTGGCTCTTCTCCCCAGCCAAAAACCCCTTCCCCAAGTGCACCCCATCCTGCCATCAGCCTTCCCCCAGCCCTGCACCCAAAGGAAGCTTTAGGGTGCTGGAAGATAAAAGGCAAGGGTGGTAAAAGTCAGTCACTTGCACTGCTGGAGAAGAGGGGAAGCCAACACCAGGAAAAGCTGACAGCAGTTGTTCAGGAACCACCAGGCACTGCTACATTCAAAGACAAACCTTGAGGTTCTGCACCAAGGAGGTGCAATTGCTGATGAAAGCAGCAGCCAGGTGAGACTTCACCCAGTGCTTCAGAAGCACAGGAGCCTGGATCAAGCCCCTCCTGCTGCAGGTGAGGTGTCTCTGGTTGCCTGAGCATGCTTCACACTCAGAATTTGGGCTTTTCTCTCCTTTCCTTTGCAGAGGAGCTGGCAACCTGGTTGAGGTGAGCACCCAGTGCATCACACCCTGGGGTCCTGCCACCGAGCAGCCTCTGAGAGGAGGACTGAGCCTCTGACCAGAGAAATCACATGCTGGAGGAGAGGAATTTGAATTTCTGGAGCTGAAGTGTAAATAGAGCCCTGAGGCCATTCTCCTGGATGTGCCCAGCAGCCTCCCAGCACACACACAACACTTCAGAGGTGAGGTACTCAGAAAACAAGAGCCAAGCTAATCACCAGCCTCAGTGCACCAGAGCTTTTGCTCTGCTTCAGAAGGGGAAGAAACAAAACAAAGGCTGATACAGGGGGGAGAAACACACCAAAAACCAGAGAGACTCCTATTGGTCTTCCACTAAGAAAAACCTGGCTAAGACAGAGAAATAAAGGAGCTTTCAGGTGCCATCTGTCCTGGTCTGGCAGCAGAGCACTGTGTCTCTGGCAGTGGGGAGGATGCTGGCTAGGGGCAGGTGGGTGCCAGAGCAGGATGCTGAGGGACTCCTTGAAGTTCCTGCTAGGTCACTACAGCTCTCCCAGTCCCAGCTCACCTACCTGGGGCTGTGGATGGATGCCCTGGGATTTATAAACTCCTCCCAGCAGAAGAATTAGGCTAGTTTCTAGGATCAAGTGAGGCTACTGGAATCAGAGAAGGCCAGTGAAGGTGGTGGGGTATCACCAGGGCCAGTCCCTGCTCTCTGCTCCAGAGACATTGCACATCCAAGGAGCCAATCCAGACCATGCCATGCTCTGAAAATCACTTTCCATAGCCACAGAAAAAGGGTAAAACACACACAGAGCTGATGTTAAACTCTGGAGAGCTGAGAGTCCCAGCAGAGGAAGCCAAGGGAGCAGAGAGTGGGCATCACCTCAGGATGCAAAGCAACATCAGCATGCTGTGCTTGCCCAGAGGGAGAACTGCATCCCTGGCCATGAGACCCACAGCCTCCAGCATCTCCTAGCAGGACCCAATGCTCTCTCTCTCTCTCCTCACTCTGTGCTGCCCCTGGAGATGCATCAAGAGTGGCTGCAGCATCCAAGGTCAGAGCAGTGGAAATGAGTTGGGCTGCAGCAAAAGAGAACAAGTTTGCAAGTAAAAGCTTGGCAAGGCTGAGTCCCACTCCCCAGCTACACAGAGAGATTTTGTGTCCCTATATAGTGAGAGGAGGAGATGAAATGGCCTCAAGTTATGCCAGGGGAGATTTAGGTTGGATATTAGGAACAGTTTCTTCCCTTTTCCTGTCAAGGAAAGAAATCTCATCTTCTATCTCCTCCCTCTGCAGCCACCACTAACAAAGCCAGGGCACTTCAGGGCCCCAAACATGATCACCCCTAAGCCAGCTGAATGCAATATCCCCAAACACACAGTGGCTCTTGAGAGTAGGTGCAGAACATGCTGGTGCAAGCAGCAGGAATTCCACCAGAACACACCCAGGATGCAAGGACACTTCTCCCTGAGGCACTGCCTGAGTCTGATATAATCCTGAGGTGCAGCACCAGGACAGGAGGACACAACATTACTTCCCTTCAAGTCCAAATGCTGATAAAATAGGAAAAATTACTTTAACCTGTTTTTTTTTATATGCTGGGGTCTTTTTAATTACAAAGCTCCTCCCCCCTTGCTTATCTGTTTGAGCAAAGGAGAAAGCAGGTCTGTGCAAAGCCTGGCAGAAGGGAAAAGGAGGCACATTCCTTCTGATTGACATGATAAAGCCTCCAAGTGATTGACAGGACAAAAGACTTCTCTTTTCAGTGGCTAGACACTGCAGCAATTTTCTTTCAATGGCAGCTTTTCTCCCCAGGTCTCTCTGGAAAGCTCACAAGCCAGTAGACAAACCCTTCATTGAGCTGTATTGATCTCCTGAAAGCTGATTACCACTGGTCCAGAGCCTGAAGAAGCCAAGGAGATCAAAGCCAGGCTGGAGAGCCAACCCTGCTGCCAGCAGACACAGCCACTGGGTCAGCTAGTGGCACAGCACCAGGGAACACTGCACAGCAAACCACCCTGGGTAAATCCTTTCTGTTTTAGCAAGTGCCTTCCCTGAGAGCAAATCCTAGCATATCCCTGCTGGTTTGCCTCTTTTCCTCTTCCCTTCCCCATCAGAGAATGAAATCAATGCATGTGACAGCTATGATGGTGCAGAATCTCTGCTGGGTGTGCTGTGACCTTCCTGAGGAGCCAGGGTGCTCCCTGAGACAGCCTGGTTATCATACAGCTTTGGGTGGGAAGGGACCTTCCAAGGTCACCTAGTCCAACCCCTGCAAGTCAGCAGGGACATCTCCAACTAGATCAGGCTGCTCACAGCCCCAGACAACCTGACCTGGGATGCTTCCAGGGATGGGACATCTCCCACCTCTCTGGGCAACATGTTTCCCTAGCTCAGTGCATCCTCACAGACATCCCAGCACAACTCCACCCTGTCACCAGCATCCCTCCTGGTGACCCAACCATGGGTTTGCATCCACACAATCATTGAGGTTGGAAAAGGCCTCTAAGATCATCAACTTACCACCCCCATGCCACTAAACCATGCCCCTCAGCACCACATCTAGATGTTTCTTGAACTCCTCCAGGGCTGGTGACTCCACCACTGCCCTGGGCAGCCTGGGCCAATGTCTCACCACTTTCTCAGCCAAAAATGTTTCTTAATATCCAACCTAGACCTCCAATGGCACAACTTGAGGCTATTTCCTCTTGTCCTACTGCTAGTCACCTTGGAGAAGAGACCAACCCCCACCTGGCTCCAACCTCCTTTCATGGAGTTGGAGAGTGTGAGAAGGTCTCCCCTGAGCCTCAGATAAAATCACCATATCCTACAGAAGTCATTTTACTGAGTCACAATCCAGACTGACAGCAACAAGAGGCAGAAAACATCTTTGTTTGCCAGCAGCAAAACTTCAGCAAGCCAGAGGTAGGAACTGCACCATCAGCTTTCTGTGATATAATCACAGCTGCATCCCAGATACAGCCTTCCTGAAAGAAAATCATCATCATCTTTACATGAAAAGCACAGAAACATTATGCTTTGCCTATGAATAATGACTGAGGACACCAGGGAAATAAGAAAAACACCAGGAAACACCCCCACCACACAACAAAAGCCAGGCATGTCAAATGCCATGCTTGTGAGACCATCTCACATCTGTTATCTGTCTTTACTGCTCCTCGGTTCTCCAGCCTTCCTGAGGAGTTCATACATATTTAAAAAGGCCAACAGCTCCATGACTGCTCATTCCTTATCATCTTGGAAGATTAGAGTCTGTAAAGGAGAGAGAAGGAAAGCAAGCAGCACGAGGGGAAATGCCCTCCCAGTACTACAGCACTATTTACCCCTAATCTGGGCTCCCCAGGTCAAGAGGGACAAGGAACTGCTGGAGAGAGTCCAGCAGAGGCTAGGAAGATGCTGAGGGCACTGGAGCAGCTCTGGGAGCAGGAAAGGCTGAGAGCCCTGGGGCTGCTTAGCCTGGAGAAGAGCAACCCCAGAGGGGAGCTACTCAATGCTGAGCAAGAGCTGGATGCTGGGGGCAAGAGGCTGGGGCCAGACTCTGCTCAGGGGTGCCCAGGGACAGCCCAAGGGGCACTGGGCACAGACTGTAAGCCAGGAGGTTCCAGCTGAGCAGGAGGAGAAGCTTGTTTGGTGTGAGGGTGTTGAAGCCCTGGCCCAGGCTGCCCAGAGAGGTTGTGGAGTCTCCTTGTGTGGAGAGATTCCCAAGGCAGCTGGAGGTAACCCTGGGCAAGCTGCTGTGGGTGACCCTGCTGTAGGAGTGGGGTTGCACTGGATGATCCCCAGAGGTCCCTTCCAACCCCTACCCTGCTGGATGCTGCAATCCTGTGGCTGAAGTACTTTTCCTTTAGAGACACAGCTCTGGGTATAGAAATGAAGGTGACTCAGAGCAGGCACAAGACTTGGACCTTCTCAACAGCCATCATGCAGTGTGGCCAGCTCAGCCTTGCTCTCAATGTCCTCCTTATTCTCCCAGCAGGATCAGGCTGGAAAACCATTAATTATGAACCAGAGCTGGCACACTGCCTTCACAGCAACAGCAACAGAGGAAAAGATATCCCAGGCTGCTCCTCTGGCTTGAGTTTGCTCTGGCAAAGCTCCTTGCTGAGCTTTCAGCCCCTCATCCTCCCCCAGGCAGCAGCCCTGAGGTCCAGCTCCTTCATTATCAATTCTTTTGCCTCCTATTTCTATGCAGGAACCACAAGAAAAGCCCCAAACCTTCACAGCAACTAAAATCTCCAAGCAATAAATATTTCTATGTTTCTATAAATCTTCAGATAAATATTTTGGTCACACCCTGCATTGATTTTTCTTTCCTCCCTCTCCCTCCTTGCTTCCCTTAGCCAATATTGATGGGAGGATATTTGCCTGCATTACAGGAACATTCCCCCCCCCCACACACAGCCCTCTCAGAAGGAAAAGGATGAGGGAAGTCAGTCCCAGCCCTGAACATGGCCACAGCCACAGCAGAGCTCTTCCAAAGGCTGAAGAAGGACAATTGGATGTGATCTCATCATGATTTCCATCTTATTTGATGGTCTTGGTTTGGGGACAGACTCAGAGCAGCCTGTGGGAGCTCACTGGCAGCTCAAGATGCTCTCCAGGAGGTTACTCCTGGGTGTGTGCATGTGCAGCAGCACCTGATGGGGATTTACCTGCACATTTCCACAATGTCTTCACTAGAAAGTTCTATTCTTCCCCCTGCCTGGGGCTGCTGTGACCATGAGAAACCACAGCTCCTCACCCAGCCCCTGAAAGCCCAGCCCAGGTGCTGCAAAAGAAGACTTGCAGATGACAAACACCCAAACCATCAACTCCAGGCAACCTTGTGCCTAAAACCTTGCTTTTGGAGCTCCTGCTAAATGAGTGCAGATCATAGGAAAGGAGAAGGCTTCAGAAGGGCAAGGCTTCAGGACACCCACAGGGCTTGTGAGGCTGAGAATCAGGAAGACAAGTGGCACTATCCATCCACTGAGCACCCCTGTCCTGTGGGATGCTCCTCCAGAGCTTCATCCTTATGTGCAGACAGAATCCCAGCAAGGTGGGGGTTGGAAGGGACCTCTGGAGATCATCTAGTTAGCTCTTGCTCAGCATTGAGCAGCTCCCCTTTGGGGCTGCTCTTCTCCAGGCTAAGCAGCCCCAGGGCTCTCAGCCTTTCCTCCTGCCAGAGCTGCTCCAGTGCCTTCAGCATCTTCCTAGCCTCTGCTGGACTCTCTCCTTGTCTCCTCAATTCAGAGCTGGACACAGGACTCAACATGAGATGACAGAGGCTTATATCCCCACAGCAAAAGCAGCATTACAGAGGAGCTCTCATCAGATCTGTCTTCAGACCAAAAAGCAGGAATGAGAGCAAAGCATGATCCCTGCCACAGTGGCATGAGCCCAGCCACAACCTTCCCAGCACACAGGGAAGCACAAAAATTTAATTTATCAAGGTCAACTCTTGTTTTTAAACCAGGGAAGAGTCAGCAGGAACAGGAGGGGACAAACCCACTCATTTCAGGTTAATTCTGAAGCTGTTCAGAAAGTTACTGCCCCACACTCTGGAGCATCCAGACATGGCCCATGCAGCTCTTTGCTCCCTGCCATGCTTCAGCAGCTCTTCTGTCTTTAAAAGCAGCTGAGGTCCTAACCTTGCTAACTGGGATTTAATTTGCTCTTGCTAATATTTTATCCCTGGTATTAGGTCATGTCTCCCTTTCCACTTGAGAAGCATCTCCAGCTTCCTGGCAGCAGCAAAATTAATAGAGAAATCATTAGAAAGCATCAGGCCAGGGCTGTGCAAATCACACCCCACAGAAGATTATTTCCCAACAATGAAATTAATTGGTGTCATCAGCCACCAGCAGAAACACAGAGAGAGCTGGCATTAAAAAACATAGCAGATTATTGACAGCCTCTGCCTCCTCATACATAAAACATGGGAAGGCAGCACTTTATTGGATTATTTTCCATGCATCCAGGCTTTCCCCTTGCACAGAGCTGAACCAGGCAGCAGGACTCACCTGGGACAGGGATACCACAGTAACAGGACAGCTAGAAACCAGCCCCAACCCCAGGGATCTGGGTGCATGGCTTGAGGCAGCATTAACCACTCTGATTCTCAGGGCACAAACACTCCACACACCTTGTGCAAGCCAAGCCCTACACCCTGGACCCAAATCCCACAGCAAACAACTTCACACTGGCACAAGACTTGTTCAGCTCCCAGACCCTGAAGCAAACATCCTCCTGGATCATTCCCAGGTTCAGGTTTGGGTTCACAGCATCTTCCTGGGGTCACCATCACACTGAGGGCTGGCCCCTTGGTGACCCCACAGAAGTCACACAAGGAAAAACAGAGGATTTTGGCCCTGGCTACAGTATTTTGCCCCCTCACAAGTATTCAGAAATGGCTGGAAACAGTAAAACTCATACACCTGAGAAGGGGCAGAAAAGGTCACCACCTCAGGAGCAAAGCAACCACTCCAGTGCTGCCATCACCACAGTGGTGAAAAGAGAAAGAGAATGATTAATTCCAGGTCTCCAGAAGGCATTTAGGAATTTGTTTTGTTGCAGAAGAAAAAGGATAAATAGTAGCCTCAAGTCAGGATAATATTTATTCCCATGTTTCCCTTTGAAGTTCAGCCTCTGTGTGAGCACAGGAGAAACCTCCTCCAGGAGAGAGCTTTCTGAAACCACAGCCCTGAGCAAGGAAAGGCAGAAAAGAAACTGTTCCAACCCAGGTATTAGTGAAGCAAATAAGCCTTGGCACCAAGGGAATGAGCAGTGTCCCCTCCAAAACACATAAAAGAACTTAAAAGGTTTTATTGTTGCCCCTCCCCCAGACGGTGCAGACCTGCAGAGGTTCAGGGAACTGAATGTGATGGTAGAAAATGCAAAGCAAGAAGCACCAGCCAGCTAATCTCCAAGGTAAATCCTCTCCTGCCCTAGAGAGGGATTTCCTCACCACTGCCATCTCTTCCTGACACCATCTGAATGCATTTCCACACTGGTGTGAGTACCTGAAGAGCTTCAGGCATGGAAATGTGCAGGAGCAGAAGACAGCAACAGGCAGAAAAACAGGATCATTGCTTTGCTTGGAAGAGACCTTTCAGATCATCAAATCCAACCATTAACCAAGCCCTCAGCACCACATCTCCAGGGCTTTTCAATCCTTTCAGGGATGGTGACTGCACCACTGCCCTGGGGAAGCAATATTGGGGCTGGTGGCAGCACATCCACAGTGAAGCCTTGAGGAGCACCAACAGCTCATGGGAAGCTCCTGCCCAGCCCCACACAGTCAGATCTACCTTCCCCAAGAGCTTTCCCCCAAGACATTTCAGTTTCCTTAGGCAACTTTCCTGCTCAAGTAGAACCCACCAGGCCTGGGTGATGGGGTCACTGCTTTCTACACCCAGCCTCAGCCCCTGAGCTCCAAACTTCAGGTCAGGTTCCAAACTGCAGGAGGTGAAAAGCACCTAGATGGGCTTTGCAACCACTCTGCTGCTGGCTTGCTCAGCACATGCCAAGGAGCTGAAAAACAAACAGCTCTGCCTTCTCCTCCAAAGAGAGAGCCCTTGTTCAGCTCCTTCCTCTCCCCACCAAAGCAGGGAACAGGTTTGACCCAAACTTCCAAGCTCACCACAGATGATCTCCATCACCACCAGAATCTTTCTGCCACTTCACCTCCTGGATTGCCCTGAATTCAAAGACATGGGAAAGGAGAGTTTCTCTCTAGGTATCACTCATCTCATCTCTCTCCATGAGCCCTCTGAGCAGCTTTACTGAACACATGGGTAAAGCCAGGAGGCTAAACTACCCCCTGCTACCCCAGTGAACTCCACTGGAGAATGTCTCTTACCTGACCTTGCTTTTAGCTGGGCCACTCCTATCTGTAGTCATGCTTCATTTTTCCTGAAGTGTGCCCTTGTTATGGCATTTACTCATTTATGTTTCAGAAGAGAATAAGGGGGAGGGGGGGAAGGGAGAGAAAAAACCCTGATTTAACGAAGGTAGAAAGAGACCAGAGTAAAAACCACAAAAATCTAAAGATCTGCTTGTCCTTCAGACAGCTAACACGACCAGGAACCTGCAGAGACTGATTCCAATCGATTGCAACCTCTTTACAAGCCTTCCTGTGGCAAGACAGA
The DNA here is from genome assembly GCA_013399015.1 of Galbula dea. NCBI lineage: Eukaryota > Metazoa > Chordata > Aves > Piciformes > Galbulidae > Galbula > Galbula dea. The sequence goes on from VWZX01005690.1 coordinate 199,068, forward strand.
GCTGCAGAAGCAGCTGGGAAGAGCAAAATGCCTCAAGTTAAATGGGTTTTTTGGCTGCTTTACACTCTTCATAACACAGAGTGCAAACAGAACCCAACAGCTCCTGGGACCAGCACAACACAACCCTGCTTTTCTCCAGCATCCCCACCTGCCAGCTCTCTTCATCTGCTTTCACAGGGCTTTTGGCATTGCCCTTTCCCTACATTTTGAAGGTTCCTGGCACTGGGAAAACAAGAAACCCAAAGCTGAGCATCCCTGTCCACAGGCCACCCAGCCCTGGTGTGTCCCTGGGCAGTTTCTCCACAGGTAAGTCCAGGGCAGCTTTTCTTCACCTTCCTTTGCTTTTCCCAGTTCCCCCTTTACTTAGCAAGGTTAAAGCTGATTAGCTCCCAAAGCAGTGGGATTAGGTGCTGAAGGTTCAGGCTCTATTGCTCCTCTGAAGGATAACTGCTCTTCTGTGAGCCATTGGCCACGAAGATGCACATTAGAAGCCAGCAGATGTGCCAAGTGCTCTTCCAAGGGACTCTTAAACCCCTTCATGTGCCAGAAAACAGCTGTGGAGGTAGGAGAAGTTGCTCATAGCTTTGGTGAGTCCCAACACATCTACAGAGGGGAGCTGAGCAGCACAGACCAAGGCTGGGGCACCCCTCTGCAAGGTGTCCCCCCCACCCCCCAAGGAGCAGAGAGGAGTGAACTGCCATCAACACCATGGCTCTGTCCTCTCCACTGCCCAGCCTGGCCACCAGTCCTGGTCCCACAGAGGGGCTGCCAGCAGTGCTGAGCCATTGGGATGGACTTTGGTTCCCTGCTGCTTCAATTCCTCTAACAAACTCAACTGGGATCCAGCCAAATGCTTCTGCTGCCCATAGTCCAGGGAGGATTCTTGGGAGGTTTCATGATGAAGGAGGAGACTTTGTGCTGGCCAAAACCACCAGTGTCTCAGGCCAGCCCAGTCTCCAGGTCATTGGCTGCAGAGAGCACAACCAACCCATGGAAAACCATCTCTCCAACCCATCCTTGCTCCCCTCACCAGGGTCTGCTGGTCCTGCTCCCAGTCTGCAACCAGAGGGGCAAGAGAAAGCCAGTCTGAAGCAAGCTGTAATTTCACAGCACAAGGCTGCTCTAAGGACCTACCACAAGCACTATGGAATTGGGAGATGGTCCAAAGCTGCCTAGTCTCCAACATTAGGAAGAAAACCTCCTCTGGCAATTTTCTTAAAGCCTAGGAATGTTGTAATGACTTGCTAACTGAGCTTTCAGTTTTAATTGAGCTTTCAGGTTTAGTTTGCAAGCTTTTAGCCCCTTGCAACTGTAGAGAAAGCTCAAAGAATTACTCAAATGCTTCCTACCTGCTTAAAAATAGCTTCTAGAAACAACCCTAGAGTTTTGGGTTTAAAATGAAGAGCCCATTTTGAGAGCACATAAGCCACACACCCTGAACTCTCTGCACCAACAGATCAGAGACCTCCAAGAACATCAAGTCCAACCATTGACCCAAGAGCTCCATGCCACTCTAACCCAGGTCACCCTGTGGCTGCACAGGCACAAGGCTCTGCTGCAAGCCCATGCTCCCAGGCAGAGATCAGAAGGTCCAGCAAGCCCCTTCCTCAAGGGACAGCTATCAGGACACCCCCATGTGCAGGCAAAGAAGTTCCACCACAAACCACCCTGCTCCAAGCAGGGTTCAAGAGCTCAACCCCCCCAAAATCCACCTTCCTGCAAGCCCTTCCCTGAGCTACCAGCTGAGCTTCTGCTCTCAGAGCCTTGCACCCACAGCCATGCCTGGCTGTCCTGTTTTACCCCCCAAAATGAGACCTCTGGTAGCTCACCAGGATCAGCACTGTGAAAACACAGAGCAGTGGGACCCCAGCAGAGAGGTGTTAACCCTTCATCCTCCCCCAAATCCCTCATATTCTTCCCTTTTTCATCTCCTGTTGGCATTTCTCTCCAAGCAAGGGGGTCACTACCATGCCCTAGTTTGCCCAGGAAGGGTGGAGGAGAAGTTCTGCTGGTAGGACAGGTTGGACATGGCCAGGACTAATGGCCACACACTGCAGCCAGGGGAAATCTCATCAATGCAGAAATGGAATTTGCCAGGAGGCATTTTAAGAGTCAATTCTTCACACTCCAGTAATTAGAACAATATGATAAAAATAAAAAAAAAAAGAGAAAGGCAAGGGGGAGGGCAGGAGGCTGGGAACATGCTGGGACTTGGCTGATGGAGGAACCAGCTCAGCAAACAAACAGAGTCAAACCAGGCCTCCAGGCAAGAGTCCTTCACGTGGTTCCCTGCAGGTTGGACTTCAACCAAAAGTTCAGCCACTTCTCAACTGCAGATTTTTCTAGGCATGCATGTTTTCAAGTTAGATTTCATGGCTAGATCAAATATGGGCTAATGACCCTGACTCTACTTCCTTCTTTGCCTCAGAAATGCCATTAAGGCCAACAGGTTTTATTTTCCCCTTCCAGGTCAATACATTCAGTTGAAGGCCCAGACACAGATGCTAAGATCTATGATCTAAGATCCATAAAAGCCTCATCCTATTGGTCCCAAAAGAAACCAGATTCCCCCAGAGGAGCTAAAATCAGAACACCCCAAAGTGTTGCATTAGCTGAAAATACTTGAAATTAGCTTCTGCTCCAGCACCCACCATGAACCATCCCAGCTGAAAACCAAACCCAAACCAACCTACATGCTGGTGGATCCATCTGTAACACCCTCTCCTAGCCTGGGAGCAGGGCTGCAGCCTGGGGTGGGAGCTAGACTGACCATGGATCATTTCTTCCTATCTGCTGGGAGTGGGACTCAGCCAGCTCCATTCACATCTGCAACCAATGTTGGAGCTCAGCTCTGCTGCTGGAGCACAGAGGTCCTTTAGATGAATCCCTGCACAGGGACTGAAGCACTATTTCCACATGAATTCCTGTTTTTTCCATCTTCTTTACAGCCCACTGGCTTAGAAGAGTGAGTTTGTGTCTCCCATCAGAGAGCTGTTGCCCCTCATCAGCTCAGGTACATCACTGGGGCAGCAGAGCAATGCTCCAGGCTGATGTCTCACCTCTTGGCCCTCCAAACACTTCATTTAGTCCTCCAGCATCATCTCCAGTTGCTTTGTCTTTTACACATGGGCCAGAAGGGAGCAAGGTCCCACAGGAGCACCCTTGATATCACACTCAGCATCCCCAGCACACACCAACACCAAAAGGTCTGTGCATGGGAAAAGTCCTTCCTCACTTTCTTTTTCCCTTGAGAGGACTCTGCCAAGCTTTCCTTTGGCAAAGCTCCACTTCTGCACCAGTTCTCTCCAAATCCATGCAGAAAACCAAGAGAGAGAGAGATATGGAAGAGCTGTAGGAGAGCCAGGACTCTTTAAGTGACATCCACTGCATCTCCAAGGACCATACAATGCAGGCTGCCCAGGGCAGTGGTGGAGTCACCATCCCTGGAGAGGTTGAAAAGCCCTGGAGATGTGATGCTGAGGGCCATGGTTTAGAGGTGACCTGGCAGGGCTGGTTACCAGTTGGACTCCATGATCTTAAAAGGTCTTTTCCAACCTAAACAACACCATGATTTTATGATTCTTGGGCCACATCTAAAGCAACTCTTCAGGCAACCACCACAAAGTGCATAGATTGTGTGAGTTGCCCTCACAGCTCCATCATGTTTTGTTATAGCAGAAGAATTAGGCATCACACTACAGCTTGGAGCCCCTTGGTATGCTTAAAGTCAGACAGATGCTGTAGAGCTGCCCAAAGGCAGAGTGACCTTGAAGGTGGCCAATGGAAGGAGGTGGAGAGCTGGAAAGTCAGGAGCATCAGAGAAGTTTCCTTCTCAGCAGCAGCTGGCAGCAACATGAAGGCAAACAGATGAAGCCTTGCCCTAGGATTAGGAGAGGAAGAGACCACCCAGAGCCCCAGAAGAACAAGCAAACTGATGGCTCTGCTTTAGGTGTTTCCAACCCATTTACACCTTGCTCTCTCCTCTGAAGCACTAACCACCTTTGGATGGTTGGACTTGATGATCTTTATAAGGTCTTGTCCAACCTTAATGATACTCTGATTCAAACCTTCAATAAGAGGCTGTGAAACCTTCCCCATCTGCCAGAGCCAGGCAGGAATCTCCCCCACAGCTCAGCCAGTCTCTCCCACACAAACCTTACTCATCAGCAGGAAGGGCTGCAAACATTTATCAAGTCTACACTGACACACACCCCAAAAATCCCTAGAATTCCTCACAACAGGCCTGGGATAGGAAACCCTGACAAGCACAGCCCAGTGCAGAGTGTCCACATCATCAGCTTCACCCAGAGTAGCTTCAGGCTGCTTGCTTGCTGCCATGATTAGGCTTTAATACATAATTAGGAAGAGGAGAATGATGTCCACCAGGAGAATGTCTCACTTCCATGCACACCATTAAGGCTGAGCCTAAATGAACCAGCAGCAGCATCACCATCTGAGGCTCATTAGCTGGAGCAGAAAAGCAGAGAGCAGGAGCACATGTGGCTGTGCCCCTGCAGGTATGGCCATGGGCTGTGTGGCCACAGCCACCCCACATCTCACCTCCTCTGCCAGGGCTGGAGCCAGGCATGGGAAAGGTCTGTAAGAGCTGGAAGATACAAAGGTGTCTGTGCCCAGGAGAAATACTCCTTGTTCCCAAATGAAACTGATACTGAAGCTAATTACACAAACCTTTTACAGATGGTTTTCAGAACTGGACACTCCTGTGGCCCCAGGTCAGGAGACAAGGAACTGCTGGAGAGAGGAAGATGCTGAGGGCACTGGAGCAGCTCTGGCAGGAGGAAAGGCTGAGAGCCCTGGGGCTGCTTAGCCTGCAGAAGAGCAGCCCCAGAGGGGAGCTGCTCAAGGCTGAGCAAGAGCTAAGGGTGGGGACAAGATGCTGGGGCCAGACTCTGCTCAGGGGTGCCCAGGGACAGGCCAAGGGGCACTGGGCACCAACTGGAACCCAGGAGGTTCCAGCTGAGCAGGAGGAGAAATTTGTTTGGTGTGAGGGTGTTGGAGCCCTGGCCCAGGCTTTGCAGAGAGGCTGTGGAGTCTCCTTGTGTGGAGAGATTCCCCAGGCAGCTGGAGGTGACCCTGGGCAAGCTGCTGTGGGTGACCCTGCTGGAGCAGAGGGTTGGACTGGGTGATCCCCAGAGGTTCCATGCTGTGCAGCATTGCCCTGAGCACTGAGGATTTGGGGAGTGCAGCTGTACCAGTATTTCAAGGCTGATAATTTCACTTCTTGCCCATTCTGCTAAACTATGGTTAATCTGTTTTAAGAAATGTTAATTATTACTTTGCAACCAAAGGGTTTGGCCTTGGGACAGTCTCAGCATCAGACACTAGTGTCCCAAGAGGCTGAGAAACCTGCAGAAGGTTTTCATGAAGAAATGGAAGAGCTCATTAGAAAAGAAAGGATTTCTTTTATTCCAAGGATAAATAGATGATAGGTGATAAATTAGGTGATATTACCTGGGAGACATTTCCTTCCTTTCCCTAAGCACAGGTACCCTGAACAGCTAAGCTCAAGTGATGACACCTGCACTAACTAAGCACCAAGACATACAAAGACTGACTTTGCCTGTTGACAGCTTTCAGGCATCATGGTTAAACCTCAAATGCCTGCTGACAAAGGACAAACATTTTAAAGGGTTCAAATGAAAGCAGGCATTTAACAAACACTAGCCAAAACCTGTTGGATGACCCCAAAGAGTCTTCTCTTTCTTTCTCCTTCCCTTAATGGAGACAGACTGGAAAGTGTCTCACCACTCAGGTTTTTCAAGGGAAAAACCAAATCCTTTCCTCCCCCCTCCAGCCTTGTCTACAATCACTCCAAGGAGAACTCAGACAAATCAAGCAGGTAAAGGAAAATCAATTTCAGACACATTAAGGATATGCATTTATCCCTGTCTTGATCAATACCTCAGATTCCTCACACATTAAAACCCTTCCATGGCTATCAATGACCCAACTGCAGAACTCTCCCCCATCCAGACCATGGGAGTTAGGAAAGATCCTTGTTTGATCTGAAACATAACACCCCTTAGCATGACCCCTTGGAAAAACAGAGGAAAGCAGCCAAGAATGGGGGAGGGGGGTGGAAAAAAAGCAAGCAAAGCTTCCCAGAAGGAACATTTCTGGCTCCTTCAGTTCCACTGAGAAGCTGCACACCTCTAAACAGATCAGATTTGGAAGCAGGGGGGAGAGGAAAGGGGAAAAGCAGAGAGAATTGGCCACAGCACAGCTAAAAGGTTCTGCTGTAGGAAATACCCAAGGGCCAGCGGTGCTGATGCCCAGCTCCTGACCTTGCTCCAGCCCAGGAGCCAGTTGTTCAGGTCTCCCACCAAGCCCAGGGATGGTGCAAGCCTCCCAATCCCCTGTGCATGTGCCAAAACCTTGCTGGTCTCTTCTCCCAGTGAGAAGACAAGAGGAAATGGCCTCAAGTTACCCCAGGAGAAGTTTAGGCTGGATGTTGGGAAAGAATTTCTTCCTTGAGAGGGTTGCTACTCACTGGCCCAGGCTGCCCAGGGCAGTGGTGGAGTCACCATCCCTGCAGGAGTTCAAAACACATCTAGTGTGGCCCCTAGGGACATGGTTTAGTGGGATGGAGGTGTTGGGTTGACAGTTGGGCTCCCTGATCTTAGAGATTTTCTCCAACCTTAATGATTCTATGACCTTACAGCACCTCTCCTCCATGCTCCCCCAAACCCAAGCAGCTTTGCAAGCAGTGGGAGCTCCCAGCATGGACTCTTGCTGGTCCTTACCTGTTCAGGGATGCACAAAGTCCTTGGCAAGGAGCTGAGCTTCTCCCTCAGCAGCCTGGTGAAAGCCCCAAGGGGTGCCCAGCCCCTGACTGTCACCCTGGGCTGGGGAAGAGCAGGAGAGGCTTTGATGGCACAAAGCATTTCTTGGCAGAGAACTCAGCCCTGATAATCAGAGACCTTGGATGAACAGGGATGTTTGCCTTCAGCCATGCAACATCTCCCCAGCTCTCCTCTCAAGCAGAAAAGTCTTCCAGCAGAGCCTCTCCTCCTGCAGCACCAGTGAGAGCCCAGTGCCTCCCCTCTCATTCTGGCTGCTGGGACAAGAGATGACACTAGGGTCACAGCATGGTGGGTCAGCTTCCAGCAGCCCTGCCTGGGCTGGAGGTCTCACAGAGAGGCTGACTTCAGGGGACAGGGAAAGACTAACTGCATTTTCTCAGCAACTTTAAGGCTGGGGTGCTGTTAGTGGCCCCATGAAGACCACACAAGATGCCAGCATGGCCCTTTTGATGTTAACTGCAACAGGCAGCAGAGGAGAGTCACAGGCCAGCAGCTCTTTCAGGGCAATGTTCACAGTCCTGAGCCTGGCTCTGTCTTGTACATGCTTGGCTAGCCTCAGAAATCTGCAATGCTCTGCTGTTTGGGGGAAGTTCAACCTCAGGGTTTCCTGTACACACTGAGTGTTCCAGCTGAAAACATCTGCTGGACACACTGCACCTGCTAACACAGCCCCACCATGAACCACAGCTGAGAGCCTCAGGGTGCCCAGGAGGGTCCCTGCATCACCCCATGTCCCACAGCATCACCTGAGACCACCCTGCACCCTGGCAGTGTGCTCCTGCCTGCTAGGTGCAGACAGAGCTAAACCTACTCTAATGATGCAGGAGGGAGGGGAATTCTCCCCAGAGAAATGCAAACCAACTCTGTTATTAATCCCTTCAATAATTCTGACTGCTCCCCACCCTCCTTCTCTGAAACCAAGCAGGAAACTTCATTTCCTGACCCTCTGGCAAGACCCTGAGGGTGGGAGGGGGTGTGTGGCAGAGAGGGATGGGGCATGCTGGCAGCTGAGCCCCTTCATGGCTCTGCCAGCATCCATCCTGATCACCAGGGAGGTGGGACCTCTCCTTTTGCAGCTTGTCCAAGCACAGGGTACTGGTGGTGGTGAAATTGGGGGCAAATCTGTAACAGCACCCAGTGAGGGCAGCCTGGGGCCCCCTGAGGCTTTCCAAGAGCACACTCCTTGTTTGCTCAGCAGCAGGAGGAAAGGGATTATTGCCTTTACACCAGAAAGGACTCTGAGGATGCAAATGTTTTCTGAAGAGCACCCACCACTACCTCTGGCAGTCCCAGCACATCTCCTGGCCTCTCCCACCAGCCAGGCAGCTCTTGCTGGAGCCACTAGAGCATACCATGCCCAGAGGTCACCCTCCCCACCACACTCATCTCCTCCCCAGCACTTCAGACATGCAAGACAGGCCATGTACAAGTCCTTCCTCAGCCACCCCCAGGTCAGAGGTGCCAGTGAACCTTGGTGGATTTAATTGACTGAGAGGGAGGATTGCTCCAGATCTGCCTCCTCTGAGCCCTGCTCAAGCTGAGAGGCTGGGGAGAGATGCACCAACTGGCCCAGAACCAAGAGGGACAAAACCCCACCACTTTAACCTCAACCTTTCAGCTGACCTGGGAACAACTCCTCTTTCATTTTCAGAGCAGGCATCATTCTGTACCCATGGGTCAGGGGAGGAGATACCTTCCCTGACCAAACAAAAACCCAACAAAATCAAAGCTTTTTTTGTTTATCAAGCACTCCAGGAACTTAAAAAAAAAACCCAAAGCAGTCAGGACAATTAAAGCAATGTCAGGAGAGCAGAGAGGAGTGGGAGGCTAATAAATGGCACCCTCCATAGGTTTATGAATATTTGAACTATATTTCTAAGGGGGGAAAAAAATAGGACATTACTGCAAGTTATTGCAAATGAGAAACTCCCTTTAATGAACCTTGCTACCACCATGCTGACTAATAGAGTGATCCAGAGTTTAATCCATATTTATGTACATTTTATCTCATTACAGCTGGTGCCAATAAATTAGCAAGTCCAATAAGAGCTCCACTTTGCACCATCACTGCTATTAAATGTGCATGAAGTTACAGCACAGCAGCACCCCCCACCTGAGCATTAGCTTTTAGCTTCTCTTGGAGGAGCTGGGCTGGACCAGGTACAGACTGGGCACAGCATCCCTGCAGAGCACCCCCAGGGCTCAATCCTGCCAGAGTAGACCCTAATCCTGCCTCCTTCCCTAATTAACAAGGGGTTTCTTCCTCAGAGCACTGCCCACTGCTTTGCTTCTGAACCTCCCTGATGTGAGGCCAGGCTGGGACAGTTGGGGTTGTTCAGTCTGGAGAAGAGAAGGCTCCAGGGACAGCTTCCTGTGGCTTTTTAGGAGTTAAAAGAGCCTAGAGGAAAGATGGAGATGCTCTTTGCAGCAGGGCTTGTTGCAAAAGGACAAGGAGTGATGCTTTTAAACTAAAGGAGGAGAGATTGAGACTGGATATAAGGAGGAGAATTTTCACACTAAGGGTGGTGGAGACCTTGGCCCAGGTTGCCCAGAGAGGTGGGAGATGTCCCATCCATGGAACCATCCTAGCTCAGGTTGTCTGGTGCCCTGAGCATCCTACTCTAGCTGCAGATGTCCCTGCTGACTGCGGGGGGGTTGGCCTAGATGACCTCTAAAGGTCCCTTCCAACCTAAACTAAACCATTCTATGGTTCTGCATCCCCCAGCAGAGCCACAGCCACAAAAGCAGCATTTCTGCAGCTGTCACTGGTGACTCCAGACAGATTTGAGCCAAAAATCCAACAACTGAGAGGCAACTTGTAGAAAACAATGATCTATGTTATACTCTTTTAAGGTGTCTTAGAAGGGCAGAGCTGGAAATGCAGGCCAGCAGCTCCAGTGACATTGGGAAAGCTCTGCCAGGACACACAGCATGTCCCTTGTCACTGCAAGATTGCCCAACAACTGGACACTGGGAAAAAAACCTGCCTGAGAGCAATTCCAACTGGGCTGACTGGGGAAAAACTGCAGCTGGGATTCCAAGAAACAGGAGCCAGCTCTTTGGCAGAAGCCTGCACTTGCCAATGACCCAACACCCACCAAGGCAGAGCTGGAGCCTCTCAGCCCCAGGGGGATTTTGGGCTGGAGAAGCCCACAGGGTTCCCCATCCCATTCTACCAGCTGTTATCCTGGTGAGAGCAAGAAAGTAACTTCCCAAGCTTAAAACTCAAGGAAGGAGCAAAGCCAGAGACAAAACCTCCACATTCCTAGCCTTGAGCAAGCCCCTGCTGACACTTGCTGCTTTGGAGAAGGCTCCAGGGATCCTCCAGCAGCTCCTCTTTGCTGATGCCCTGGCTCAGAAGCCTCTTCTTAGGATAACAGCTGCTTAAGGTAAGACTGGAGCTGATTTTAGTCCTTCTTCTAAAGCCCTAGTGTTCTCCTCACACCAGAAACCCTGCAGATTCCATCATGTGCAGGTTGGCATCACACGTGCAAGCCCTTGCCTTGCTCCTCAGTAACACTGCAGCAAACCCAAATGCTCCCAGCAACTGTCCCAGTAACCTTCTGGTTTGGAAGGGAGAAATATCTGCCTCATGGGTCCCCAAGAGAGGAAACACCCAGCACCATCCCACCAAGGTGTCTTTGGAATTCAACAGTCAACTGCTACTCTGCTCTGCTTACAAAAGGCTCCTGCACAGCCCAAGTGTCTTGTAACCAATAAAACCACTATTGATCTAAGGAATTAATAGCTCCAGGAACAATCCTGTGTGTGTTGCAGCCTGTGTTTGGCCAGTGGGAACCTGGATTGGAGATTCCTTTTGCTCTCATTGTGACTCACAAAGGGAAAAGCACTTTGGGCAACAGATTTTTCCCTGTTTATTTGCTTTGCCACTGTTGAACACAGATCTGAGGAGGAGGAAGGAATGAAAGGTAGTAAAGACAATGGGGATGTTTTGACAGGCTTCCAGAGGGATTTTGGGTGGTGCAGAGCTCAACAGCTGATCCCTTCACCCAACTGATAAAAAAAACTGCTCTGGGAAAAGACCAGCAAGGTTTTTGTGTACAGAATCAGTGCCTCCCACACCTCCCATGGTGGTTTGAAGATGATGATGCACATGAAAAGAAGCAAAGCCCAGGCAACAAAGTACATCTGGATTCCTTGGGAGCTTAGAGCAAGTTTGTTTCCAGTGCCTCTTAAAAGAGAGAACCGTCACAATGTAAGATGAATGACAAATCGCCTCCTCCTCCCCACTCACAAAGCTGAATGTCCCCCCAAAAGGTGGCCAGGAGGAGGAGGGAATAACAGCTCCTTAACCAGACCAAAAAGGAAACCAGACTGTGTTCAGCTGACACCTTCCAGCAGTGTTTAACACCAGGATCTGTTAACAGGCATCTGAGGCAATTTGGAAGAGCACAAAGCACCAAACAATGGGACAATAAAGCAGCATTTTAATTAGCAGTGGTCCTTTTGCCAGCCCAAAAGGTTCCTTCTGTGCATTCATACTCCCAGAACAACAAAAGCCTTCTTGTATTTCATAAATCAAGGAGGGAAAAAACCCCCAAACCCTTCATAACACAAGGCCCTGCAACTGCACATTCCAGATAATGGTCCAGAAATAAATTAGGCAATAAATATCCAATAATAGATCCCCATCAAGCAGGACAAATCTACTCTTGGGCTAATCAGGAGAGAAGATGCCTTGCAGCAGCTTGTGCCTGGTAGCTCCAAATGGGTAAAACAATAGAACACTTCAATAAATCCCCACACACCTTTTCCACTGCACAACATAGCAACTCTCCTCTGAAACAGCTTCCCCCAGCTCAGGATCCACCAGTGACAGCACAGCCCTGCTGTTGCTCATGCCAAAAGCTAGAGCATCAGCACAACAGCTGCTTGGCACACTCAGGTTGGGGTTTCCACCCTGGGTCTCCTTCAGCATTTGGTGCCAGCCATCAGTTAGAGCAGAAGACAAAGCCACCCCCTCCTTTCCCATGGAGGTGACACCACCAGCACCCAGGAATAACTGGGAGGAGAAGAAGCTCCAAACCATGTGTGTGAGAAACTCAGTGGATTCATTTGATCCTGGCATGAAACATCCTGGCCATGAGGGAAGGGGTTCTGCCTCTGCTCTGCTCTGAGGAGACCTCAGCTGCAGTGCTGGAGCCAGCTCTGGAGTCCTCAGCACAGCCCAGACATGGAGCTGGGGGAGCAGGGCCAGAGGAGGCCACAAAAGTAAGAGGGTGGAACCCCTCAGCTGTGAGGACAGGCTGAGAGAGTTGGGGTTGTTGATGTTGTCCCTACAGGGAGCTTATGGGCAAGGAGATAATGTTACCTGAGACACCTGGGGCTGGGAAGAGGACCCAAAGTCCTGAAGCCAACACACAGCACCCAGTCCCCAGGGTTACAGCCTCTTCCAACAGCCCTTGTGAACACAGCTGCTCTGATTCCCCCCAAAACCAAGACATTTTCATGCACTTTAGGAGCTGACCCCAGAGGCTTTGGAATCTACAGCAGGAAGTTTGAAGGTTTGATCTTCCTGCACCAAGAACACAGCAGAACCAAGCCCAGACATGGAGCCCACCATCAGCACAGGGGAACAGGTGCCCAGTGCATGGCTTAAAGGTGCAGAAGCATCTCAGAAAAATCACAAGACCTTTGTATTTCCATCCAAAACCTGCAATCTGGAGACCCCAGGCAGTGCCAGGAACTCAGGAGTTAAATCTTACCTTCCCAAAATCCCGGACATCAAAGAGGTCAAAGGGATCAAAGAGGTCACTGTTCCTTAGCCCAAATTTGTCATGACACACTTTGAGGAAGGTTCTGATGTTCTTCAAGCAGAGAAACTGAGGGAGACAAAAAAAAGAAAGGGGAGAAGGGAAAAGTGAGCAAGAGAGACAGGAACTGAGATTTACTGAGTTAAATCCACAGGTGAGATGAGTTAGCAGAACTCAGAGCCCTGCCCTCCAGAGCCAGGGATGGGTTTATTTGTTGTTCCTGAAGATGTCAGGCTCCTGGTGCCCTGGGAGGCTCCTGTCCTCTCAGCTGCACACCCCAACAAACATCCCTTTGAAAACCAACTTCCCCATCAGGTAACCTTGCAGAAGGGCTGGAAAACTCCAGCCAGGATCTGTCCTTTTCAAGGTCAAAGCCAAATCTAAGTTACAGCTGATGTTCTACAGAAGGCCAGTGTGGAACTGGTAACCATTTTCCCTTGGAGTCTCTACAGAAGGGACACAGTCAGTGCTCATCCTGCTGTACATGGAGATGTGGTGCTGAGGGCCATGGTGCAGGGGTGACCTGGCAGTGCAGGGTATGGTTGGACTGGATGATCTGAAAGGTCTCTTCCAACCCAAACAACTCTATAATTCCATGATCCATAGAGGTGCATGGACACATCCCAAACAAAAGACCTGGACAGTGAAGATTAGGATGGTTTTGCTTTCAGGTCTGAGACAGTTGACAACTTATTCAAGTGAAGTTGGCTCTCTTAACCTCAACCCCTCCCAGAGGCTGCAGCCATCACAACCAGAGCCACAAGACACCAGCCAGGCACACACAGAGCCTGCTCCCAGGGCCAGTCCTGAGGCTCAGCCATGGCAGCTGCTCCTGATCCAGCTCAGATTCCCTTCCCAAGACCATGGCAATCCCCAGGATTGCTTCCACCAAGTTTTGCTCATCTTAAACCTTTGCCTGCTCCAAGCAGCAGAAATCTCCCCCCTCCAGGGAGCACCCTTGGGTATTCAGAGAGCTCAGCTGGCAGAGCAACATCATGTTTCTCTTGCAAGCAAATCCTGCCTTTGACTACAGCAGTAATTGGTCATTTGTCTGTGAGCATCAGGGATTCTGAAGCCTGGGGACTCCAGACAGTCTCACTCCAGTGGTGATGTCTGACAGCACCTGGGCTGAGAGGAAAAGAAGAAAACTCTGCTTTATTCCTGCAGCTGCAGCAACTACATCCCCCACCCAGGATGGGCTGACTGCAGAGCAAGCTCATTCACTTCACTTCCTCCTGCATCTTCATGCTATCCTGCAAACATACTGACAATTTATGGCTGGATTTTCTTTTCCCTCAGCAAATTCCTCACAAATACATAGCTAACATGTGGAATTATGAGTAAATAAACCCATTAAAGGGGAGAGTCACCCCCCAACCTGATAGTTAGATCCAAGATGCAAACCTCTGGGTGGCTTTGGTCGGTGAGGTTCCATCCCATGGCACAATCTTTGCTGCCCAAGTTGTCCCTAAACCAACACCATGCTCAAACATCACTTGCAGAATTCACCCAGAGCTCAAAGCAAACTAAAATAGCTTCATTTCCTCTGAATTGAAAGAATCAGAGCAGAGCCTTTAAGGCCATCTGATCTCCACAGACATGAGCATGATGCAGCTTGTTGTTATCATCACACTTGGCATGATATGGGAGGCCTGTGGGGAAGGATCATCCAAAACATCTCATGGACAAGAGCCTGATCAATCTACTGAAAGAAAGAACTTTTACCCTTCTCCTCCATTCCAGCCCTTCCACATGGAGCCAAGTGGGAGCAGAGCTCCCCCAGCCCAGGACATTCCCACCACATCAGAACCTTCTCATTAGACAAGCAAGTGCCAGAGGCAGGAATTGAAAACAACTCTGTTTTTCTAGGGCATTCCTCTCTCAAACACTGCAGTAAATATCTGTCTAGACCAACTGGGGCTTCTGGAATTGCTTCACAACCTCTCTCACCAGCAGGATTTAATTCATCACTTTATCTTCCAGGTCTCTGTAAGAATTTGGAGAACCAGAGACTGGTGAGGTGTTGGAAGGGGACCTCAGAGGATCATCTAGTCCAACCCCCCCCTGCTAAAGCCCCAGCAGGTTGCCCAAGATCACCTCCAGGTGCCTTTGGAGTCTTTCCAGGGGAGAAGATGTCAATGCTGAGCAAGAGCTGAAGGCTGGGGGAAAGAGGCTGGGGCCAGACTCTGTTCAGTGGTGCCCAGGGACAGCCCAAGGGGCACTGGGCACACACTGGAACCCAGGAGGTGCCACCTGAGCAGGAGGAGAAACTTGTTTGGTGTGAGGGTGTTGGAGCCCTGGCCCAGGCTGCCCAGAGAGGCTGTGGAGTCTCCTTGTGTGGAGAGATTCCCAAGGTAGCTGGAGGTGATCCTGGGCAAGCTGCTGTGGGTGCCCTGCTGGAGCAGAGGGGTTGGACTGGAAGATCCCCAGAGGTCCCTTCCAACCCTGACCATGCTGGATTCAAGAATTGCTGTGAAGTTTGCAGTACAACTCAGAAACTTGTCCTGCAAACTTCTAAAGGCATGGGAGAAGCCTTCAGTGGAGCTCAGGAAAGGGACAAGCTGAAACTTGGGGTTACTGATACCTGGGCACTTTGGGTAACTCCACTTTGCACAGGGACACCAGGAGCTTAGCAGGGCCATGTTCAGTCACCCCACAGCTGTGCTCCACACCCCAGGTTGGTAAGTGCAGGTCAGATGTTTCTGCAGCTGGAAACTCCATCTCTGAGGATGGGAGGGTGCACAGCTGCTCAGCATCTTGCTCCTCCTCATGCACCCATTTTAGTCACCAGCACCCCTCCCTGCAGTCCCAGTATGACTGGGTGCCCCTGGCACCTGCACTGAGCAGACAGCAGCCATTTCCCATGCCAAATCATCAGAGGAGATCCAACTGCTTGAGCACATTGAGGATGGGCTGGAAACCATTCCCCAGCCTTGGCAGAGATGATTACAGGCTCCAAAGAGCTGCTTTGCTAAAGGGAGGTGGCAAAGAAGCAGCCAAAGCTGGGGAATTCAGCAGCATTTGCTCAACAACCCAACTGCCTGAGGGGGGATCTGGAAGGATCAGAGCACCCTTGCATTTCTCCTCTTCTCAGCACTGGGGAGGCCACACCTCAAATCCTGGGGTCAGCTTTGGGCTCCTCACTCCAAGAAGGACATTGAGGTGCTGGAGTGTGGCCAGAGAAGGGCAAGGAAGGTGGGGAAGGGTCTGGAGCACAAGTGACGTGAGGACCAGCTGAGGGAAGTGGGGTTGGTTAGCCTGGAGAAGAGGAGGCTCAGAGGAGACCTTCTCACTCTCTACAACACCCTGAGAGGAGGCTGGAGCCAGGTGAGGGTTGGTCTCTTCTTCTGGGTAACAAGTGATAGGACAAGAGGAAACAGCCTCTTGCAGCAGGGGAGGTTTAGGTTGGACATTAGGAATAATGTCTTCTCTGAAAGTGTGGTCAAGCCCAGGCTGCCCAGGGCAGTGGTGGAGTCACCATCCCTGGGGGGGTTCAAGAAACCTGGAGATGTGGCATTTAGGGACATGGTGATGTTGGGTCAACAGTTGGACTTGATCTTAAGAGATCTTTCCCAACCCAACCGACTCCATGAGTTGGAATGATGCAAGGGAGGGAGGTGCAGGGCTTGGGAGTCTCCAGGAGCCAAGGAATAAAGTGATAAAACACAAGAAAAAGGAAAGAACTGGGGTAAGATAATTTTGCCTGGCAGGGCAGCATCATGCAGGAGCTCCCAGCTTTGCAGAAAGGACCTTGTGGAGAGGCAGCAAGGGCCAAGGGCTGGGGTTAGTGCTCTGGGGAGGAGCAGGGCTGCACACAATGGCCCTGGGCAGGCATCCAGGGGCTGAAAGGCAGCCAAAGCCGTGGGCCTGAATTGGGTCCTGCAGCATGCAAGGAATGCTGCAGCTTTGCTCTTTGAGATAACTGGCTGAGGAATGACCACAGGAACTTTCTTGAGCACTTCCTGACCATGATGTC
Organism: Galbula dea; assembly: GCA_013399015.1. Taxonomy (NCBI): domain Eukaryota; kingdom Metazoa; phylum Chordata; class Aves; order Piciformes; family Galbulidae; genus Galbula; species Galbula dea. The sequence goes on from VWZX01005690.1 coordinate 215,642, forward strand.
ACATTTCCTCTGCTCTCAGCTGCTGGCACAGCTCGAAAGCACCCAGTGAAAAGTCAGTCCCCCAACTGGGAGCTTATCTCTCACAGAGAACACATCAGCTGCATGGATCAATGGGGAGACAGCTCTCCCCTGGCAGAAGTCTCTCAAGAAAGCCAAGAGCTGCATTTCCAGGTCATGCCAAGTTCCTCTGTGCTACTCTGATGTGGCAAAGGGGCACTGAAGCTCCCAAGTCAAGGATGCAAAGCCCAAGAGCATCCAAGCAGCCAGCAGGAATCCTGGGGCTGCAGCCAACTGCATTTAAAACTGCAACACTCCCAGCCTTGATCCAATCTAACCCAGCTCATCACCACACTGAGGGTAATCAGGAGACTTTCAGAACTTTTCAGACTCAAAGACCCAAGTGGAGCTTCCTTCTGTCACCCTCCAGCAGCAGCACCAAACCTCCTGGGGCTTTGTTCCTTCTCCTCATGGCCTCCAGTGGAAAGGAGCAGCCCCAGAAGTGGTACAAACCACCTCTGCAGAGCATTCCCATGCCCATTTGGGTTCAAGTCACAGCTCATCAGTCACTTTAGCTGGACAGGTGAAGTTTTGGGGTGTGGGACTGCAGATTTGTCAGTTGAGAAATGGAGAATTAAATTATTTCTCAGACAATTTGGTGCTGCTGCTGCTTCCCCTCCCTCCCATTTCAGAGACATTCCTATCCCAGAGCACTCCTGGGCTTGGCTTTTACCATTGATATGAAATCCTAACCCCATGTTTGCCTGAGCAGGGCTCATATTTCATCACTCCTAGAACACATGACCATAGATAAGAGATGAGGTATGTAAAAAACCTGATCATTCTAGATGACCAAGAAATGTGAGACCTTCCCACACACAGGCAGCTTCCAGCAAATCCAAAACATCTTGGCCAAGCCAAAGCTCTCAGACAGGACTTGACCTGAACCATGGCAATCAAATTATGCCACAGAACTCAGCTGCTGCTCAGGAAAATGAGAGTTGTGAGACCATATCTAGTGTTGCACTGCAATGACAGGCTGAGGGAGAACTCTCCAAGCAGTCATTGTTCTTCTGCTCTCCAGCCTGGCTCTGGGAACTGAACCATGAGGAGCTTTTGACAGGACAAGGATGGGAACAGCCACTGCAGATCTCAGAGGGCTCAAGGGCAGCCAGGTCAGGCAATCAAACTATGTCCCATCAAGTATTTGGGCCAGACCCAAGAGAAGCAGCTCCAGGCAGTGACCTGCAGGTCTGGGCTAGTTGAAGACATTTACAGAACTTAGTTTTTCACCTCTTTCAACCCAAGGTGCCCTAGAGAAATGCTGAAGAGACAAACTCTGAGACTTTGGAGGCAGCAGTGAACCCCAGGCTGGGATCTGGGGTAGATCCCTGCAATAGCTAACTCCATCAGTGATGCAAACCTATCCTAACAGGCCAGCATTAAAGGAGAACCCAACACACCCTTTGGATTCAAGACCTTACCAGGAGTCCCAGGTGAGCCTAGTTCTGAACACCCACTGCTATCTCCAGCCCATTCCTCAGCTGATGCTGCAGTAGAGGCACACACTCACTTCAGGGCTCACACCAGCCTCACTACACACACCACATGCTTCTCTTTGTTAAACCATCCCAAAACATCTTAGTTCAGAAGTTCTGCCACCTCCTCAATGCCATGCAACCTGCCAGCACCCAAAAGATGCCATGTGGAGGCCACTGGATTCACCCCTCACAAGTCTATGCAATCTTTCCAGGAGCAATCATGATTTTTGGGAGACCTGCTTCCAGGCAGACTCATTTCCCTTTCAGAAAGCCTCAGAGGGAAACTCCCATGTATTACAGGACCTACAAGCCAGACCTTGCTGGCAAACCAGAGGGAGCAATCCACTGCCTCCTTCCAGCCTCCTGAGGAGCTGGGAGGACACAAGCTTCAGATCTGCCCTTACCAGCAGGAGCTGAACCAGATGCTCCAGGAAAGGGACCTGGAGTGCCTCTGCCATCCACTGTGTGGAGGAGAATTGTCCTTGGGGATAGAGGATGGACAGGCAGCCCTGAGGCCCCAGGAGCTGCTTGGGGCTTTTTCCTCTCCTCAGTTTTCAATAAGAACTGTTTTGTTGTGTTTCAGTGTTGGGAAGAGCCAAGGATGTGAGCAGTGAGCATGAGCTGGAGAACAGGGAGAGCTTTTGTTTCCACCCATGGTTTAGCTGAGGCTCAGCAAGTTTCCTAGCTCCAAATTGCTCCTGCAGAAAAGGAAGCTGAAGCAGAGCAGCAAGAGGAGGTGGAGGGAGAACCACTGCCTGCAGGGTGACTGCCTCCCAAGAGCCACTCTACCAGGTGTAGGATGCACAGAAGATTGCTTTGGGTAAACAGGTCATTAAAAAACATCTTAATGGGAGGGAAAAAAAAAGGTTTTATAGCTTAACTGCTGAAGTGCCTGTGTTTTGAGTCCAGGGACCAAGGCAAGGCAGACACACATGCAGGACACACAGCAGCTCCTGGAGCTCTCTGCAGGACAGACAAACTAGACCCTGCAGACCCTGGGCCCCTTCCCTGGAAGGACTCATTTCCATAATAGCCATGAGATGAGAGGCAGGGCACCCCCTGACTAGGAGCAGGAACTTTGGGATCATCAGCAGATGTCAGGCTGCTCCCAGCTCGAGAAGTTTGGGGAATGATCTGTCATGGCCAAAATGAGATGAGATGGAAACAGACACCTCCAGCTTCATGCAGGCTGCAGCTGCCTGAATGCTGCTGCTGGAGCTCCTCATTAGTGGCACAGCCTAGGATATCTTCAGCCCTTCCTTAGGAATGAGAAGGGAGGCTGAGGGAAGGACAGGCTGATGAGCCTCACCCCCCTTCTGGAGCAGTGCACCCCTCTTGGGAGCCCTTTCCCTAGGGCAAGGTGGTAAAGCAGCAACAGTCACCATGGATTTAGCAAGAGCAAGCCCTGCTTGTCCAACCTGATTGCTTTCTAGAGAGAAACAAGGAGCTGGAGAGATGAAGCTGGAGCCATGGATGTGACACATCACCTCCCTTCCACACCCAGGGACCATGCCGGCTGGCAGAGCCCCTGCTAGCCCATTATCAGCTGTGCCCAGGAGAAAATAGCTACCAAATCCCCTAGTTTAAACCATGAAGAGGGAGTGGGGGTGGAGAGAAACCAGCTGGGATCAGCAGCTTCCCTGCAGCAGAACTTTTTCTGGGTTGGTTTTCTTTTTTCCTCCCCAGTACCAGAAAATGCCAAACAGTTTCAAATGATCAACCCCCAGCTGGGTACTCAGAACAACCCAGGCATCAGGAGAAGCTCCTTAGGAGGCTTCAGAGGAGGTCCCCAAATCCTCCTTGGTGTTCTGCTCTCAGCTCTGAGGCCATTTCTGCCTATCAGGAAAGGAAAAGTCATCCAACCACCACAGACATGAACACACATTTCCTACTTAAAGCTCTCCTTCTGCCTTCTGTGATTTGCATTCAGGGTATCAGTTCCTCTCCCTTTCAACACTGCAAGGAAATAAATGAATTAACTGAAGAGTAACTGCAAGTATCTCAAAGGCTTGGGAAGCTGAGACAGGAAAGCTGAAGGTTAAACCATTCTGCTTAAAGAAGGCATGAGATGAAAATCAGCAGGAGCTTCCATCAGGGGAAGGATGGGGTGATGTGGTGTTGGGTATTTGGGTTTTTTCTTTGCAGATTAGAGCCTCTGTTTTATCTTTGTTAGGTATTTCTCTCCCTTCTGGAGAGCAGGGTGTAAATTCCTTACTGCAGAATATCAAGCATGAGGCCAAATCACTCCAGCATTGTAATGAAAGCCAAGTGAAAAGCAGAAGACAAAAAAAATCCCCATCACTCCTCAATCCTGCTGTGGTGATCCCAGTGCTGGAAAGGATGCTCTGAGCCACAGCACATGCAGAGTGTCCTAACCAGCCCCACCACGGTGCCTCACCCTGGGGGATGCATACCCAGCCCCCAATATTATTTCCACCCCCCTGCAGCAAGAGCCAGGTCCCTTAAATGCATCAGCACAGGTGGACCTCAGAGCCCATCCCATCCAGGTTCTGGGTCATGGGGCAGGACTTGGTAGTTACAAGATCCTGGGCCACATGGATACAAATCAGCAGGGGAGATGCCTGCAGCTGTCCCACTCCTGGCTAGGGACATTCCAAGGCATCTGCTGGAGCCCACTCAGCATCATAGCAAAGCCACAGAGGGATGATGCTCTGCCCAGAGCTGCTCCCTGAGCCTGGCAAGGTGATGCCAAGGGATGGAGGTGCTTCCCAGAGCATTCACACCTGGGGAGCAGTTCCTAAACCCAGTCCTCCAGCATCCCTCTCCTTCCCTGGAGAATCCAACCATCTCCAGGGGGATATTGGCTCTTCCTTAACTAGACTCATGTTAAGAGCAAAACAAAGAAATCCCCTTGCCCACAACTGTCTTTTCTTCTGCAGTCACCTCCCCTCAGCTGGGCCAGATCACACAGAGGGATTTGTTTTCCTCCTGTCAGTATCTGAGCCCTGGGATAGGCTTGCTTTGGGATTTCCAGGTGGATCCCCATCAAAAAAACCCCCTCAAACAACTAGGACATGCAGACTCCAGTAAAGCAGAAGTGGGACTTTTCCCTGGGTGGAAGCCAGAAGTGAGAAGGCAAGAGCCATGAAAGCCATCTTTGATTTTGCTGTCATTTTCCAGCCTGTCAATTCTCTATCTCAGTTCCCAGCCCAGGAAGAAAAGATGCCAGCAAAAGACACAAAAATTCACTTTCCATCCCAAGTTATTTTTGCAGATTGGGATTGAATGAGAGAACTCTCCAGCCAAAATTAACACTGCTGGAAAGTCTCCCCTGGTGTAAAAACATTTGCTGCCACAATGAATTCAAGCTATCTTCTGACAGTAAGCAGGGCCTGAAGGTTCCAGCATCCAACTCTAGGCAGTCATGGTGCAGACTCCAAACCCTGCTGCTTTGGGGAGCATCCCATCCTTGACCTGCACTTCAAAGAGAGGCTTAAGCTGGATTCAGAAGGAAAGGGAGCTGCACCTCTGAGCCAGCTGATTTCCAATCTCTCCCTGAGGATCTGACTATTTTACCTTCTCTGGGACTCCAAAGGGGCAAAATTTGCTGCCACAGCCCAGCTCCTCCAGCCATTCAGTGCCAACTCTTCAGCAGGGTGGAAGCAGGCTCCTGAAAATTAATCTAGTGGCTACTTCATTTGGTAAGCTGCTTAAAAAGGTCAGATCCCCAGCTCCTAAGAACAGATCCCAGAGATTATAGAGAAATAAGGCTCTGGATATTTATATAAATTAATACTTGGGGAGTATAACAAGATCAGCAGGAGCCTTTAATCTAATCACCACATCACACCCTCCCCAGCTCACAGCACTTCGTGCTTCTCTCTTCCAGAGCACAGAGGTGCACCCAGATCTGGCATCTGAGGCTAGCCAGGGATTTAGAAACCTTCCCCAAATCTCCTCTGTGTTTTGAGTGAAGAGTTGCCAGCTTTAGCTCAGTGTTTGAGTTTGGTTTTGTACAGCAGGTCCTGCTTTCTGAGCCAGAGCAAGAAAGGCTAAATGGGGACCAGCAGGGACATATTGCAGTCTCCTGAAACTAGGGGAGAACATCATTTGGGGGTTCTTTGGGTTCTCTTATTCTTTTTATTTGTTATTAGATTTTTTTGGAATAGATTTTTGAATGGTCAGAGTTGGAAGGGACCTTAAAGATCATCTAGTTCCAACCCCCCTGCCTGCCAGGGACACCTCCCACTAGAGCAGGTTGCCCACAGCCCCATCCAGCCTGGCCTGAAAAGCTTCCAGGGATGGATGAAGCTTCCACAACCTCTCTGGGCAACCTGTTCCAGTGTCTCCCCACCCTGACAGGGAAGAACTTCCTCCTAATATCTCATCTAAACCTCCCCACCTCTAGTGAAAATGATGCTGTTAATTAATTAACAGCAAGTTTAGTGTGTCTATGCCATCCCCACCAGCAGCTCTCCTGGGAGCCTGCAGCTCTCCCAGATTTACACTCACTCAAGCAAGAAAAACCAAACTGGAAATTCTCCCTATAAGAACAAGGAGAAAAGCAAGTTCTCTCCAGAGCTGGCTGCTCCTCTCTCTCCATCCTGCACTGCCTTAGGTCTACTCTCCAACAGGTATTTTCCTAGGACAAGCATTTCCCCTGGCAACCAAAGCTCAGGATGTATTTCTCCCAGGCAGACCCCAACAGTTCCAGCAGCCCTCTCCTAATTGGAGCAGCTACCATCAGCTCTAACAGCCTAATTGCATTTGCAGAGCAGGGAGTTTTGGGGAAGGTTCTGTTGCTTTTGCTGTGCTGGTCTAATTAATTTGGTACAATTTGAGATAAGGCCCTTGGGATGTGTTGGGCTGGAGCATTTTAATGCTGTATTTCAGCAGGAGGGAACTGGAAGCAGCATCTGATGCCTTCCTCAGCTCAGCTCTTCATCTCCATCTCCTACCAAAGCCACCCCTTCCACTCCAGTGGGCTGACAGTGATCTGGACATGAAAGGACAATACCCAGGGCTTCTAATGGGAGAGAGATCAATACATTTAAATAGGCAACAGCCCTAATAAAGCTCACTGACCTGTAAATTAAAGTTACTTTATTGACATGGTGAAGACAGTGCCAACAGGCAGCGAAACACAGACTCTTCACTCTCCCTTTATTTTCCTTTTGCAGCAGCCCTGGCCTATTTTCCTAAGTGCCACCCAGTTTAAGTTCATTTTCACTATTTCAGCTGCAGATAGAACTGAAAAGTGATTTTTCTTCTGCTTTAAATTAATCCTCCCCTTAGCAACTGCCTCCATCAACACATAACAGTGTAAAAACGTCTGGAGATGGGGTTTTTTTTTCAGCACAGAATTTCAGTGCAGGAAACAAGCAAGGCAGAGTTGTTGTCAGACTAACATATGCTCAGCTCTGTGCAGCCCCAAGTTATTAAAAACATTCATTTAGAAGCCAGCAAAGATACTTTTTCAAGAGTCAAACAGCAAACACGAAGACAGGTCTGGCTCCTGTGCAAGCACAGCTATGGCACACAGTAGGCTGAGCTGTTGAGGATAAATTGCTGCTCTGCATAATGCAATGGAGACTATAAAAAGCAAAAGGGAAAAAAAAAAAAAAGGAAGGCTATGGAGGATTTTACAGGGCCATAAACACCAAGGGAAATAAAACATCTTTCCCTGAGGTGTAGCTTCCAATGCAAAAAGCTCTTAGTCAAGGCAGAGCTTCCCCAGGCTCTGCAGGGAGAGGCTGCCAGCTGCTGAGTGCCTCTTTGGGAGGGAACCATAAAAACCAGTTCCTGTCAAGTCACCATGACCTATGCCTTCAGGTTGGATCCAAGCAGCAGATTGAGGCTTTTTCTGGAGAAGACTCCACCACCAGCAGCAGCATTCCCCTTCCAGGACTCAAGGAGTGATCACCATCTGGCAAGGGACTGACATCCCATGAGAGGACAGGAGAGGCAAGGCACTGCTCAGCCTCCTTCACTGGTAACAGAGCCTTCCAGGGAACACATCTGCCTAAGTCCTTTCTCCCTTTTTGGGTAATCCCTCCACTCAAAGGTACTTCAGCCCATGGTGGCTCTCCTCAGGCATTCCCTTGCTCAGATCTCACATCACTGGGTCCAACCCTGTGCATGCTGCCAGCTAGGGAGCACAGAGCAAGGTCCTCCAGAGAGCTGACCCCTTTGCGTGCCTGGCCCTGCACACCCAGGGATCTACACATGCTTCTGCTGCATTATTCTGAGCTAGCCAAAAGGGATCAAAGAGATTTAACTGAGGCTTTAATCCTCCTCTGCTCCCAAATACAAACTCCTTCAATTCCAAGAAACCTTCTCCATATTGCCTTGGATAAGGGACATCAATTCAGAGAGATGCAAATCCATCTAGGATCTGACATGAAACTGCAGCTCCAGTTCTGCTTTCCAGCCATCTCAGCTCCTCCTCAGTATTGACCTTCTGGTCCAGCTCAGACACCCAACTTTGGAACTTCTGTCTCTGCTCCTCACCACAAGAAACAAGTTCCCAGCTGCTTTGTCCCCAGGCACAGAGTCTGGTCAACCACACCTTCACACCCAGAGAGGGGGACTTCATGCCTTACACAATGCCCAGGATCACCCCCTCCTGTCCCATCACCTGCAGCCCATCTGATGCAGACATGGTGATGTGAGAGCTGAGAACAGCACCACTCACCTTTAGCCATGGACAGCACAAGCTCCAGGAGCCCAGCAGTGCTTTCTTTGGTTAGCATCCCCAGCAACTGAGCAAGACAGACAGCATCTGGGCACCACTGGGTTTACCTTGCACTGCTTCAGTCTTTAATAAGACTAGTTCCTCCATGAGAAGCTCTAAGATCCTACTCCTGTGTGCCTCACAGACCAAACCAGCCCCAAATCTGCTTGTAAACCCTTTGGAGGGCTGAGAAAAGCAGGTCAGCTCTCTTCCAGCAGCCATAACCTCCTCTCCAGCTGCCACTTCCATTAGGCTGTGAAGTTAGGGGAGCAACCACTCAGCTAGCAGGCCTGAAGAAGGGGCAGCATGTAGCTGAGGGATGCTGTGGGCAGAGGAGGCCATGGGGATGCCATGCAGGTCTGCCAGGCTTCCTGTAGCTGGAAGAGGATCCACGTCCTAAGCCTGGGACTTCTGCTGATGCAGAAGCGTCACAACCTCCTCCCAGTCAACCTTACACCACCAGCAAGGCTTCCTAGGGCAGAGCAGATGCAAATCAGACCCAGGACCTCCTGCCTTGTCCTTGCACAATGGTCTTTGGCAGAGGGAAGTGACGCTTCACACCAGGCTGGAGTGGGGAGAGGGATCCAGCATCAGCCAAGCTTGAGCCCACCAGTCCCTGGAGCTCAGCAGAGGCAGGAGAAGGATGTCTTAAGAAGGAGAACACACTGCTGTGCCCTTGCCTTCACACAGCCATGCACAAAAGCACAGCTTTGGCTGGAGGGATATCTATAAACCAAGCAACATGGTCCTTGAGGGCAAGATCACAGCCCATCAGCCTCTCTCCAAATCCCAGCAAGGTAGAAGAGCAGCAAGACACTCTGCCCCATGGATTTTCTCAGCTCTAATGAGATTTCAGTGCTCTGCATACCCAAATTATCCAGATAATCTATTGCCCAGGATTAGGTCCTCTGCTTGCAAAGGGCCCAGTGCCAACTGGAGCTTGGACCTGGGCATCCATGAGTTAACAACAGTAATGCAAATAAACACCAACCAACTGTCTGGGGAGGGATTCTGGGCACTAGTGTCAACTGCCAGAGGAGATTTACCCAGAACCAGGGCCTGGGAGCATGCCACAGCACTAACTGGGCACTGTCTGGCTGGCTTTAAGGCAACCCTGAAACCAACAGGAATTGCATTAACATGTTAGATTCCCTTTTTTCTTGAAGCCACCCCCAGAAAAGCTCTGCAGAAGTGCTTTTTGTCCCCAGAGAACAGCAGCAATAATGGTGCCAAAACACAAAGCCCAGGCTGCAGTCAGCTCCAGCTCCATCAGTCCTCATCACCCAGAGCCTGCCTGGGAGGATGTCCCAGAGCCAAGGGGAACAGGCTGGGGAGCTGAGGAACTTGCACTACATCTCCAGCTTCAGGGACTCTGAAAAATGGGAAACCTTCAGAAGAAATGAGCCAGAAAGTGTTCCATGGCTCTGGCCCCTGTTGGGGGGGGATGGCAACCATCCCCAAAAAGGCTTTTTATCCAGCTTCTGAGTAAAACACAGAGTGGGTAGGAGGAGGGGAAGCTCTCCATGTATTCTCCAGCACTCAAAGCCATGACAAAGCCTGGCTGCTAACATGACAAAGCCAAACCCAAGCAGTTATTAAATCACCTTGAGCACAGAGACAAGTTAAACACTCTCTTTTTTGTCTCTGGTTTCCTCCTGTGCTCTGTCAGGGGAAGCTCCTCCTGCTCCACCAGGATCAGCCTAATAACAGCCCTGCTGGGGGGAATAACAGGTATCTGTGGAGTGAGAACACTGCCTGATGCCTCATCTTTATTATCCAGGATCTTCACACCATGACACTGTTGTCAGGAGAGTCATCTCTCAAAAAACCTTCTAGATCATAGAAAAACACCCCAAAAAGTCACTCAGAAAGGGGATTTGCAGCAGCTTCTCCTTCCACATCAGCACAAAAGTGGTGCCTAACAAAACATGTCTTTTCTTCTCACTCCCAGGGAAGAACAACATGCAAAACCTGATGGCTCTGGGGTTGGGGGAAAAGTCCTTCCCTCTGCTCTGGCTCAGGAGGTTTAACACCCATGCAAACACACCACCTCAGCTTTGGCAAGCTCCTCTCTGTCCCCATGGGGTTATGAGGCTGCTTTACACCTCCTGAAGCTTTCCTCTCACTCCTTTCATTTCCAGCCAGTTCAAGCAGATGTTTAACCCTGCTTCAGATCATTTTCTCCATCCATGTCAAAGATAACACTGGTCACTCAGTCAGCTTTTGGGGTAGGGGGGAGCCCAGAACTGAATGTGGTTTGGGTTTGGGGTTATTCCTGTGTTATTTTTACCAGGAAGGGAATTTGGAATGTCACCTACTTGCTTCTCAGCCATCATTCTGCTTTAGAAATGCTCCCGTGGGCAGAGCATCCCCATGAGATGCTTTGCCCCTAGATGCTGTCCATGGAGCATCCCCCCAAGCCAGGAAGGCAGAGCTATTTCCAGCAGCTATGAAGATTCACCCTAGTGAGCCCAGCTCCACCCAGGCACCAGGACTCATCTGGCACACCTAACCAGGCAACAAAAATAAGACCCCAAAGCAGGCAGAAGCATTCTTGGCTTTGGATGAGAGCTGAAACAATAAAACAAAGGACACTTGAGGCTTCAATGCACATCAGTGCATATCACAGCACTGTCCTTTCCCATTGCAAAGGAACAGATTCTGCTCACACTGCCAAAAATCACCAGGAACTATGAAAATGCAATGAGGCTTCATCTGCCATCAATAAATTCATTATTTCCCCCCCCCCCCTTTCTATAGAGACTTTCAGCCACCCCAGCAGCTGTATGCTAATTCCCCCTCAGAATTGCTTTATTATCACTTGGAACAGATGTTACAGCCACTCCAAAAATCTGGAGGTTACAAAAACTATTAACCTGATCTGGGCACCAAGGCTGAGGGTTTGTTACAGGCTGCTTAGAAACCAGGCTCCAGCTCAGCTCCCTCCTCCTGCCACAGTGGTCCTCAGCAGCAGCACAGTCAGCAAGGAAGAGCAACTTGGGATGGACACTTCTCCACTGCAGCACCTTAAATCCCTGAATCCAACATGATGGGGGTTGGAAGGGATCTCTGGGGATCATCCAGCCCAACCCCACTCCTACAGCAGGGGCACCCACAGCAGCTTGCCCAGGGTCACCTCCAGCTGCCTGGGGAATCTCTCCACACAAGGAGACTCCACAGCCTCTCTGCAAAGCCTGGGCCAGGGCTCCAACACCCTCACACCAAACAAGTTTCTCCTCCTGCTCAGCTGGAACCTCCTGGTTTACAGTTGGTGCCCAGTGCCCCTTGCCCTGTCCCTAGGCACCACTGAGCAGAGTCTGGCCCCAGCCTCTTGCCCCCAGCCTTCAGCTCTTGCTCAGCATTGAGCAGATCCCCTGTGGGGCTGCTCTTCTCCAGGCTAAGCAGCCCCAGGGCTCTCAGCCTTTCCTGCTGCCAGAGCTGCTCCAATGCCCTCAGCATCTTCCTAGCCTCTACTGGACTCTCTCCAGCAGTTTCTTGCCTCTCTTGACCTGGGGAGCTCAGAACTGAACCCAGGGCTCCACAGGCCTGACTAGGGCAGAGTGGAGATGGACAAGAACCTTCCTTGATCAGCTGCTCACACTCCTCTTCGTGCACCTCAGGAGAACATTGGCTTTCTTGGCCACAAGAGCACATTGCTGGCTCACAGACAACTTTTTTATCCAGCAGCACTCCCAGATCTTTCTCTACAGAGCTGCTCTCCAGCAGGTCAGCTCCTCATCTGTCCTGGCCCATGAAGTTATTCCTCTCTAGGTGCAGAACTCTACACTTGGCCTTGCTGACCTTCAAGAGGTTCCTCTCTGCCTGCCAAGGTCAAAATGCCCAACAGCAATGACAGGATCAACAACTAATCAATACAAACACTCAAATGTTGTAAAACAAAGATCAAGGCACAAGATGTGATTTACAGACAGGTTCCAAGAACCCAGGGAAGCTACCTACAAGATCTCTGTGAACTTACAAACCTTGGCCACAAACATGGATGCAGGAACCTTTTCCTGGCTGTTTTATTTTGAAGGGTGTCTGTCTTTGGAGGGCTGGGTGTGTGCAAACAGTCACTCCAGCCACAGAGAGATCCAACTGAGAAAGGTTTAGCAGCATTCCCCATGGAGTTGATTTCTCCAGTGCAGCTCCTGGAGTAATTAATGCCAGAATCTATTTATGACCTTTGAATAAATTGTTCTTTTCTGAAGGGAAAGCTGTTAAACACGTTAGCAAATATAATTAAGAGGGAAGGAGGGGGAGGAGGAAGACCAAAATCTGGAATTAAATCTCTCTAATTAGAAATGCTGCTTGCCACAACCCAGCTAAAAACCCCACTCTCCTCCAGCAGATACTGGAGTTTCATTAAAGCTTCCTCATTATCCTCCCTGAGATAATCAAGCTGCCAATAGAAGGCAAATTTACTTCCAACCCTTGTCACCCCTCAGAAAAACCTGGTTAAATGTTCCTCCAGGTGGGTGAAGCTTGGGGACATGCACCTGAACTTGAAGAGGCTGCAAAACCCTGCCAAGAAGGGATGAGCAAAACCTCTGCATGGCCTCACTGGTCCTTCCCTGCTCTGTCACAGCTCCAAGACTCCTTCACCACCCTCCCAGCCACAGCCACCCATGGTGTTGCAAGGAGCAGGTCTGGCTGCTGGTAGCTCAGGACCAAGTTTGCTGTGTCTCAGGGTAAGTTCTCACCAGGAGACATGGATTGCATCATGCAGAGAGATGCCAGCAAAGCACAGAGTCATTAAGGTTGGGGAAGAGACCTCTAAGATCATCAAATTCAATCATTAACCTATCATGACAGAAGCAGCTGGGGAGCCCCTGGAAAATGTCCTCACTCCATCAGAATGGAAGTCCCAACCCCTGGCTGCTGGAGAAGCCAAGTGGTGAAAGGATGAAAGTTAGAGAACAGATCTGCAATGCTACCCAGCACCCAGCCCTCATCACCCTGCTCTGAGGACACAGAGGGCAGGAAAATCCACATCTGGCAAAACACTGCCTCATTATTTGGTATTTTACAATTAATTGAGCAGGTCCTCAGAAATAGACCTTGTGTGTAAAGAAAACCAGTTGCAAACCAGTGGCAAGTTGTGTGTAAAAGCACTGGTGCTGAGGCAACACATTCTCCATCTCCAGACAGGAGATAACCCACACAGGGAGATGCTCAGGACATCATGGGCACAGGGGAGGTGAGCAGGAGGTGCAGGGCTAGACACCTCCCCTGGGAACATCAGATCCCAGCACAGAGCAGTCTGGTATGGACTGGGCAGGTCAGCAAACCTCAGGGCAACACTCACATTTCACCTCCTGCAACCTCACCCAGAGAAATCTCCTGCCTTTTGGAGGGAGCTTGGAGCTCCCAGGCTGACCACACACCCAGCCTGCCTCCTGGGCTGCTCACCACCATCCTAACTGGCTCCACACTCCCAGTCCCTTTGCAATAGAAAGTTTTAGGTCCATTTTGTTGCTTGAAAAGTGACAGTTTTGCTAAGAGACACCCACATCCATCTGGAAGATTGCACATCCCTAGCAGCAGACATCCACATGATCCTGGAAGCCTCAGGCAGCCACCAGCACTGTGCTAACACTTAGTCCCCTCCAAAAACCAGAGCTGATGGTCATCCTGTGACCACCCTGCTCCAGACCTACCCAACACCACTTAGTTTGGGGCCAGACCACTAGTTCTAAAGCCTTGTTTCACTGCCCAGAGTGAGCATCCAGCTCCAGAAGAGGCACTGAAGGGAAGCTACGTGTCCAGCTCACCCACCCTGAGGGCACTGTGCTGAGCCCAGAGCCCTGCCATTGCTCCAGCAGCTATTCCCAGAACACAGCCCAATCCCTGCAGCAGACTGGAAAATAAAGGCAAAACCTAACCTAGAAAGGGGAAATTGGGAAAAAAACCCAAGCACCAAACCCTCCCAAGGAACAAACTGGGATTACAGGAAAAGTTTCCTCTGTTTGAAGTCCCAGCTCTCCCACAACTAACACCAGACTTGTCTCTTTGTTTTTCAGCTCCTCCTCCCTCCAAGGCTTACTAGGGACTTTCTTGGAAGCTCACTCACATGATTAAGTGCTTCCCATCAATGCAAAAGCTCCTGATATGCACAAGAGCCTGCCCCAATGCTCCACACATTTCCTGGCCTGAGGACATGCCATTCAGCTTGGGATTTCCATGCTTTAACACACTCCAGCTCTTAAAAAAGATCATTTTATTGCTATGTATTCATATATGTAATGAGAGGGAGCTCCCATTCCTGTTGTTTCTGCCACCCAACCTCTCAGGAGCAGAGCTCTGCTTTAGGGAAGAGCTATATCCTTGCAGGAACTCAGATGCTCCCAGCCCAACTGGGAACACCCCAAAAACCTGCTAAAGCCAAAGGAGCCAAAGAGCCCATGCCAGAAAGCCAAAAGAAACCCGAGTTCATCCAGCACATCTCCTTTCAGAGCAGCAGGAGGCATGGGTGCTCAGCAAGGACACAGCAACAGGTCCTGCCCCAGGCTATTCCTGCAGGGATGGAGGAGCTTGTCCCATCCATGGTCTCATTCTGCACCAGCCTCCCAGCAGAGCTGCTCCCAGCTTGGGGCATATGTTTGTTTTCCACATGGCCAAATCCTTTCGTCATGCACATGAGTCCAGAGGATTGCACAGATAATTCTGTGTTTGCAGCAGTAAACACAAATCACTTCTCCTGCTCCTCCCCCTCCTGATCCACAAACCTCCTCTGTTCCCTCCTCAGCCCCTTCCAAATACCAGATGTTCCATTTAGCTGCAAACCACTATAAAACACAACAAAAGATATGAATGCTATAAAAGGGCCAATTTACTCCCCCCTCCATCAGTATCAGAGCACATGTTTGAAGAGAGTCAGCTTCCTCTCTGAGGATCTTTCAGCCTTCCCCTTCTCCCTGGCCATCAAACCCTGCTTGTTTATGGGCAGAGCTGAAGACTCTGACCCAGACAAGCACAGGCAGCATCTCCCTTTGCCAGACCAGGTTCAGCATGGACCAGGAGAGAGCATGGAACTGATGCCACTCCTGACAAGGGTGTGCAAGATGGGAGATGCTGGCAAGACTTGCAGGCCTGGCCAAGTCCATTCTGAGAAGTGCAGCAGCCATCACAGCAAATAAAAACTGATTTACAACTGGGTCTGTACCACAGGCAACACTACAGAGACTGGATCACACCACCAAGGAGCCAAACCAGCAGAGAGAGTCAGGATATGAGTCAGGCTGGTGGCTTTCCAAGAAGGACCTTCCAGCTGAACCCATACTGTCCAGACAGGGCAGGCCCATGGGGTTGTGAAACAATTTCACATTGCTTCTTGCTGTCCAAGCCACCAGCACATGGGGTGGAAGGGAGACAATGGGCAGGCAGCATCCTTTGGCCTGGGAGGGGAAGTGCTTGCAGCCCTCACATCAACCTGAAACAACTGTTGTGGGCACTGCAGGGCTCTTCAAACTAGAGCTATCCCAAAACCTTATTCTGCAGGACTTGTTAGGCTGGGAAATCAGATGGCCAACAAACTACTGCTCTGCAGTGACTTCTCCCAAGGATAGCTGGTTTTTGCTTTCATTGTTTTAAGGCTTTGAGACTGCACACAGGTTATGAACCTGAGCCATCTGCTCCTGGACTTTTCCCACTTCTTTCTATGGTGGAGTCCTTCTGGCTTTGGCTAGAGCAAGAACATGCTCTGGCACAAGAGGAGAGGGCTCAGGTGTTCCCAGTGCCTGTTACAGTTGTAGCCCCCTGAAAACCTTTCAGGTTAGGGCACCTGAGCTAAACCTTCCCCTTAACAGGGCCTGGACTCAACAGGACTGAGCCAGCCCAGAATGAGATCCTAGTCAAAGCTTCCCAGAAGCAGCAGCAGTATAAAACACCCACAAACACAGATCACAAACACAGGGCTCAGCAGCTGCAAGATCACTGATAAAGCCAAGGTGGAAGGGCCAGGGCCAGCAGGTGCTCAGGTGGCAGAGTTGTGTCCTACACTATGTATTTTACTTGCTGCTTTGGCCAACTTCCACCTGCACTGAACCCCAGGCAGGAGAGCTCCAACTCTGCCTGCCCCTCTGCTGGGAGCACCAGAGGCTCTGAGCCAGCCAGGAGGGTGGAGGGCAAGGAGTGGTTGCATTTGAGTTGTATCATCAGATGAAGCAACCAAAGAAAACATAAAGGGTGGGGGGGGGGAAAAGTCAGTTTAATTAGAAACAGACCTTGTTCCAGGCTCTTTCCTGAAGGGGAGATGCAAGAGTGGGAAAAGTCATTTCATTAATGCCAAGTTAGAAGCTGTCAAATGCAGATTGTAATTAAGAGTTGTCCTGCCAAAAAAGCAAAGTCCTGCCCTCTCCTACAAAGAGCATCATAGGGCACAGCTTAGAATAAGCAGGACACATCCTGGGGGTGGCAGGAGAAGCCTGGAGGCTACTGTACTGATAACACACCCCCCAGGACGTGCCCAAATGAACAGCCCTGAGGCTAACACTACCAGAGAGCTGGAGGTGACTCACTGCAGGCTGGCAGCAGGGACAAGCCTAGGCTTTGCCTGGGGCCAGCACTCACTGAAGCATCACCAGTGAGCCCTGCAGGTCCTGAGATGCCACCCAGACAGCTGGGCAGACAGATGGACTAGGCATTAACACCAGAGTGAGTTGTCCTGATGGGGCACTGAGCAAGTCCTTGGGTGGGATCAGAGACCTGGGAAGCTGTGCTGACTGCTGGGAGTAGCAGCCACAGGGACACACAACACACACACCTTCCATGTGCTGTAAGCCCTCCACCCCTCTGCACCCAAGCACCTCCACTGCCCCCTAAATCCATGGATCCTGGTGTTCCAGCTCTGCCCAGAGCACCCAGGCAGCCCCAGCCTGAGCTGCTGGGACAAGTGGGATGAGTATTAGGGGAAAAGCTCAAACACTGAGGAACATAAAAGAGGGCTGTAGAAGAGCAAGCACCTTTCTTCCCTTTGTGAGGCTCAGCACATCTGAATGGGAAGTCCCTGAGACACAGTGGACACTGCTATGGAATCAAGCTGGGTTTAGAGCCTCTTATTTTTGGAACAGAACTCAACTTCAAGCAGCAGAGAGTAAACAAAGAGCCAGAGGAGCTGAGCAGGGTAAATTGGAGAGTAGCTACACAGACCTTTACTCAACCAACCTTCCTACTTGGGTCAGCTCTGAGAATCCTGAGTTAGATGTAACTGCTGCCATGCCATAGGGAAGTAACCACAAGCATTGGAGCTAGAAAGCCTTCAAGAGGGACTTCAAAAACCCCAAAGCCTTGTGAATAATTACTGGTACCAAACACACCAAGGTGCCTTCATCTCCCATCCACCTGGGGGATGCAGCCAGCTACAAAGCAGCTGCTCCTAGTTGTCACAGCAAATGAGCACCTCCATCATCAAGAAGCAGGACTTTGATACCAAATTATTGCCATCCCCCAGGGAAAAGAAACACAACCCAACTGCAGCTACAAAGCCATCTGACAGCTCAGAGAGGTGCAGGGCATCACCTCCATCAATCCTGGGGAGGCAGTTGTCTGTGTGGCTCCTTAATAAGAGCAAGGCAGTGGTGGGCAGCCAAGTTATCACATCAATTACCTTGGCTGTGTCTCCTCAGTCTCAAGAGCCCTAATAACACCTCCAGGCACTGCAGCCTGAGATGGATTCTCTCCAGGGAGATGTCAATATGCTTCAGAATAAGAATCCTTAATGAGCTGACCATTACTGCTACCTCAGTCTGTGCACACACAAACACACACATTAGACATTGATGGCTGCTTCCTTTTGGGGTATCCAGGAGATACTGAAGCAGAAAAAAGAAACAAGATAGTTAACAGTCTCACAGTGGCCAGGCCAACCTTAAAGGAAGGGTGAATGCAACAGGGTAGCAACAGGAGTCTTCAAAGCAAAGCAAGCCCTAGAAGGGCACAACAGCTGTGGTGGAGGAACCAACCTCCAGCTGTTCTCTATGCAGTGGAGGAGTGTCAGTGATGCAGAAGGTAACACTGCAACAGCATGTGATAGAGCCAGGAGAAGGACAGTGGGAAGGTGGTGCAGGAGTTTGAGGGTTATTGCTTTTATTTTTCCCCTCTCTCATTTATTCTGCCTTCAAGGGACCCACATTTCCTTCAGCTGCAGGGGTTTAGGAGGGGAAAAGCTCCTGGAGCTGAGACCCACTGGAAGCTGGGGAAGGGTCTAGAGCACAAGTGTTGTGAGGAGCAGCTGGCCCAACCTCGTCCCAACACACAATTTGTTATTAAACATGGGGTTTTTTTGTGCCTCACCATCCTGACACACAAGTGCAGAGTCACTTGATTTGACCAGAGACTTAACAAAATTACAATTCAAACCTAATTACCTGTGAAGATCCAAAGCTGGGAGCTCTGCAGCTCACACTCACAGGAGGAGCTTGGGATGCAAGAGCAATCCACCACACACTGCCAGAGGAGGGGAAACTCTCAGGGAACAGGGAGAGAACTGGGGGTTCTGGAGATGACTCCTTGCAGGGATGGGGGAGAAATGCTACACCAAGAGCTGAGGACAAGAAGCTGCAAGCCTGAGGAATGCTGCATCTGCTCCTGTTTGCAAATAAAGATGTTCTTGGCACCACACTCTCACAAACCTTGAATTACATCCCCCCAAATCCAATCACACTAATAGACATAATGATCAATAAGTGCCCAGGGCAAGTCCACTCCTCCACTTCCCACCTCTCCAGAAACAACCTCTCCAACAAAAGCAATTAGCAGAAATTAAGTTTTACTCCAGGCTCACCAAAACCAGCCTCACATCCACCAACTCTCACAAGAGAACTGGGGTTTAAGATGGTTTTTTTTTCCTCCTTCCCTGCTTATTTTTTGTTAGACCCTGTGGAGGTTCAGTAGCTTTGACTCACCCCATCCTGGCAGGTACCACCAAGCACTGAACTCAGGTCTCTGGAATTCAGCATGAAAATAAAGCAAACTTGAGATTACAGCCTCATGAGGTGGGTAAATGAAATAGTACATTATGTATTTAAAGGTCAAGTAGTAAACTCCAGCCTGGCCAGTCACCTCCTGAACAAACACAGAAAGGTTTTAGGAGGACAAAGACACCAAAACTCATCTCTCCACAGCTGGGAGCAGGAGCCAGTGCTCTAACCTCCCCACACAGCACACCTTCAACACCTGCCAGTAAAAACAAATCAGCATGGAAGGGGAGGAAAAAAACCCAAACACAACCAATCAACCAGCAAGCACACACACCAGTGCCTGGATCTTCAAGTGTTTCTTTGTAGAGAGATGTGGTTTCACCTCCAGCCTTTGAAACAATGCTCACCTGGGGCAAAAAACCTCTGTTTCTCATTCCACACCTGCATGAGCCCATTTAAGTCACCCAGGAAGGTGGATGACTGGTTTTGGCTGTCCCAGGTCTAGCACAAGTGCCTGATCCTCTACTGAACACACAATAATGCCTGCAGGATGGGAAATGGGTGGTTAGCCAGCCCAGGCAGACAGGGAGAAAGTGCATTTACCATCAAAAGCCACCTCTGAAGTTTCCAGGCATACTCTGTGTGACATCCCTACCCTCTGTCTGAACACATCAGGCTGAACTGCTCCCTGATGGCTGCAGTGAGGCTGAGGCACTGCCAGGATGTCTGTCCCCACCCAGAGGGGACTAGATGACCCCCAGAGGTCCCTTCCCAGCCCCCACCATGCTGGGATTCTGGGATTCTCCACACGTTCACATGTCCCTGTGCATCCACAGCTCCAGAGTGACAGTTTATATTTGGAAACAGCAGCTTTCACAGAAGACAGTTTGATCAGTTTATAGCCTGGAAAGCTGAGAGGAAATCTCACAGCATTGTTCCAGCCCAGGAAGAGACATCAGGACATGTTATTTACTCTGTGCCAGCAGGTCTCTCCCCCCAGCACTGAGCCAGGCTTCTTTTCACCACCCGGCTGGGGCTTCCTGCCTCAGTGCTCTGCAGGACTCTGCAAGAGAGCAGGGACAGCCCTGCCTTCACCTGCACAGCAAAATGTGCTTCAGCCACCAAACCCCAGCGTGGCAGGGGCTAGAAGGGACCTCAGAGGATCAACTAGTCCAATCCCCCTGCTCCAGCAGGGTCACCCACAGCAGCTTGCCCAGGATCACCTCCAGCTGCCTTGGCAATCTCTCCACAGAAGGAGACTCCACTCCCCAAAGGGTTTCAAGCTTTGGGCCAAAATACTTTGCAGGGGAGCTCATGGCTGTCCCCAGCCACATCCACTGGGTGAGGAGGTATCAGCAGACCAGATCCACCACCACCCTGGGACAAAACTCCAGCAGAGGACAGGGAAAGGCACTTGCTAGATAAACAACGTGCTAACACAGCCCAGATCCGCAATTCCCACTACCAGGAGTTAACTCTGAGTGCTTCGGTGAAGTTAAACAGCTTCTCACACACCCTCACTACCAGGAAGCTTCCCTTTTCCCAATAAAACCTGTTGTTGCTCAAAAGCAAAAGCCAAGAGCTGACTGTCCACTTGTCCAGCCAGGATCTGACAGGGAGGGAGGACAAAGTACCCAGGGAGGGAGGACAAAGTACCCAGTGTCATTTGCTTCTGATTGATTTCACTTCCCGATTCCCATGCAAATACCTCACAGCTCAGCTGGCACAAATCAGCAGAGTATTTAAACCCAAAACAACCCAAACAGAACTTTGTTATTATTTTCTTTTTGCCTTTCCTTTGGTTTAAATCTGTTTCTACACAAACAACCAGAAACTGGAAACAGCTCCCCAGGAGGGAGCCCTGAAGCTTTCCTGTTTCCCAGCCCTAATTGAGGATGATGCTGAAGGGGGAGCAGGAGCAGCTGGGCTAGCAAGACCCAGAACCCCAGCACTCACCAGGGGCTAGGGACACTGGAATCCCCATCCGAGGCTAGGTTGGGGGAACATGGGGACAAGGACCTCATGGCCACGCTCCCTCCTCAGCCAGGCTGAAAAGCACCTGGGGTCGTGGGTTTTTTGTTGGTTGGTTGGGGTTTTTTTCATGTGTGTCTGTGTGTGTTTTGTGTTGGTTTTAGTGTATTAGCTTATTTTGCTTTTCATCCTCTCAGCCGAAGTTCTATCCTCAAACCAGCGCCTTCTGTCCTGTCCCCTCCACGCCCATCAAAGCCATGCTACAGACCCTCCGGAGCCATCCCAGTGCCTCCTCCGAGCCCCACGATCTGCTTTTGTTCCGCGATGACTATAAACACGAGGGGAGATGATGTTCCCTCTTCCTTCGCTTCCTTCCCTTCCCTCCCTTCCCGGCTGCTGAGCCTGCCAGGGCACCACCGGGGGCTATAACCGGGTAGGGAGGGGGGCTTAGAGGGGCAGTTTTGGATAAAAAAGGTTGGGGCTGAAGGGGCAGTTTTGGGAGAGAAAAAGGAGGCTGAAAGGGGCAGTTTTGGAAAAGAAAGGAGGGGGCTGAAGGGGCAGTTTGAGGGAGAAAGCAGGGGGCTGAAGGGCAGGTTTGGAGAGAAGGGGGAGCTGAAGGGGCAGTTTTGGAGTGTTCGAAGGGGAGTTTGGGGGGGGTCTGAGCTGCAGCAACCTCTCTCCCACGCATCCCCTCCTCAAACCCTCTCGCATTCACGCATCTCACCAAGTTTTCCGAGAGCAACGGCCGCATCCAGGGGAAAGGGATCCCCCTACCCAAAGGGTCTCCCCACCCATCACCCCTCCTCTCCACCCTCTTCTCTCCTACCTGGGACATCTGTGGCCTGAAGTTGATGTCCTTGAGATCGATGGAGCCGGGGGAGAGGTTGTGGAGCAGCTGACAGAGCAAGACCCCATCCCGCAGCGCCTGCGCCAGGTCGAAGACCACCGCCGAGGGCCAGACCACCCGGTGGTTAGGGGGCAAAACTTTACAGTCGATGAGCCAGCGCCCGCACTGCCGCCACTCCTCCATGGCCGCCGGGGCCTTCCTCCTCTTCCTCCTCCTCCTCCCGGCTCAGGGGCAGGGGGAGGCTGCTCCGCTCCTCGGCTCCGCGTTACCGACCCGATCCATTGCCGTCCGCAGCTCGGGGAGGCATCGCTCCGCACCGGGGCCAGGAGGAGGAGGAAGGAGGAGGAGGAAGAGGAAGGAGGGCGGCGCGGAGTTTTCCGGCTGCCCCTGCCCCCGCCGCGGCCCCACCGCCTCGGTCGGGGTTAGACACGCTGCATCCTCCCGGGAACAAAGCGGGAAGGGAGATGAACCGAGCACAGCGGGTTGGGTTCTGTTGGCTTAGGTCGGCTCCGGTCTCCTCCTGCCCCGAGGAAAGTTCCGCGAGACCACACCTGCGCGGGCGCGGAGCTGCCGCGGGGGATGGAGATGCTGCCGTGGGTGGGAACTCTGTGCCCCCGCCCCTGCCCCTCCGCCCTTTGTCTGCGGGAGACGGGCCGGGGGCGGGCCGAGCTCTGGTCCCTGCCAGCTGGTCCCGGGGAGAGACTGCCTTTTTTTTTCCTTACTTTTTTTCCCCTTTCCCTTTTTTTCCTTTATTCTTTTTCATCTTTTTCTCCCTTTTTCCTTATTCGCTTTTTTCCTTTTCCTCTCTTTTATTTTCCTCTCTCTTCCTTTTTCCTTTTCTTTATCCTTTTAATCTTTTCCTTTTTGTCCTCTTTCCCTCCCTTTCCCTCTGTCTCTTTTATTTTTTTCTTCTTTTTTTCCCTTTTTTCTTTCCTTTTCCCACCCCTTTTTATATCTCCTCTCTCCCTCACGCTGCTCCAGCTTCATTCCCTGTCCAGGGACACCACACAGATCTGCACTGCTGCTGGATTCTCCCAGCTGCCATCTTCACTTTGCAGCTGGGTTGGGTGGGACACCCCCCTGGGGACCCTCCTCCTCCCCTGCACATGCTGGACCCCCCCAAGATCCTCTCTTCTCCCTCCCACATCAGCCCAGGCTCTACTTGACCACACACTCCCACTCCTCACCTCCTCTTTGGGTTGCAAACACTGCAGAGGAGACGTTTAACCCCGACAAGCTTCTCTTGGCCCTTGACTTTCAAACATGAAGACAACTCCTATAATTAATTACCAGTGTATTTATTAACAACCTCAGCTCTCAGCCATTAACTCCTTGGCAACAATCTCTTAGGAAAAAAAAAAAAAAATCTCATTTTCACTGGTGGCTTTCATCCAAATCAGCAGAGTTCAGAACAGCCTCTCTCCAAATCTGCTCCGAGTTTTTCTTCTGAGAGCCTCTCCCCAGAGCTTGCTGATTAATTTCCAGCCTTTCCAGAGAGCTAAAACCGGAAGCTGAGACTGGGACGAAGGGAAACTATTAACCTGGATGTCAAACAAATGCAAGGCTAATCTCTTCCAAATGTAGCCAAGTGGAGATGAAGAAGAAAGAGAGGCTCTACTGGCATGAGCCTTCACTTCCAACAGCAGAAAGGAGGATCCCTCCAAAGAATGAAAAACAACTGTTGAATAGTCCAAGCAAAATTTGGGAGGGTTAGGGTTTTTCCACCCCTGGCAGGAGCAGCATCCACATGCCCCAGTCTCACCCACCAGAGCTACACCCTGCCCTGGGTGTACTCTGGAACATGCTGATTCAGTCCTCAAGTTCTCCATGCCCTGCGGAGGTGGTTTCTCAGAATAAGTCTTTTAGCTCTTCATGAAGTTTTTTGTCTCTGGGCTCCAGCAGCAGCCACCAGGCAGGAATCAAGAGGCTGCTGAAAGGAGCCTGAGTCCTGCCAAGGGTAATTTTGGTTGCCTCTACACTAATCTGCCCTGGGAGGTCAGCTCTGTAGGTAGATGACAACAGAGGAGTTTATTCTGTGTACATTTAAAGCTGCTAGAGTTTATTCGATGTGTACAATTAAAGCTGCTAGCTCTAGCCTGGTTTTTTGTTTGTTTGTTTGTTTGTTTTTCCCTGTGTAATCCAAAGGGAACGTGGCCCCTGGACACTTCAGAACAATCACTGCAGCTGTAGAACCAAGCTCTGGGAGGGAGGTGTTGAAGCAAGTACCTTCACACCTCACCTGCAACAGTCCAAACTGGCTGATGGCAGAGGTGGTTTTGACAGCAGAGAACAAAACCAACCCCAAACCTGTAAGGCAAGGCTCAGGGCAGAGCACACCCAGCACCCACACCTTAGCTGCAGACTATACAAATGTCCTGGAACAGGATCAGGTCCCTAGGGAGGACCTAGACACTGCTTGGAGGATGTGCCAAGAGCATAAATTAAAAGGATGGCTAAATTAAATCGGCTGGGTTTTGTGCTAGTGCTGGTGGTTCCCTCTCCTGCCCTTTGGCACTGCTGAGAATGGAAGCCAGGGATGGATAGGCAGACAGACAGGGAAGGAGAGACAGCCAGAGAATAATGGGCAGGTGTTCCAGGAATGATGGATAGACAGCCAGGGAAGGACAGGAAGACAGGGAATGAGGGACAGACAAGCAGGGAAGCACAACCAGCCAGCCAGCGAAGGACAGGCAGCCAGGGAATGATGAACAGCCGGACAGGGAATGAGGGACAAACAAGCAGGGAAGGACAGACAGACACAGGGAAGGACAGCCAGCCAGGGAATGTTGGACAGGCAGGCAGTGCTGGGGCTGTTGTCCCACACACAGAGGCGACACTACCCTCTGCTGGGGACCTAGGGTGAAGTTTCTCCTCTCTGCTCACCAGCTTTGCTCTATGTGCTGGTACTACTCTCTTGCCTGAGAGGTAACTGAGGGCCCTAGAGAGACAACAACAAAGGGAATATTTTGCTTTTTCATCCCCAAGTGTCTCAGTAAATAGGCAGGCAGCCACCACAGCCTTGGGTCCCCTTGCAGAGGGGGCTTGAGGAGGTACATGGCTGGTGAAGCAGTGGCTGCTTGGGAACATCAGGGTCCAGCACTGAATAGGCAAAACTAGTCATTAAAAACCACGTAGATGAGGTGCTGAGGGCCACGGTTTAGTGATGACCTGGCAGTGCTGGTTAATGGTTGGACTTGATCATCTTAAAGGTCTCTTCCAACCAAAACAACTGTATAATTCTAAGGAAGAAAAAAAACTTAAATGCATAAACATGTGCAAGGAGATTGCACCTTTCAAAACACCAAAACATAGCTGGGACGTGGCCACATCTCACAGCAAAGTGTTTTTTACTCTAATGCTTGGTGTAGCTCCTGGGAGGAGACCTCTCTCCCTGGTCAGCCCACAGAGAGGAGTAGCCCTCTAGAGACATCTCTTCAACACAAGGGCCACACCACCAAGAAATGCCCATTTCAGAGCCAGCCACAGTGCCTATGGATTGCCATTGCCCCCTTCTGGATCAGACCAAGCATGCACCAGCCTGTCCTAAACCTGCTGCTGGCTGCCAGCAGCCCAGTGGCTGTGTCCCCAGCTGGAGCCAAGGTCCCCAGGCAGAAGCCATCACAGCAGCAGCTGTCAGCAGTCACCCATGCAGCCTACATGCCCTTTACATTATGCCCTTAGATTCTCTCATCTCCTTTCAACCAACTGTTTTAGGAAGCCTGTGCAGGTCCTAAGTCACTGCTCAGCAGCAGCTCTCACAGGTCCTGAGCCTAGAGAAGACTGAGGAGGGATCTTATCAACACTTCTCAACACTGCATGGGTGGGGGTCAGGAGGATGGGACCAGGCTTTTGTCAGTGGTGCCCAGGGACAGGACAAGAGGGAACAGGCACAAACTGGAACATAAGAAGTTCCATGGAAACATGAGGAACTTCTTTGCTTTGAAGGTGGTAGAGCACTGGCCCAGGCTGCCCAGAGAGTTTGGGGAGTCTCCTTCTCTGGAGACACTCCAGACCCACCTGGAGGTGATCCTCTGCAACCTGCTGAGGGTGACCCTGCTCTGACAGAGGAGTTGGACTGGATGATCTCCAGAGGTCCCTTCCAGCCTCTAACATTCTGTGAGGGACAGATCCCACAGCTACTGGAGCTTTACCAAACTGCTAAACCTCACTGAGTACAGACAATCACTCCCTGTCTGCCTCATCTTCTGCTCTAAACACTTACTGTACCTGCCCAGACAACTAGCATAGCAATTATCCTCCTGCTAACAGCTCTGTGCTCCTGCCAGGAGAGGTCAGGTCTTCTCCTCTACCCCTCAGCAGAGCAGACAATGCAGGTTACTGCTGCTGCTGTGTGGAGGGAGGGCAGGAAAATGAACCTGGCAGGAGAGATGAACTGGCTTCTCTTCTTGTACTGCTGCAATGGGAGCAGGCAGCAACAGATAGTCTTTGTTCAGCCTGGAAAAAGAAAGTGCCTGGGAGTGCAGCTCCACTGGCAAGTGGCTCTCAGCCCAGGTACCAAGCACAGCAGCAATTCCCTGGGCATTTCCCTGTGGAAAAAGCTCTGGGAATTCTGATGTTGTGCTGAGTACAAACACCACTGTCCCTCCAACACCATCATCATCATCATCACACTGCCAGGACCAGCCTGGTTAATCAGCCTTCCTCCACCAAGGTCCACCCCCAACAGCTTTTCCATCAAAATCAATTAAATCCAAAGTCCTGAGGAGATGAAGGAAGGGAAAATGTCCCAGCCCAGCTCCAAAGTGCAGCCATGTCCCACAGCAGAGGTGAGGCCTGAGGCAAAGCATGGGGAAAGCCAAGAGATTTCCTTGGAGGAAGCAGGAGAAGAACTAACCATTGGCCAGGCACCACCAGGCTGTCACCTTACCCACCCACTGCTGCTTCCAGGGTTTATTTGGGAAGGGTCCTGTTGGCAGGGGTCTCAGGGGCTCATGGCAAAGGGTCAAGAGAATGGTCAGAGACAGCTGTTGTCTTTCCAGGGTCTGCAGTTTCCAGTCCTTCTCCTTGTCTTCTCTTGGCAACATAACCACTAATCAGCTGCTTCTGTTTCACCCTGAGTTTGACAAGATCAAACCCAGTCTAAGACACCTCACCTGTGCCAAAAACCCAAACCTGCTTCCACTAAACCATTTTGCATTTTTCTCAGCAGCTTCCACCAGGTGGGGCTTGGGCTGGCAGCTCCAGCTAGTGAGAGGAGGATTAAGCAGCAGCCAAGTCAGGACATTTCTGGTAGTAAACATTCCAATACTGTATTCATTCTTTATTTTTTGTTTCCTCTTTCTTCCTTCCCTCTTCTTTCTGTTTGGTCTAAATCTCCTGAGAACAGGGAATTGCAATGTGCCTCCTATCTGATGGAAGCAAACCACCAAGTCTTGTTTGTGCCTAGGAAAGCCAAGCAGAACAGCAGCAGTGCCTCCAGTAGCTCTGCCACAGATAAGTGTGTCGGGTCCTTGACAGGAGATTAGATGGTGCTGCCTTCACAGGAGATAAGAAGATTGAGAGCTTAAATTTAGCATCATCAGAAAAAAAAGAATAAGCCTCACAGCTCTCTACAAAACATATTTCTTACTGTGCTTGCCAGGGGACAGCTGGGCTGAGGAAAGAGGCTGGAGGAGAGAGCGGTGATGTGTGGAGGTAGAGGAGGTGCAGCCCACCCTACCGATGGACCTGGCTGGCTGCCACAGGGATGGCTGCATAAGGCACAGCACACAGAGGTGTCTCCTGCCCACCCTCAGCCCACAGAGGGGCTCACTGGGGAGCCTGAGACGAGGGGTGGGCAGACTTTTCAGGAGGGTCTGTTGTGACAGGACAAGGAGTGATGGTT
This sequence comes from Galbula dea, assembly GCA_013399015.1. Classification (NCBI taxonomy): domain Eukaryota; kingdom Metazoa; phylum Chordata; class Aves; order Piciformes; family Galbulidae; genus Galbula; species Galbula dea. The sequence continues at coordinate 243,456 of VWZX01005690.1, forward strand.
TTAAACAAAAAGAGAGAGATTTAGACCAGATATAAGGAAGACATTTTTTAACATTGAAGGTGGTGAGACCCTGTTCCAGGTTGCCCAGGGAGGTGGGAGATGTTCCACCCCTGGAACCACCCCAGGTCAGGCTGGACAGGGCTCTAGGCAACCTGATCTAGGTGGAGATGTCCCTGCTGACCACAGGGGGTTGGGCTAGATGACCTTAAAAGGCCCCTTCCAACCCAAACCACTCTGTGACCTCATAGGTGAAGGTCTATAAAGGCTCTCACACCTCCTTCCAGCACAAATGGCTGTCACACCAGCCNGCTCCTCCCGCCGTGATGCGATCGGGGGCGGCTCCGCGGCTGCTCCGCCGGGGCCGGGCCGGGAGCGAGCGGCGCAGGCACGGTGGGGCCGCTGGCAGGGGGGGGCAGGGAGCCCTTTTGGGGAGGGGTAGTAGCCNATTTTTTGTTTCCTCTTTCTTCCTTCCCTCTTCTTTCTGTTTGGTCTAAATCTCCTGAGAACAGGGAATTGCAATGTGCCTCCTATCTGATGGAAGCAAACCACCAAGTCTTGTTTGTGCCTAGGAAAGCCAAGCAGAACAGCAGCAGTGCCTCCAGTAGCTCTGCCACAGATAAGTGTGTCGGGTCCTTGACAGGAGATTAGATGGTGCTGCCTTCACAGGAGATAAGAAGATTGAGAGCTTAAATTTAGCATCATCAGAAAAAAAAGAATAAGCCTCACAGCTCTCTACAAAACATATTTCTTACTGTGCTTGCCAGGGGACAGCTGGGCTGAGGAAAGAGGCTGGAGGAGAGAGCGGTGATGTGTGGAGGTAGAGGAGGTGCAGCCCACCCTACCGATGGACCTGGCTGGCTGCCACAGGGATGGCTGCATAAGGCACAGCACACAGAGGTGTCTCCTGCCCACCCTCAGCCCACAGAGGGGCTCACTGGGGAGCCTGAGACGAGGGGGGGGCAGACTTTTCAGGAGGGTCTGTTGTGACAGGACAAGGAGTGATGGTTTTAAACAAAAAGAGAGAGATTTAGACCAGATATAAGGAAGACATTTTTTAACATTGAAGGTGGTGAGACCCTGTTCCAGGTTGCCCAGAGAGGTGGGAGATGTTCCACCCCTGGAACCACCCCAGGTCAGGCTGGACAGGGCTCTAGGCAACCTGATCTAGGTGGAGATGTCCCTGCTGACCACAGGGGGTTGGGCTAGATGACCTTAAAAGGCCCCTTCCAACCCAAACCACTCTGTGACCTCATAGGTGAAGGTCTATAAAGGCTCTCACACCTCCTTCCAGCACAAATGGCTGTCACACCAGCCACCCCCCCAGGAGGAGACTGGGCAGCTACATGATCTGCCTTGGCTGTAAGTACCCTGTTCCAGCAACCCCATAACCATACCTCACACTGTTCCGTACCCCCCATAGTCATCCCCGGACCCCCCTCACCCCGTTCCGGTACCCCCCTGCCGCCC